>OX451218.1:18219633-18790869 GCA_949628195.1 Phasia obesa
TTTAGCACAGTTGTTGCGAATGAGCCGATGAAGGATTGTAAATTGGTGCGATTAATTACTGACAGGTGGCGCCACTGAAAATTACTCAAAATTAATTAAATGATGGCATGATCTTTAGCAAAATTGTTGCGCATGAGCCGACGGAAGTTCCTAAGTTGTTGGGGTTAATTTTCGACAGGTGGCGCCACAGAAAATTGCTCTTTTTTCTAAGAAAGTGCTGAAGGGAAAATTTTCGCGTTAGAGGTAGTCGAATAGAGCTAAAAATAGCGCGAAAAGAGTTAAGTTGGCATCGCTGAATACAACACTAATGTTTGCTTAGGGCCAGCAACGCGGACCGGGTCAGCTAGTATAAATATAAAATAAAAAAATTATATGAGAAATATAATATATTTATACCAATTTATTGTGTAAGAGACCAGATCTCACAATCTCGCCCCGGGCGCTTACTAACCTCGGGGCGGCCCTGATGCCAGGCTATTGAATTCCCACTCGTATTTAATGCCTACGGCATCCATCTACCCATTTAAAGTATAAGAACTGTAAAGTTGTTTTTTATAATTTTTTTTTTTTTTGAACATTTCCAAGGTATGAAAAATTAATAAACGATAGTTGAACGCAACAAAATAATATCAGACTCATGTATTGTATCTCATGCTGTGAGAAGGTTTTCAAAGTTTTTAGTGTTTGTAGGCGAAATATCACAGGGTAAATGAACTTTAAATAATAAATGATTTTCAAGAAACATTTCTTGAATACACAGTCATATATTCAGGCATTTTTATTTCGTTATACATTAACAAGCTAATATTATGAAGCATACCTTTAGGCGAGTAGGAGAGATTACCCAACAAACAGTAAAACTTTGTTAATACATATTTTCCTTAAAAATGTATTAATATAAATTGTTCATTTACAAGTATAAAACAAAATTTAGAAATTTTTAACTTAACATTTTCTTTATATATTTCTTATCTTTAAGAATTCTACCATTAATAATTTTCACAAAATATTATTAATGTTAAAAACTATTCACCATACAGTTTTTCGCTGGTCTACAATATATGACCTCTTATGTAAACAGAGCTCCCCAAACAACAAATGCAAAAGAAAAATACGTAAAAGAAGTCAAAGAATAAAGCTGCAAAACCAGGAAGAAATAAAATATTCATAAAATGGAAGAAGGCCTGCCATCCAAAATAATGCAAAAGTGAAGTTATTTAATGATGAATGAACTTCTGAGAAGAAAAAAACGAAAACAATAAAGAATGTGAATGATTAATATTTGCAGATACAACAATTGCTATATACATACGTGTAGAAATATGTATAAGTATGTATAAATGTGAGTGTTGTACTCATATCAACACAAGAATGAAGCAACATATTTAAATTTGACTTAAGTTTGACTAGTGTGAAAGAAAAGTGTACATAACGTTTTGTAACATACTTTTAATTTCAATTTTCAATTTTGCAGGAAAAAATAAACGAATACAATCTCTTTTCAAACCAAACTTAAAGCTTAAATTTCAGTATTCAATAAAAGTCACTGTAAAAAAGATTTAAGCTAGATATAGTAAACGTAGTTTAAGAAAAAATCGTCATCGATAATATTTCAGAAAAGAAACAACTGATCGCTGGTTTCCCTAGAAAAAATAATAACTATATTCTAATAATATTTCCCTTTTCGTTATAAACTTTCTGTTATCTGAAGTTTATATACCAATAAACCGAATAATCGATAACTTTTCTATAATAAAATCGGATAATCGATATCTTTTCTTTCACTATGTTTTCTCTAGAAGAAAAGATAATTATACTTCTAATAATATTTTCCTTTTAGATATAAAATTCCTGCTATCTACGTTTATAAATTAATAAGCTGAGTAATCGATAACTGTAAAAAAATAGGTTAATGGATAATTTTTCTAAATAAAAATTATGATAATCGATAAATTTTCTAAAGAAAACTCTGATAATAGATCATTTTTCTATAAAAAAAATGTTTAATAACTATTGACTAACCGATAACTTTGTATAAAAAAGTCTTATATAGGATAAATTTTTTTATAAAAAAAATTCCTGTTATCTACGTTTACAAATTAATAAACTGAGTAATCGATAACTGTTAAACAATAGGTTAATGGATAATTTTTCTAAATAAAAATTATGATAATCGATAACTTTTCTATAATAAAATCGGATAATCGATATCTTTTCTTGCACTATGTTTTCTCTAGAAGAAAAGATAATTATACTTCTAATAATATTTTCCTTTTAGATATAAAATTCCTGCTATCTAAATTTATAAATTAATAAGCTGAGTAATCGATAACTGTAAAAAAAATAGGTTAATGGATAATTTTTCTAAATAAAAATTATGATAATCGATAAATATTCTAAAGAAAAGTCTGGTAATAGATAATTTTTCTATAAAAAAAAATGTTTAATAACTATTGACTAACCGATAACTTTGTATAAAAAGTCTTATATAGGATAAATTTAAAAAAAATCCTGCTATCTACGTTTATAAATTAATAAGCTGAGTAATCGATAACTGTTAAACAATAGGTTAATGGCTAATTTTTTTAAATAAAAATTATGATAATCGATAAATTCTCTAAAGAAAACTCTGATAATAGATCATTTTTCTATAAAAAAAAATGTTTAATAACTATTGACTAACCGATAACTTTGTATAAGAAAGTCTTATATAGGATAAATTTTTTTATAAAAAAATTCCTGCTATCCACGTTTACAAATTAATAAGCTGATTAATCGATAACTGTTAAACAATAGGTTAATGGATAATTTTTCTAAATAAAAATTATGATAATCGATAACTTTTCTATAATAAAATCGGATAATCGATATATTTTCTTGCACTATGTTTTCTCTAGAAGAAAAGATAATTATACTTCTAATAATATTTTCCTTTTAGATATAAAATTCCTGCTATCTACGTTTATAAATTAATAAGCTGAGTAATCGATAACTGTAAAAAAAATTGGTTAATGGATAATTTTTCTAAGTAAAAATTATGATAATCGATAAATATTCTAAAGAAAAGTCTGGTAATAGATAATTTTTCTATAAAAAAAAAATGTTTAATAACTATTGACTAACCGATAACTTTGTATAAAAAGTCTTATATAGGATAAATTTAAAAAAAAAATCCTGCTATCTACGTTTATAAATTAATAAGCTGAGTAATCGATAACTGTTAAACAATAGGTTAATGGATAATTTTTCTAAATAAAAATTATGATAATCGATAAATTCTCTAAAGAAAACTCTGATAATAGATCATTTTTCTATAAAAAAAAATGTTTAATAACTATTGACTAACCGATAACTTTGTATAAGAAAGTCTTATATAGGATAAATTTTTTTATAAAAAAATTCCTGCTATCCACGTTTACAAATTAATAAGCTGAGTAATCGATAACTGTTAAACAATAGGTTAATGGATAATTTTTCTAAATAAAAATTATGATAATCGATAACTTTTCTATAATAAAATCGGATAATCGATATCTTTTCTTGCACTATGTTTTCTCTAGAAGAAAAGATAATTATACTTCTAATAATATTTTCCTTTTAGATATAAAATTCCTGCTATCTACGTTTATAAATTAATAAGCTGAGTAATCGATAACTGTAAAAAAAATAGGTTAATGGATAATTTTTCTAAATAAAAATTATGATAATCGATAAATATTCTAAAGAAAAGTCTGGTAATAGATAATTTTTCTATAAAAAAAAATGTTTAATAACTATTGACTAACCGATAACTTTGTATAAAAAGTCTTATATAGGATAAATTTAAAAAAAAATCCTGCTATCTACGTTTATAAATTAATAAGCTGAGTAATCGATAACTGTTAAACAATAGGTTAATGGATAATTTTTCTAAATAAAAATTATAATAATCGATAAATTCTCTAAAGAAAACTCTGATAATAGATCATTTTTCTATAAAAAAAAATGTTTAATAACTATTGACTAACCGATAACTTTGTATAAGAAAGTCTTATATAGGATAAATTTTTTTATAAAAAAATTCCTGCTATCCACGTTTACAAATTAATAAGCTGAGTAATCGATAACTGTTAAAAAATAGGTTAATGGATAATTTTTCTAAGTAAAAATTATGATAATCGATAAATATTCTAAAGAAAAGTCTGGTAATAGATCATTTTTCTATAAAAAAACATGTTTAATAATTATTGACTAACCGATAACTTTGTATAAAAAAGTATATAGAATAAATTTTTTTATAAAAAAAAATTAGAGTAATAAATAAAAATTAAGCCAAGTAATCGATAACTGTTCTGTAAAAAATTGGGTTATCGATAAGTTTTCTAAATTAAACTTTGATAACCGATAACTTTTCTAAAGAAAATTCAGGCAATATATAGGTTAGGTTAGGTTAAGCAGGCAGCTTGTATAGAGGAGGAGAAAGAGAAGTGGAATATATAAATAGCTCATTTGGGTCCATTACGTGATACCTGCAGATAAGAGGAGGGATAGACAGAGAAGATAGAAAACAAAGATCATTATAGACTGAGAAATTAGAGAAAGAAGTGGGTAGAAGGTCATAGACGGGGAAGGCGTTAGCCGTGAAGGCACTATTGGACGTGACATATCTTGATGAGCAACTATGTCACTTCAGTTGGAAGAGGGTTAGAAAACCAACCACAGTTCCTTAAAAAGAAGTTAATCCTGATTGGTTCCAGCGATGAAACACACGAAAGGCTTTCAAAACATCGTCGTCCCAAGTATTGTAGGCGACAGTGTTCTAATGCAGGGCAATGACAGAGAGACAGTTTCCTCCTCTTCTTCATCCTGGCAACTTCTGCAGAAGTCATTATAAGGGATACCCATCCTTCTTGCATGGGTTCCAAATACACAATGACCAGTGACTATTGCTATTAAGTCGCGTATCTGCATTTTCTGCAGCCGAAATAGCGAGACCGTTTTCTTTTGGTCCATCGAGGGCCAGATTGTCCTTGCAAGTCGACTCATCTGGCCTGAGCTATGTTGTGAAGGGCAAAGCTGATGCGGTGTAAACAGGCCGAGAGAGGAATGCCACAATAGATGTTTATGGCATAATCGTGCAATAGTGTTCCCTTCTTGGCTAGTTCATCGGCAGCACAGTTGTATTGATTAGTTCCATGTCCCCTCACCCATTTAAGGGTGACTGTCCAATTATCCGCCATCTCATTTAAGGCATTCAAGGACAAGATCAGTACATATCCAGATATCTCTGTCTGATATCCAGGCAATATATAACTTCACTAATAAAAAATTTTAATTATTATTAACTAAACGATAATTTTTTATAGACAAATCTTATATACGATAACTGTTTTTAAAGTAAGGAAACGGATAACTTTTCTATAAAATTAAGCCAAGTAATCAATATTTTTTCTGCAAACAAATCGGGTAATCTATAACTTTTCTAAATGAAATTCAGATAATCGATAACTTTTTTAAAGAAAGGTCAAGTAATAGATAAATTTTCTATCAACATTTTTTTTAATAATTAATTGACTTATCGATAACTTTGTATATACAAATATTATACAAGATAAATTTTTTATAAAAAAGTAGAGAAATAAATAAATTTTCTATAAAATTAAAAACTTTTGTGTAAAAAATCGGGTTATCGATAACCTTTCTAAATAAATTTCAGATAGCCGATAACTTTTCTAAAGAAAATTCAGACAATAGATTACTTCACTAATAAAAATTTTTATTGATTAAGGAAATTCAGATAATCGATAACTTTATGAAAGAAAGCTTAAATAATAGATAATTTTATTATTAATTTTTTTTAATAATTATTGACTAATCGATAACTTTGTATAAAAATTCTTATGTAAGACATATTTTTTTATATAAAAAAGTAAGGAAATAGATATTTATATTAATTTAAGCCCAATAAAAGTAAAAAATAGGATTATTTTTAACTTTTCTAAGGGAAGTTCAGATAATCGATAAGTTTTCTAAAAAAAAGTCAGGTAATAAATAAAGTTTTCTATAAACAAATTTTTAACGATTCCGGACTAATCGGTAATTTTGCATATAAAAGTCTTATATAAGATAACTTTAAATTAAGTAAGTAAATCGATAACTTTTACATAAATTTCAAACGAGTAATCTATAACTTTTCTAAAAAAAAAGTCAGGTAATAGGCAATTACTGATAATCGATAAAAATTTTATAGAAAAGTCTTATATACGATACAAATAGAAATAGAATAGAAATAGACAACATTTTCAAGAAACTGTTAATATAGTAAAGATAATGGGATCTTGAAATTTTTATAATAATACAGTACTGGTTAACTTCTCAATATAAAATATTATTCATCGATTAAGCATTAAGGCAGATAATTTTTAAAAAAGTCATTCATCGTAAATATTTCTAGGAAAACTCAGGTAACAGATAACTTTTTCATGGGCAATTCAAGTAGGCGATAATCGGCAATTTATCTTAAAATAACAATCGATAAATTTAAATATTTAAAAGTCAAATAATTGTGAACTTATCCGAGGAAGTTGATTTTATAGCTAGCTTTTATATAGAAAATAAAGTTATACTTTTCTGTACAACCATGTTATCGATTACTTTCCTACAGAAAAATACAGTTATGGTTAACTTTTCTATAGAACTATATATACAGCAAAACCAAATTAATTAATTTCATAGAGAAAAAGCAGCTTGGCGATAACTTTTCTATAGAAAACTTAGCTTATCGATAACTTTTGTATAGAAACGTTTGGTTAGAGATATCCTTTCTATAGCAAAGTTATGTTATCAATAACTTTTCCATAAGCAAGTTATGTAATTGATAATTTTTCTACAAAAAGGTTACGTCATCGATAACGTTTTTATAAAAAAGTTTCGTTATCGATAACTTTTGTATAAAAAATTACGTTATCGACAATTTTTCTATGGAAAAAGTAACGTTATTCACAACTTATCTATAGAAAAGTTACGATAACGACAACTTGTCTTTAGAAAAGTTATGATATCGATAACTTCTCTATAAAAAAGTTAGGTTATCGATAACTTTTCTGTAGAAAGATTAGCTTATCGGTAAATACAAATAATTGTTAACTTTTCCGCGGAAGCTGATTTTCTTGCCAGCTTTTCTATAGAAAATTCAAGTTACACTATTCTTTAGAAAGATGTTATCGATTACTTTCATATAGCAAATACAATTGTGGTTAACTTTTCTACAGCAAAACCAAATTAATGATATGTTTTCTTTAAAAATTTAAATTATCGATAAATTTTTATAGAGAAAAGAAAGCTTGGCGATAACTTTTCTATAGAAAAGGAAGACAGTCGATAACCGTTTTTTAGAAAATTTAACAGCGTTAACCATTCTATAGAAAACTTAGGTTATCGATATCTTTTCTATAAGAAAGTTACGTTGTCGATAACTTTGCTATAAACAAGTTATGTAATTGATAACTTCTCTTAAAAATTTACGTTTATAAAAAAGTTATCGATAACTTTTTCTAAAAAATTTACGCTATCGACAACTTTTCTAATGAAAAAAGTTACGTTATCGACAACTTGTCTATAGGAAAGTTACGTTCTCGACCACTTAATATAGAAAAGTTACGTTATCGATCACTTATCTACAACAAAGTTAGGTTATCGATAACTTTTCTATATAAAACTTAGGTTATCGATAACTTTTCTAAATAAAAGTTAGGTTATCGATAACTTTTCTATATAAAAGTTAGGTTATCGATAACTTTTCTATATAAAAGTTAGGTTATTGATAACTTCTCTATATAGAAGTTAGGTTATCGATAACTGTTCTATAGAATAGTTTTATTATAGATAACATTTCTATAGAATAGTTGCATTATCGATAACTTTTCTATAGAACAGTTATATTATCGATAACTTTATTATTTAAGAGTTAGGTTATCGACAACTTTTCTATATAAAAGTTAGGTTATCGAAAACTTTTCTATATAAAACTTAGGTTATCGATAACTTTTCTATATAAAAGTTAGGTTATCGATAACTTTTCTATATAAAAGTTTGGTTATCGATAACTTTTCTATATAAAAGTTAGGTTATTGATAACTTCTCTATATAGAAGTTAGGTTATCGATAACTGTTATATAGAATAGCTTTATTATCGATAACTTTTCTATAGAATAGTTGCATTATCGATAACTTTTCTATAGAATAGTTATATTATCGATAACTTTATTATTTAAGAGTTAGGTTATCGACAACTTTTCTATATAAAAGTTAGGTTATCGACAACTTTTCTATATAAAAGTTAGGTTATCGACAACTTTTCTATATAAAAGTAAGGTTATCGATAACTTTTCTATATAAAAGTTAGGTTATCGATAACTTTTCTACTTAAAAGTTCGGTTATCCAATACTTTTCTATAGAAAAGTAAGACTATTGATAACTTTTCTAAAAAAAATTACGTTATCGATAACTTTTCTATAAAATAATGCAACGTTATCGATAACTTGTCTATAGAAAAGTTGTTATTGATAACTTTTCTATATAAAAGTTAGGCTATCAATAACTTTTCTATAGAAAATTATGTTATCAATAATATATAGATAAGTAAGGTCATCGATAACTTTTCACTAAAATTTTTTTCTCTAACTTTTTGTAGAAGAGTTATAAACAATAAATTTTGATATACATACATAAATTGTTTTTCTACTTGTATGGGATAAGTTATACTAAACTATTCAAAAGAAGAAAAAAAATATTCATTTACGTGATTAATTTCTTTTTTATTGTTGTGTTTGCTAGTTTTTTTTTCTTTACTTTCTTTAACACAACGTATGAAAAGGAGGCTGCAATAATGTTTCGAAATAGACAAAAGTAATTATGGCTTTTAAGTTTAGACACACTTCGATTTTAATAGAAAATACATAAGAAAAAAGTATTGCTTAAACATTAAATACTAGTTTTACAATTGACTAAGTTGGTGGAATTATTAAAATTTTCATTTCACTGCGATTTCCAATATGCAGATTTTCATTAAATATCAAGAGTTGTTGAACCACTTTTAGTTTTTTTCATTGTTGTTTGTATTGCACAGAAACAGAAATTATCAATATTGGTTAGCAGATTGCTGAGCAAATTCAACAATGCAACTAAACTAAATTAATTGTGCAGAAAAAGAGTGTTAATTGTTGCCATAAGAGTCATTGAAAGTGATTTTTAAAACTTTTATTTTTCAGCTATTAACTTCGAACTTTTGGGGGAACGTGACAAAGTGAAACAAAATCATTGGGCGACAAATAATTTTATTGCAGTAGCAAATATTTAATATAAGTAAAAGTGTAAAAGTGTTTTAAATTACATGCAGAGAAAACTATAGACTGATTTTTGGCTGTGCGGTTTAGGCTAATGTCTCCACATCATCTCCATGATATATATGTCTGCCCGAGGTCCAAAGTCTTTTTATGATAGTCTTTTTTGATTTAACTAGCCAAGTTGGCCAGATAATACTTGAAAGTCCGTGACCAGTCATTAACCCAGTTAACCATTTGTAGGCACCTAGATTATACCCAAGCTCCTTCTGGTCTTCCTGCCAACTTGTAGTGAGTCCAGAGTCTTTGGGAATCGAACCCACAACACAAAAAACAACAAAATGCCAAAATCGCATGGAAAAGATCCTTGCCCTTTATTACCACATCTCTAGCATTTATGAGCAAGATTCCAACAGCATATATTTCGAAACTGTACCAGTCAGATTGTTCTAGTTAATTATTCTGTATCTTTTTAGGAACTTATAATTTATTCCAACCCGCTTTCAGATAGACATTGCTAACTCGACTTCCATATCTATAAGGATCCACACTATATATAGTTTATAGGGTCGAAATGAATATTGAAGAATTCACAATTAGCATAAGGGAAGGTTATAAAAAATAATAAAAATAGCACATTGAATTTTTGTAAAAAAAAAATATTGGCCCTTATTATGAGTTGCATTCGATTTTCGATCCTCGCTTTCTAACGAACATCGCATATCGAATGTCAAATTCGTATTTTGCTTTTGCTACTTACTGAAAATAAGAGTATTTTCCAGGGACCGTAATAACTAACAGTTATCGTTTTTTAAAAAAATATTTTATAACCATTGAGAATTAAATAAAAAAATCTGTTTTAGATGGATTATTTTTCAACGTAAAAATAAAAACTCAAATGAAAGTTTTAAAAAAAGAATTTTATTTTGCTGTAAAAAAATAAAACTTTCTAGAAGATTTATTTTTTTCCTCAGAAAATAAACAAGAAAGCGAAGAAAATTATTAAGAGGTTGAAAAAAAGTTTTCTTGGAATATTTTTTCTTTGAAAATTTATGATTTTTTCCTTGGGAGAAAAAAAAATACATTATCCGTATTCATAAATTGGCAAAAAAATGTCAACAGCTTGTTCCTGCGACCCAGGGAAACGTATAAAGGTCGTTCTATACTTTAAAATTGGTATTGAGAGGTCTCAGTTAAAATCTGTCCACAAAACAATTATGTAAATAAACTAAATGATTTTTATTTTCTGACGGAAAGAATAAAACTCCTCAAAAAGTTTTATTTTATGAGGGCAAAAGAAAACTCTCTTTTCAAAAGTTTCATTTGAACTTTTATTTTTTCGTTTAAGAATAACTCTTAACTTTGAACTTGAGATCGATTTTATAAGATCACCATAGATTTTGAAAGATCTCGTCCATAGAAACCTATTGATATATAACAGTATAGATATCCGTTGACTCTAACATAAAGAGTTTTTGAGTTTAATTCTTTTAATAACTGTTATTTACGGTCCCTGGTATTTGCCAATTTATTATACTTTTTTGTTTACAAATACCAGTAGTAAATTTTTTTAATTTTTTGACAATTTATTGTTGCCACTTGACATACGTACATATGTGAAATTTACTGCTGCCATTGTTTTTTTTAGTTCATTCTTCCTTTTAAACCAAACTCTTAAAAACAAATCTTTTATTTTAAATAAGCTAATCTGTAATAACCACTCCAGCTTAAGTTTAACCAAAGCTAATAAATTTCTTTTGAAAAAAAAAATAAAATTTCCTTTTCAAAATCAATACGCTTGTAAGTCTCATCATTTGTTGCGTTTGGCCAACATCAGCATCATTTAGCTTGAATTATTTGATTTCGTTATTTGAAAACAAAACACAAAAAAAAACAATTTTAATTTTACCACTTAAAAACATGCTGCAATATTAAAACTTATTGCATGTTTTAGTTTTTCTCCATTAAGTGCAAATATCTTGCTACATGCTGCAAAATATTTCCACTTAATGGTTTAATGATTTTAGTCGCATGTCTACTTTGATGAAAGAAGATTTTTTCTTTTAATTTCTTTAATGATTTAGCCAGTGCAATTTCTTGTAAAATCATAAGCAACAAGTTTTGCAGCAGCAACAAAAAAAATAAATTAACAACAACAACTTAAAAAAATAAAATACTTTTAACTTTCGATTTTGCAGCAAAATTAATTAATATCAAATAAGACATTTTAAATAGTTTGGTTAAGCAGGGAACCCATTGGGGCAACAATCTCTATTTAGTTATATAGTAATTTCAATATTTGTGTTAAATTTGAAAGCAAAACTAAAAAAAAATAAATAAAAATAAAATAATTGTGGACGTTTGCTCAAAAAACTAAACGAAAACTTTTTCCTAAACGATTATTCGAATAAAAAATTAATCGGTTGATTATTCGAATCAATTAAAGAAATTAGATAATTTTTTATATTTGCTAAAAAAAACTAAACAAATAAAGATTATTCGATTATTCGTATGCAATTTTTTTATTATATATATGTATATATAACTGCAAACGGATAATCGTTAGAAGAAAATGTTTTTGTTTAGTTTTTTAGAAAATATAAATAATTATCTAATTTCTTTTATTGATTCGAATAATTAACCGATTAAAATTTTTATTCGAATAATCGCTTAGAAAAAATTTCTCTTTAGTTTTTTGAGGAAACATCCACAATTATTTTATTTGTTGAATTTATTCGATTCATTAACCAATTAATGGAATTAATTAATTATTAATTAATTAATTAATCGACTAAAAAATAATCGATTAATTATTCGTATAAAATAGAACATAAAATAAATTTTTAAGCTACTTAAAAATTAAACATATACATATGCAGTGGGTGAAAATAAAATATTTAAATGATAATTTGATTAAAAAATTAAAACCCTAGTAATATACTAGCTAAGCAGTCTATTCGATTAAAATTAACCTTATTGAGCCATTTTTTCTAATTGTTTTTTCTAATAAAAATAAATATGTTTTTTTTTCTTCTTTTAAAATATTACTTAAATATTACTTTTCTTATTTTGAACAACCGATTATTCGATTAAAAAATTAATCGAATAACTTTTCTGATATATAAAAAATTTTAGTTTTACAAAGAAAAAACTAAACAATTTTTTTCTACTAATCAATTATTCGACTAAAAATAAAACAAATAAACAATAGAAAATGAAATAAATTATTTTGACTCTTAAAAATTAAACATATGGATAAGTATACAGTGGGTGACAATAAAATAACAATTAAATGACAATTAATAAAATAAATTAAAAGCCATTTTAAATGTTGTTTTATTTTAATAAAATTAAATATTTTTTTCTTCTTCTTTAGAAATATTTTTTATACATTTTTCTTTCTGCATAATTGAGAAATTAAAATTACAAAATTATATTTATATCAAACGGCCGTTTTTTTTTTAATCAATCAGAAATAGTAAATCGGTTGATTGTTCCAAATAATTTAGAAATTTATTGTTAAAAAGAGTAATCGATTCTAGTCGAAATATAAAAATATTTTAATTTTTCTTATTTCAAACAACCGATTATTCGATAAAAAAATTAATCGAATAACTTTTCTAAGATATAAAAATATTGGAGTTTCACAAAAAAAATTTATAGAAATTTGTTGCTAATAACTAAATATTCGACTAAAAATTAATCGATTAAAAATTATTCGATTAATGTTAATCGATTAATTTTTAGTACAAAAATAGAAAATAAAATAAATTTTTATGCAGTTTAAAAATTGAACTAATAAATGACAATTATTAGAAATTAATAAAATATAAGAAACCTAGAAATTCATTGGCTAAGCAAGCAATCTATTCGGGCAGTTTTAATTATTTGATTATTCGAAATACTACAAATAATTTATAATCATATTTCTTTATTTAATAAATAAGCTAATAAGCTTGAATGTAAATAAAACAATGTTGTTTACATTTTTTTCGACTTTTCGTCAATTATTGGTTGACTTTATCAAAAAATATCTAATTTTTCAAAAACATTAAAATTTTTTTAAAAAATTTTATCAAAAAATGGCTCAAATATTTTTAAAACTTACAGTAAAATTTCTTTCCGTTTTTACATATCAGTTTTGTTTCTTTTACAACAGCATTTAATACTTTATTACCACAGCTGTTTTGTTTAATCTTTAATCTTTAAGCGATAATCGATTCTCATATATAAGACCGAATATTCGGATATGCGAATAAAATTATATTAAATGTTATAGTATAATTCATTTAAGTTTTATTTTTATTTATTTAAAAAAAAATATTCGATTAATTTTTGAACGAATAATCGATTATTCGAATAAAATAATATAAATATTTTAATTCCTAAAATTAAATCTCTGTGAGTTTTTATAAATTTTTTTTAAGTAATTGTAAAATAAAATCAATTAATAAGCAATTAATCGATATCAAATTACTTTAAATGGCAAATGATATCGAATTGCTGTAGGGTATTAGTTTAAAAAAAAAACTGAATAATGCATTAAATCTTAATGTTTAAATATTTCTGTTTTATTTCTAGTCTATGCCAAATACATCAAACAATAAAATGAATTATAAATAATAAATAATTTCCGCTTAAAGAAACAAGAAAAATCCAACAACCATATTTGCCAGCAATTTTTTTTTTTGCAAGAGAAATCGTGCGTTTCGTTGCAATCAAAAAAAAAAAACAAAAAAACAAAAAAACAAAACTGATTCAAATAAATCGCTTTGAATAACAAAATGCTGCATAGTTTGAAATTTTTATTTAAACCATTAAAAACCGAATATTTAATGATTTTGTTGGGTATGAAAACGCTAGTGATGATTGTAACAGTATGTTGGTTGCTGGTTGTAGCGAATGCTATTGCGGCTGCCACAGCCACAGCCACACAACAGCAACAAATACCACAAACACTTAATTACAAACAGCAATTACAATATCAAATGCAACAACATGATAAATTTCAATATCAACAACATAGTAAACAGCAACAGCATTATAATCAGCAGCAACAACAACAACAACATCATCATCATCAACAACAGCTGGCATCGATGGCATTATTACAAGAACAGAAACAACAGCAGAGAATACAGCAACAGCATCAACAGCAATTTTTAGCCGTTAAACCCAGTCAGGTGAGTTTTAAAGATTTTTGCTTTAATTTTAAAATTTGTCTCTTGTTCGGGTAGAAAAAGGTTGTTTGTGGGTGGTAGTGGGAGGTTGTCTGTTTTTAAGCCAACCACCAAACATGTTTCCAAAAACCTTATTTTCTTGTCTTATTTTTTTTCGATTTTCTGTTAAACTTAAATGTTCAGAGCAACGACATTGGAATGTTTCAAATGTTTTATGGTTATCGATATTTTTAGCGAAAATACTTGAAATAAATTTATAAACAATAAATCGTAAGGCAAGGCCAATACGAAATATAAGCCAGCAAGAAATATAATATGTTGCTGTTAAAGGAACAAACTTCTAAAGAAGTCAGAAAATTACTGATCTGCTTTACGGATAGTAACAAGGCGAATTTATTTAACAGCTGGTGGCAAGGGCGAATTCATTGTTTGAAACGTCAAACTTCACATATAAGATTTTGTTGTTATATATTTAAATACCAGTTTGACATTTTGAGTAAAGAGGCAATTTAATGAATTCGCCATTTTATACCACCTGTTCAATATATTCGCCTTAGATAGTGACAACATTCTTAATTAGAGAATTTGTATGGATACTAAAGCTTAACACTACTGTTTGTACGATGCTTTACATTTTAGTGATTTTCAGTTGTGACTGGTGTTTATCGAATTCCCTACAGACAAACCCAAATCAGCGCGTTAAGCGTAACGTAGTCTAGCGGCTTAACTTTAATAAACCTAAATAAAATTTCAAATCTTCCATTATGAACAGCAATGTTAACTGCTCTTAATGTTAAATAAACTGCCATAAATCAAAATGCGTAATAGAGATTGAATCGCTAGATAGATTTAAAAGTAGCTTTAGGGCCCCCGCAGACTGCAGACTTTTTATCGCCCGATGAGCACACTGCATACAGCGGTTCAGTATCCACCTATAAAAAAGTTTGATGGGATTCCTGATTCCATTTAAACTAATTTCTCACCCAACCCGACTAAACTATCGCCGGATAAAAAGTCTGCATTTTGCGGGGACCCTTAATGTCAATGTCAAAAACAATAGTAGTTTGTTTGCGGCCAACTTTATACACTACCTAACGCTCCGTCAAAATCGGATTTTTCTATTGCAAAGCTTTTACACCATTCTATTTAGTCTCTTTGTTCTATAGTTAGTAATTGTACATGAGAATTTTTGACAGATGAAAAACGCTTGACGCCCTAATTTAGATTTGGCTGTTTCAATTTTAATACAACAAAGTGAGTAGGATATCATCGATATTTTTTATTCTTTTCAAAAGCCTAGCGATGCCTTTATATATGGAATATAACATTAAGCAAAAAATCGCAGCGATTTTGTCAGGTGGCGTAAAATGTTAAAATTTCCATGGCTCTGGCGCACAGTGTTTTAAAAACTATTTATTTTATAAAAAAAAATATTCGTAGATTATGAACCACTCAAGATAGTTAAATGAAATTCCACAGAGTGAAAGCTGAGGTGCTCTCGAATGGAATGCGCATGCTGGGACCCTATAGTGCTTAGATGTCCTATGAGTATGCCCCCCAAAGTTGGATATATCGGGAAAAAAAATTTTAATGTCATAATTCAAATGTTAAGATTTTTTTAAATTTAGATAAATTTAGAAATGGGGCACATGTTTGTGTTGGGGTCAAGAACCCTTCAAAATAATTTCTTCAACAATATTTGGCTACAAAAATATTTTTTATTTTTTTTTTTTTTTGACATTTAAGCTATAAAATTCCTACTGGATTCTACATCATTTTCCTCGCAAATTTTATTTCTTAAATTCTTTTTGCTTAATAAACCATGAAAAAACAAAACAAGAAAGAAACCCACAAAATGTATAGCTGGCTGCTAAAAATCTGTATCCTCTGTTAGCCTCTATAATCCTTCATTCTTTCGATGTATATTGTTTCGGGACACAGAACATCCTTCTTAGCGCATAAAATGAATTTCTTGCTCTTCTACGTTTTGCCTGTGTGTCTTTTGTGTGTGTTAGTAAGTAAGTAAAATATTTTATTATAAACATGTTGCCTGGGCTCTTAATATAATAACTTGTTATAGCTGTTGTTCTATTTTATAAGCGGCGAAGCAGTAAAACTTAAGAAAATGTAAGCTGCCTTATTAAACAAGTTGCACGTACAACATAATGTAGGAATTGAGTAGTGCCACTTAAATGCTTTTAAATGTTATGCTTTTTAAACAAGGAAACATCAACTAAAATAAAATATGTTCCAGCTGGTTTGTTAAAGGAAATTTTTGGCTTTAGGCAGCCTTTTGAAGCACACACTCATTTAAGCAATCAAATTATTAATTAGTTTCTATCATTTCTCTAAGGTATTTATAAAATATTTTTAGGAAATTTCTTTAAAATATTATAAATTGCTTTTACTAATGGAAAAAATATATATATAAAAAAAAATTATTCGATAAATGAATCGAATAATTTTAATCGAATAATCTAATACAAGCGTTTTCATTAAATAATTTTCAGGATTACTATTATAATCCTTATTATTGCTTTTATTAAAAAAAATTATCCGACTCTTATTACTTATAATTAAAAAAAAAAATTAAAAATTATTCGATAAATGAGTCGAATAATTTTAACCGAATAATTACATATAAACATTTCAGCAGATGATTACTTACAATTTTAAAGAACTTACAATTTTTAAAAACAAAAAAAAAATTATTCGATAACTTAGTCGAATAATTTTAATTGAATAATCTGATATAAACATTTTGGTTAAATAATAAGCAGATGACATTGTAATCCTTATTATTGCTTTTACTAGAAATGAAGAAAAGTCATTCGATTATTATTACTTATAATTTTTAAAAACAAAAAGAACAAAACATTCGATAAATGAGTTAAATAATTTTATTCGAATAATCTAATATAAATGTTTTGATCAAATAATTTACAGGATAATTATTATAATCCTTATTATTGCTTTTGCTAAAAGAAAAGAAAATTTTTTCGATTATTTCTACTTATAATTCACAAAAAAAAAATATTCGATAAATGAGTCGATTAATTTTAATCTAATAATTTTATATAAACATTTCAGCAGATTACACTTATTGCATTTACTAACAAAAAAGAAAATTTATCCGATTGCTATTACTTACAACTTTTAAAAACAAAACAAAATTATTGAATAAATGATTTTAATCGAATAATCTGATATAAACGTTTTGGTTAAATAATTTACAGATGTCATTATACTACACTATTTCATTATATTCATTATTGCTTTAATTAAAAGAAAATTTATCCGACTATTATTCCTTATAATTAAAAAAATTATTCGATAAATGAGTCGATTCATTTTAACCGAATAATTTTATATAAACATTTAATTTTATATAAAATGTAAGTTTTTAAAACAATTTTTAAAAACTTACAATTTTTGAAACAAAAAAAGTGATTCGATAAATGAGTCGAATAATGAGTCGAATAATTTTAATCGAATAATCTGATATAAAATTATTGGTTAAATAATTTACAGATGCCATTATAATCCTTATTAATGCTTTTACTAAAAAAGAAGAAAAATTTATCCGATTATTATTACTAATAATTAAAAAAAAAAATTATTCGATAAATGAGTCGAATAATTTTAATCGAATAATCTAAAGTAAAAATTTGGGTTAAATAACTTGCAGATTATTGCTTTTAATAACAATACAGAATAGTCATACGATTATTATTACTTACAATTTTTAAAAACAGAAAAAAATTATTCGATAAAAGAGTCGAATAATTTAAATCGAATAATCTCATATATATACTTTTTATTTTATTATTACTTATAATTTTTAAAAACAAAAAAATATTCGATAAATTAATCGAATAATTTAAATCGAATAATCTGATATATACATTTTGGTTAAATAATTAGCAGATGACGTTGTAATTCTTATTACTTTTTTTTACTTACAACAGCAAAAATACGTAATTCGATTATTTCTTATAATGAAAAAAATATTCGATAAATAACTCGAATAATTTAACGAATATTTTGATATGACAATAAAAAGTATAAATATTTCATTACAAAACATTTTCAATTTATTTTTCAACACTTTTTGTTTTTGTTTAGTACTACCACAAATTCGAATAAAATATTCGGTATACTTTTACTCGAATGGTCTGTTATTTATTTAAAGTGTTAACTGCTTTTATAACAAAACTAATTTACAATTATATTTCAAAAAGGAATAAATTGCTGTTCATAAATATATTCGATTATTTTTATTCGAATAATATTCGAAAAAAATCGTAATTATTAAAATAATAAAAAATAAAACGCCTAGAAATTCACTGGCTAATCAGTCTAACAGATTGAAATTAACCCTAAAAACGTTTCAGAAATAAGCCGAATAATTTGAATCGAATAATCTGTTATAACAATTTAATTTTCAACCATTATAATCGTACTACTTATTACGAGAAAAGTTTCAAGTTTAAACAACCTCATGGAATCGGCAATTATTCGCATAGACTACGGAGCACGGACTCGAAATAAATACTGAGAAGACCAAACTGGTTCTCTTAAACATAAATGGGTAGCATGGAATTATTTAAAGAAGCCATATATCGTAGTGTAATCCTGGACTCGAAGCTACCTTGGAAACGCAATGCAGAGACCAGTAGGAGAAAGGCCCACGGATTTTTCATATCTATAATAGAACATTTAGAAGAAGATGTGGTCTTAAAATAAATGGTACAGTAGATTTATCTCCTCAGGCCAGTGTGGGGAAATGCTCGATCTGATAAAATATTGAGCAAGGATGATAGGAAGGAGAATTTGGAAGTTGAAGAAAAGCAGTTTAAATTATTATGGGCGACTCCAACACTGACATAGGAAGTGGATTGGTAATCTTTGCTGATGAAGCTACTGGTGAAATTTGTGTGCACAGGCTATCCCCAATTAAGGCCCTGGATTTAAACGTGTAGAAGTTAATATGTGTACAGGAATGCTTTCAATCTCTGACCTGACTTTAACGACAACTCAGAAGAATTGTTTGGGTTACGGGATACGAGCACATCCGTCGAAAAGAGATGGCTAATGAATGCGTAAACACGTGTCCAAACATGATAAAACGTGATAAATTTTCATGGGGACATCGACAACCCCCTAAACGAATTTGTTAACGCCTTACGGGCTCCAAATGAATATGCTTAAAGTTAGACTATGTTAACTGCTTGAAGATTTTCCAAAAACCTTTGGACCTCAGTCGATAGAAAAAGGACGAAAACACTACAGGCCTTTGGGAAAGACTAGATATCGCTAGGCATCATAACGGGATAATATAAAATCGCTCACATGTCAGACAGGATCGGTTTCTCTCGGGGTGAGAGCTGCAGCAGCTGTCTGGATGAGCAGAAGGTAGAATCGTTTCAAAATCTTTCCCGAGACTTTTCCGCACTGTAATAATTTAATCTCACATATCACCGTCCTAGGTGTGCAATTTAAAATTTATAAACTCGGTTTTCAAATAATATTTTTCTTTAATCGATTACACAAACACAAAAAATACTTATTTGTGTTGTAAAAGTAAATATAAAAAAAAAAAATAATCGATTAATTTTTATTCGAATTGTTAATCGAATAATTAATTATATTTCGATTAAATTTTATTTTTTTTACCAAAAAAAAAATTAAATATAAGTGCTAATAGCATTTAAAAAACGAAATATTTGAAATAAAAATAACCGATTAATCGAATATTTTTTTTTATTTTTTCAACGAATAATTATTAATCAAACTAATTCCTTTCTTGTTTATTTAAATTTTATTTATCATTTTATAAATAATATTTTTCTTTCAACCGATTATTCGTATAAAGTTGTATTTAAAATTTATTCGAATATTTGTATATGTTATTAATTTTACTAACTGAAAGGTATTGAAAATAATTTATATTATTTTCAAAAAATCCGGTTATTCGGATAATAGATTATGTTGTTGTTTAAAAAAAAATTCTGGAACGATTAATCGGTTATTTGTTCTTAATTAAAAAAAAATGAAAATTTTCTTTTAATTACTTTTGTTTCTATCTTATTTATTTGCCACTAAAAAACCTCTAGCAAGGACGACGATAACCACCACCTCATTACACATAAACTAGACTTTTGTTGTTGTAGTGGTGGTTGTTTCAACATTAATTTTACATAAGTTCTTGTCATAATTTTTGACAACCCCTGAAAAGGGCTTTGGCAACTTAAAACATCCAGTGTAATTTATTATTCATATTTTAATAATTTTTAAAGAGCAAGAAAGGGAAAAGGGGGTTATGTTGAAACCCTCCAAACCAAAGCATAAAGTAGTAAGTTTAAATGTGGTAAAAAAGCCAGTAGGGGCTTCAAGGACATCACTGTAATGTAACGAATTGAGTGTCATGTAAGAAATGAATGTTTAAAACCTATAATTAATATTTATTACATATTTTAAGTAATAGATATTTAAAATTTGTTGTTATATGTATAAAGCCGTGTTTTATATTTAGATTGAAGCCTATTGATAAACTTTGCTTATAAAAATCCTATAAAATGTATGGCGTTTTAAGATTTTTATATGATTAGTTTAGCAAACAAAAAGTACAGTGTAAGGTTCTTGAAAATATTGAAAAATTCTTTATTCGTTTGCGCATTTAGCGGCATTTTTTATAGTTAATATTTTAATTACTGATAGCGTATGATTAATATTAATTAGGACTTTGTTAAACAAACTTGATTATAACTTAAGCAGTTTTTAATATATTTTAAATCTTAATATTGCAAATGAAAGCCAGTGCCTGGTGTTATGTTTAGGGTTTATTAGAAGCACTGAAAAATATTTCAAAAATGATAAAAAAAAAATTAATGCATTTAAATACTTCTTCTGTGAATTTATTTTTCTCTTTTTGTTAAGCTAATAATCGTACGTTCTTTTCTGTAAAAATTATATAATTGAAAGGAAATTTGTAAACTTTATTATTATGTGTTGAAATAATCCCAATAAGTAATTAAAATTTTCCACAAACTTTTAATATTATAACGAATTATTAATTTTATATGCAACAATTATTCTTAACACATTTGAGGAGATTTTCTCTAAAAGAAACTAAACAAAAGTAAATATTGATTTTGTTATTAATATTTCAATAAAGTTTCAAAATATTTTAATAAATTTTAAATCTCTTTTCCCATAAACATAATCGTTTACATTTTGCCTAAAATCAAATATGCACAAAATTAATCTTCCAAAAACATTTTCTAGCACTTGATTATTAATTGCTGGAACTACCAAAACTTATCAACCAAGACACCATTTATTTAACAGGTATATTGTAGGTGGCAATAATACTAATGACTATTGCCTTTCATGTGGCCATATCAAGAAAATTGATGTGTCTGTGTGCCTAAGTAAAGCATGTATTGAAAAAGACGTGTGTATGTGTTAATCCTAAACCGAAATGTTTAAATTGTAGTAATATTTGTTGAGTAAAATTAACTTAAACCAACCAGAACATCCTGTAATTAGGTTGTAGACTTGTATGTTATAAAAAGTTATAATATTATATAAAGTTAAATATAATACAAAGTAATAAAGTTATTTAACCTAAAAAGTTATAAAGTTATAAAATTATAAAGTTATAAAGTTATAAAGTTATAAAGTTATAAAGTTATAAAGTTATAAAGTTATAAAGTTATAAAGTTATAAAGTTATAAAGTTATAAAGTTATAAAGTTATAAAGTTATAAAGTTATAAAGTTATAAAGTTATAAAGTTATAAAGTTATAAAGTTATAAAGTTATAAAGTTATAAAGTTATAAAGTTATAAAGTTATAAAGTTATAAAGTTATAAAGTTATAAAGTTATAAAGTTATAAAGTTATAAAGTTATAAAGTTATAAAGTTATAAAGTTATAAAGTTATAAAGTTATAAAGTTATAAAGTTATAAAGTTATAAAGTTATAAAGTTATAAAGTTATAAAGTTATAAAGTTATAAAGTTATAAAGTTATAAAGTTATAAAGTTATAAAGTTATAAAGTTATAAAGTTATAAAGTTATAAAGTTATAAAGTTATAAAGTTATAAAGTTATAAAGTTATAAAGTTATAAAGTTATAAAGTTATAAAGTTATAAAGTTATAAAGTTATAAAGTTATAAAGTTATAAAGTTATAAAGTTATAAAGTTATAAAGTTATAAAGTTATAAAGTTATAAAGTTATAAAGTTATAAAGTTATAAAGTTATAAAGTTATAAAGTTATAAAGTTATAAAGTTATAAAGTTATAAAGTTATAAAGTTATAAAGTTATAAAGTTATAAAGTTATAAAGTTATAAAGTTATAAAGTTATAAAGTTATAAAGTTATAAAGTTATAAAGTTATAAAGTTATAAAGTTATAAAGTTATAAAGTTATAAAGTTATAAAGTTATAAAGTTATAAAGTTATAAAGTTATAAAGTTATAAAGTTATAAAGTTATAAAGTTATAAAGTTATAAAGTTATAAAGTTATAAAGTTATAAAGTTATAAAGTTATAAAGTTATAAAGTTATAAAGTTATAAAGTTATAAAGTTATAAAGTTATAAAGTTATAAAGTTATAAAGTTATAAAGTTATAAAGTTATAAAGTTATAAAGTTATAAAGTTATAAAGTTATAAAGTTATAAAGTTATAAAGTTATAAAGTTATAAAGTTATAAAGTTATAAAGTTATAAAGTTATAAAGTTATAAAGTTATAAAGTTATAAAGTTATAAAGTTATAAAGTTATAAAGTTATAAAGTTATAAAGTTATAAAGTTATAAAGTTATAAAGTTATAAAGTTATAAAGTTATAAAGTTATAAAGTTATAAAGTTATAAAGTTATAAAGTTATAAAGTTATAAAGTTATAAAGTTATAAAGTTATAAAGTTATAAAGTTATAAAGTTATAAAGTTATAAAGTTATAAAGTTATAAAGTTATAAAGTTATAAAGTTATAAAGTTATAAAGTTATAAAGTTATAAAGTTATAAAGTTATAAAGTTATAAAGTTATAAAGTTATAAAGTTATAAAGTTATAAAGTTATAAAGTTATAAAGTTATAAAGTTATAAAGTTATAAAGTTATAAAGTTATAAAGTTATAAAGTTATAAAGTTATAAAGTTATAAAGTTATAAAGTTATAAAGTTATAAAGTTATAAAGTTATAAAGTTATAAAGTTATAAAGTTATAAAGTTATAAAGTTATAAAGTTATAAAGTTATAAAGTTATAAAGTTATAAAGTTATAAAGTTATAAAGTTATAAAGTTATAAGTTATAAAGTTATAAAGTTATAAAGTTATAAAGTTATAAAGTTATAAAGTTATAAAGTTATAAAGTTATAAAGTTATAAAGTTATAAAGTTATAAAGTTATAAAGTTATAAAGTTATAAAGTTATAAAGTTATAAAGTTATAAAGTTATAAAGTTATAAAGTTATAAAGTTATAAAGTTATAAAGTTATAAAGTTATAAAGTTATAAAGTTATAAAGTTATAAAGTTATAAAGTTATAAAGTTATAAAGTTATAAAGTTATAAAGTTATAAAGTTATAAAGTTATAAAGTTATAAAGTTATAAAGTTATAAAGTTATAAAGTTATAAAGTTATAAAGTTATAAAGTTATAAAGTTATAAAGTTATAAAGTTATAAAGTTATAAAGTTATAAAGTTATAAAGTTATAAAGTTATAAAGTTATAAAGTTATAAAGTTATAAAGTTATAAAGTTATAAAGTTATAAAGTTATAAAGTTATAAAGTTATAAAGTTATAAAGTTATAAAGTTATAAAGTTATAAAGTTATAAAGTTATAAAGTTATAAAGTTATAAAGTTATAAAGTTATAAAGTTATAAAGTTATAAAGTTATAAAGTTATAAAGTTATAAAGTTATAAAGTTATAAAGTTATAAAGTTATAAAGTTATAAAGTTATAAAGTTATAAAGTTATAAAGTTATAAAGTTATAAAGTTATAAAGTTATAAAGTTATAAAGTTATAAAGTTATAAAGTTATAAAGTTATAAAGTTATAAAGTTATAAAGTTATAAAGTTATAAAGTTATAAAGTTATAAAGTTATAAAGTTATAAAGTTATAAAGTTATAAAGTTATAAAGTTATAAAGTTATAAAGTTATAAAGTTATAAAGTTATAAAGTTATAAAGTTATAAAGTTATAAAGTTATAAAGTTATAAAGTTATAAAGTTATAAAGTTATAAAGTTATAAAGTTATAAAGTTATAAAGTTATTAAAGTTATAAAGTTATAAAGTTATAAAGTTATAAAGTTATAAAGTTATAAAGTTATAAAGTTATAAAGTTATAAAGTTATAAAGTTATAAAGTTATAAAGTTATAAAGTTATAAAGTTATAAAGTTATAAAGTTATAAAGTTATAAAGTTATAAAGTTATTAAAGTTATAAAGTTATAAAGTTATAAAGTTATAAAGTTATAAAGTTATAAAGTTATAAGTATAAGTTATAAAGTTATAAAGTTATAAAGTTATAAAGTTATAAAGTTATAAAGTTATAAAGTTATAAAGTTATAAAGTTATAAAGTTATAAAGTTATAAAGTTATAAAGTTATAAAGTTATAAAGTTATAAAGTTATAAAGTTATAAAGTTATAAAGTTATAAAGTTATAAAGTTATAAAGTTATAAAGTTATAAAGTTATAAAGTTATAAGTTATAAAGTTATAAAGTTATAAAGTTATAAAGTTTATAAAGTTATATAAAGTTATAAAGTTATAAAGTTATAAAGTTATAAGTTATAAAGTTATAAAGTTATAAAGTTATAAAGTTATAAAGTTATAAAGTTATAAAGTTATAAAGTTATAAAGTTATAAAGTTATAAAGTTATAAAGTTATAAAGTTATAAGTTATAAAGTTATAAAGTTATAAGTTATAAAGTTATAAAGTTATAAAGTTATAAAGTTATAAAGTTATAAAGTTATAAAGTTATAAAGTTATAAAGTTATAAAGTTATAAAAGTTATAAAGTTATAAAGTTATAAAGTTATAAAGTTATAAAGTTATAAAGTTATAAAGTTATAAAGTTATAAAGTTATAAAGTTATAAAGTTATATAAGTTATAAAGTTATAAAGTTATAAAGTTATAAAGTTATAAAGTTATAAAGTTATAAAGTTATAAAGTTATAAAGTTATTAAGTTATAAAGTTATAAAGTTATAAAGTTATAAAGTTATAAAGTTATAAAGTTATAAAGTTATAAAGTTATAAAGTTATAAAGTTATAAAGTTATAAAGTTATAAAGTTATAAAGTTATAAAGTTATAAAGTTATAAAAGTTATAAAGTTATAAGTTATAAAGTTATAAAGTTATAAAGTTATAAAGTTATAAGTTATAAAGTTATAAAGTTATAAAGTTATAAAGTTATAAAGTATAAGTTATAAAGTTATAAAGTTATAAAGTTATAAAGTTATAAAGTTATAAAAGTTATAAAGTTATAAAGTTATAAAGTTATAAAGTTATAAAGTTATAAAGTTATAAAAGTTATAAAGTTATAAAGTTAATAAAGTTATAAAGTTATAAAGTTTATAAAGTTATAAAGTTATAAAGTTATAAAGTTATAAAGTTATAAAGTTATAAAGTTATAAAAGTTATAAAGTTATAAATATTATAAAGTTATAAAGTTATAAAGTTATAAAGTTATAAAGTTATAAAGTGATAAAGTTATAAAGTTATAAAGGTATAAGGTTATAAAGTTATAAAGTTATAAAGTTATAAAGTTATAAAGTTATAAAGTTATAAAGTTATAAAGTTATAAAGTTATAAAGTTATAAAGTTATAAAGTTATAAAGTTATAAAGTTATAAAGTTATAAAGTTATAAAGTTATAAAGTTATAAAGTTATAAAGTTATAAAGTTATAAAGTTATAAAGTTTAAGTTATAAAGTTATAAAGTTATAAAGTTATAAAGTTATAAAAGTTATAAAGTTATAAAGTTATAAAGTTATAAAGTTATAAAGTTATAAAGTTATAAAGTTATAAAGTTATAAAGTTATAAAGTTATAAAGTTATAAAGTTATAAAGTTATAAAGTTATAAAGTTATTAAAGTTATAAAGTTATAATAAGTTAAAAATTTAAGTATAAATGCATTTTCCACCCTATTCCCTATTATATTTTCTCAACTTTTTAATGTCCCTTGTTTTACTTAAAATTAAGCAGTTTATTTAATTTTGAAGCAATTTACTTTTGACTAGCGATTCTTTTTGTCTCTCATTTTTTCATTTATCTTCTCCTATGCGCTTAAAATTATATTTATCTTTTAAGTTCTTGACAAAAGTTAATATATTTTTTTTTTGTTTTTTTTTTACGAGCTTCCAGAAAGTGCAAAGCGCTCTTAATGCTAATCACAGAGAAGTGTTAAGTAGAAAATAATGCTCTACGCTTTTTAAATTTTCTACTAAACTGAACTTTGTGCTGTTTAAGATAAATAATGTTAAAAAAAAAATCAAGCGCATCATTAGCGCTTGCAAAATGAAATTAACTGCAAAGAATTGCTTTATGTTGTAAAAAAATCGAAATTTCTACTATGTTTTTGATGCTGCATTTAAAATTCAATTGCTTTTGATGCTTGAAAACCCTTTGTAAGACAATAATTGTTAGGAGGTGTTAGTTCCAGTTAATGAAACAACGCTTTTTATTGACTGATAGAATACAAAGTTTTTTGTTGCCTTTTCGTGACACATATAATTTGTTTACAAATGTTTTAAATCTGTATTCTACAACTATTTTAATTAATTTTTTGTCTCTTTAATAAAATTATTTTAAGTTAAAGTGCAATATTTTTAATAAGATACTGTGGACGTATGATTAATATTAATTAGGGGTGTTTTAAATAAAACTCTTATAATTCATGTAATTTTAAAGCGATTTTCGAAAAGTAAAATGTAGATAGAAGCCAACATGTATAGAAATCTTTTGAGTTAATAACTGTGTAGCTACAGTTTTAAAGTTTTCCTATTTAAAGCAGTTTTTTGTAAATTTAATTTAAAATTGTCTGATTTTTAAATACTTACTAAATTCTACCTACCTTGAGAGTCTTCAGCTGTATTTTGAATAGTTCGATATTGGGTTGCACAATATAATTTATTGTCTTATTGCCCTTGCACACTTTGGCTATATTAGAGTACCAGTTTCCTTGGCTTGTACAGTGCCTGAAACTAGATGATAAGAACCTTCGCGAAATGCTCAGTGTGCAAACGACTGATACTACAGAAACCGGTAGCACCACAGGGATTACGCCACAAAATCTGTTACCCGTTATTAGTAAGGATTTCCTGAGAGTAATGTGGTGGCCGGTGTGCTGTTTTAATTCCTAAGAGGTACCAATTACGTGTTAGGAGTTTAGATAATATTGCCAGCTGCCCTTTAAAATTACTACTTGTTGTGATACGCTATGAGCAACAAGAGCTTTGATAGACGTACTATTTTCATCCAGTGGTAAGGCCATGTAAGGCAGTATTTTTTTTATAATTATCTTAAGAAAAAATCAGGCTTTTTTTATGAGACTACAGCAGCAGAAATAAAAAATAATTTATTTTTTGTCATTTTTTAGTTTAGGTTAAATGAGACACTTTACAGACCGCCCTTATTAAATATTTTTTATTAAGTTTAGGTTAAATGAGACACTTGTTAGACCGCCCTCATTAAATATTTTTATTTCAAATTTTTTATAGTTTTATTTAGAAGTACCCTTTCAATTGCAAAGAAGAATATTTTTTTTAAGTAAACTGCTCTTTGACGTCTACAGTAAAAATTGAAATCCAAAACGGAAGTATAATATTTTCTTCCACATCCTGTAAGCATAACATTTCCGTTATACATTTATGACTTATTTTTTAACTTTCAGCAATATTTTTTTAAACAACATTTCTTTAACTAATGGAATGTAAAAAAAAATCGTTTTTTTTTGCAATGAGACAGCAAAAAATTTTATAAATTTTTCTTAATATAAAATTTTTCCTCTACTTTTTTCATTGTCATGAAACATACATAAAGCGTTTTGCGTGTTGAATTTGGTTTAACGAAATTTCAGGAAAAATAAGAAACAGAAAAAAATCCAGCAGTTGTTGATGATGTTAAGGCTCAACCTTGTTGTTTTCCCATTTAAGCTGTTGGCTGATGCTGCATAATTATACGCAAAAAATAACAATGAAATCTTTCAGGGAAGTGTGGTCAGGTAAGCATAGCAGCAGAACATTTATTAGGAACATCTACACCTTCTATTATATTACAACACTACCACAATACTCTGCTAGAAGAAGTATTCCTGGATGGAATCGAGATTTTTGAAATACAGTCCAAGTTAATCGCGGGCTTATGATTACTTTGTGTCCCCCTTAACTAGATAATATGTAAATGTGACCTTAAAAGGAAGTATAACCTGGACTCAGATGGAACGACAATTTATTTTTTCATTGTATGAAGCCTCCTCCATTGTCTTTTGATTCATTTACGACGCAATCTTTAAGACCTTGATAGTCTCATATTTTTCAGTTGATACCTTGTCCCCCAGATCTTCTAGCTGGGGGAAAAAGTAGGCAAAAATACCTTGTGTATAAGTCAAAAACCTAAGATGTTGCAGTCTTTATGGAATCGCTGATTGATGACTGTTGAAATATCCACTGTTTTCCTAAAAGCTTTTGATGTATCAACCGCTCCTTCGATAACAATTTGTAGAGAAATAAAATCGAATAAAAACTATTAAAATGTTTACATAAGAGTAATCGAATAAAAACCGAATAAAATTATGAATCTAGAAGAATTTTTAATAAAATAGTTGCTAACTATTAATTGAATACAAAAAAAATAGCAAACAGTTTTTATGGAGAATTATTCGGATAAAAAATTTTTAGAAAAATTTTTCGTATTTTATTCACTTCACAAATGTATAGAATTCTATAGAAAATTATTGAAATTTATTAAAATAGTTTACAATAGTTTTTATTCGAAAAATACAAAAAATGGAATAGAAATGTGTACAAATAATTATTCGAATAGAAAACGAATAAAATTTTTTGTAAAAAAAATACTTACATAAAAAAATTATTTTTCATTTTTAATCAAGTAAAAAAATTTATTCGAATAAAATCAGGGTTTTTTAATATATGTGACCCGGCCTATGAAAAGGTAGCTTATGACTCCAAAAAATTGTTCCACTTTTTTTTTGGTTTTGATAGTTTTTGAGATGATCTTTCACGTGGTGAAAACTAGAAAGTCCTAACTTGCTTAGAAGTGTACTAAAAATGTAGAGAAAAAGGAGCACAAATGAAAGAAAAACAGAATTTTATTGAAAATCCAGAATCAAGATAATAAATGGAATTGAAAAATTGAAAAACAGGATTGAACGCTGCAAAAACGATTTTTATATACACACACGAACTTATCTCACTTATGCTCTTTTGCATTTTTTGGTTGCCTTTTGGGCATGACTGTTCATAATGCAAAAGAAAAACTACTAAAAAACTGACGAAATGCATTGTTTATCTTTAACAGCTAATTTTTTTAAATTTTGTTTTTGAGTCATAAGCCACCTTTTCATAGACCGGGTCACATATATTCGAAAATTTTGTTTTACATATTTTCTGTTAGGCCTGCTCTACAAAAAAGTATCATGAAAAATTTTTTGAAAAGAATAAAAAAAATTTTATAATGAATTATTCGCATAAACAACGAATAAAGTTTAAAAAATTTATGCCAAAAAAATAATTTCTATAAAAAAAAATAATAATTTCTACATAAAAAAATAATCGAAATAAATTCGAAAGCAATTTTTAAAGAATTTTAATCGAATAAAAACTTAAAAGATGTTTACAAAAAAATTAAAAATCGGTTTTTTTTTGAATATTCGAAAATTTTTTTCTATATATTCACTGTTAGCCCTGTTGGTTATCTTTCATGAAAAAATTTTTTAATTTATATATTTTTTAAATATTTAAATTTTTTATTTTTTAATTTGTTTTTAATATTGTTAATTTATTTGAAAATATTTTTATAGATAATTTTTATTGAAATATATTATAGATAAATTCGAAGAATTTTAATTCAATAAAAACTTTTAAAATGTTTACAGCAATTTGTTTAATAAAATTTTCGATAACTATTCAAATACAGAAAACCTAACAAAAATTGTTTATTGAGAATTATTCGAATAAATATTTTATCAAGAAATTTTTAGCATTTTATTCGCATTAAAATTTAAAGAAAATCTATAGAAAATTTTAAAAATAAAGACTTATTAAAATATTTACATAGTTTTATTCCAATGAAATTTTACGCAAATAATTATTCGAATATAAAGCGAATAAAATTTGTTGTAAAAAATTACTGGAATAGAAATCAAATAAAACTTAAAATTTAAAGAAGAAAAAAACTTCTTATGTATAGGAATGATTTTTATTAAAATTGTTAATAAATATTATTTAAAAAATTTTTTATTGAGAGTGATTCGAATAAAAATTTCAAATTTTAAGCTTATTCGCATACGAATGTAAAGAAACTCTATAGAAAATTATTGAAAATAAAAATTTAATAAAATATTTTAAAGAGTTTTATTCGACTAAAAACCCGTATAAAATTTTATTCAAATAAAAACCGAATAAAATTTTATTCGAATAAAAACCCGAATAAAATTTTATTCGAATAAAACTGCGAATAAAATTTTATTCGATAAAACCCGAATAAATTTAGGTCCATACCACAGCAACCGCGCTATTTCCCAAAGAGCCTCACCAGTAACCGATCACAGCGACTTGACGTTGCACCGAGAGGTTTTTTTCCAATTTAGCCGGACATTAGGCCAAAAATAAATTTAAGAAATGTGAAAATTTAAGTACGCAGATCTACAGACTATAAAATTCTGAATCTTATAGTAAATTTTCAATGATTTTGTATGAGATTTGTCGTTTTGGGTCACTGTTAAAATCAGGAAAGTTGAGTGTTTTTGCGCCATTTTACGATTTTGAGAGGTTTGCAATATATTTTTTGGTGGCTAAACGAATAACGATTTTATATTGATTTTTTTTTCTGTGAAAGGCTATAATAACAGCTATTCATATTAATTTTTAGAAAATTATTTATTTTTTTTAATGATAAAAAATTTTGTTCGAAATTAAAGAAATTATTTTTTTGTTAAATTTTTTTGTTAAATTTTTTTGTCAAATAAAAAAAAAATAAATATAAATTCATATGGGTGTTTCGGGGGGTGTGATTGGAGATATACCTGCCCCTGCCCAAAAAAACTTAACAATTTTATTTTATGGTATTAAGGCGTATGACATCTATTTCTTTTAACAAATACATAATTTTTTCAAATAATGTTTTATGTCACCGCCCACAAAAGGCGGCCAAAAATGTCATTTTAGAATCTTTAGGGTCCAAGTTTAGGTTTTTGAATATTCACTGACCACAAAAGTTGCATTTGCTAAACAAAAGTATGGGAAGACTTTTAAAAAATTGAATTTTTCAGAGGTAGAATTACTTCTGCTAAGGGGAACTTCTATCTCTTTTGTCCGTTTTTTTTTTTATTTTATAGCATTAACAGCCTATGACCATAAGAGATTTTCCATAAGTAAGGTCCGGCTATATTGGCAAAATACCCTTATGTGAGTTGGTCGCATGAGGCTACCAGTTCCCGTGGAACCAGTCGTTTGGACACTGTTTAGACCTCGTAGGTTCTTATCTTCCAATTTCAGGCCCTGTGCGAGCATTGAGGAATGGTGCCCCTATATACCGCAGAGTTATCAGTGTCAAGGTGTTAAAAATAGCCAAGACAATAAGCTCCTAGGGAGAGATAAACATGTTAAATGATCAAAATCAAATCAAATAAATTTATTGAACAATCAACTAACACGTGTAGCAAGATCTGTCCGAAAATATGCCAGTGTAAATTAAAATGTATAGAAGCACCCGCCATGGACAAGCTTCGTGCAAGAGATTAAGCTTTTGCAGACATCAAGATTAGATGATATAAATTTAAGCGACTGGTGGAATTATATATAAATATAGTTTTAGTTATGATAACAACATATTTAAAGAATTGTATCACACATATGTTGAAAAGTTAACTTTTAAGCAACCTATTTTTTTCTTTCTATAATTGTAGTAAATTTTCTGAAGTTTTACAAATATTTTGGCATATAAAGTATAGTCTACTAAAAGTCTTGACAGTCTTATGTTTACAAAATAAGCAAAATATTAAAAATCGATTAAAAATTGCAGTAGTTATAAGCAATTTTCTGAAACTTGACAAAAATTAATATTAATCATACGTTTAGTGAGCCGCAAAAAGAAAATTTAAAATTAAATACTTAAAGTAAATTCTTTTAAACGTTTTAAAGACATTTTTAAACACAATAGCATAAGACTACGAGTAGCAAAAAATATTAGAAAAAATTTTAGAATATATATTACTTTGTTTGTTAAAAAAAAAAAAAAAAATATATAGAAAAAAATATAATAAAAAAACGTCCTTCTCTTTATCTTTAAACGTGCCTTTTGTAAGTTTTGTAACTGAGAAAAAACATTGTGGTAACAACAATGTTATGTATTAAATAGTATACACATTATTTTTGATAGCGGTTTTAGTTTTATATAACAAAGTTTAACCGAAAAAATTTTTGTTACAAGATTATTTTTCATTATTTTTAATACTTGTTGTCCACATCATCGTGTTGATAGTTACAACTAACCAGAACAATTTTATATAGTTTTTTAACTGCTAAGATAAAGATACTTTCGTAGCCATAAGCATGACATCTGCTTAATTTTTTTTTCATTTTTTTTTTTTTTTTTTTTTTTTTTTTTTGAACGCGTCTATTGTTTTATTATATTATATCATGTTTTTATCATTATTTATACATGTATACAAAAATTCATGAGGTTGCTTTTGGGTTTCTTTTGTAATGTAAACAAAACGCGGTATAATTTTGCAAGTGAATCATTATTGTTAATTTTAGGTCATACGATTTGCTTGTGTAATCAACACCTATTGTTATTTGCTTGTTTTTTCTTATTCCTTAAAGTATGCCATACATTTTGTTCTGCTACAACTCTGTCGCTTATGCTTTATATTTATTTGCTTTTTCCATTGTTCTTTTTATATATATATTTTTCTTAAATTGCTTTTGGAAATTAGAAAAATACAAAAGCTGAGTTAGATACTTAACAGTCTTGATATAGTAATTAGCCCACACACGTTGTGTGAGTCCTGATCTTGTTTGATTTTGCTTTGAAAGAAATCCACACCAAATTTTAAAACTTTTACGTATTTACTTTATATAAAGGTACCCATCCCTGGATAAAATTCTAAAATTTATGAAAAATTCTAAAATACCAAAAATTATTGTAAAGCTCTGTTAAAGACAGACAGGAAATTAGTTATTCATTATTTTAAAACAGCGCCATCTGTTGCCCAATATTGCTTAAAATATACTGCTTTCAAAAATAGATGCCTTAAAGTATGCAATACCTTTAGATCGGTAAAAATCGCCATGCTTTTACTGCTTTTTCTCCACTTTCTCTTGGATAGGATATTTTTGCGGAAAAAGGTATCATATATTGGAATCAGGACACTAAGGTACCTCCTCACAAAATTTTGTTAAAATCCATCCATTAGTTTTCACGCGATGCGAACACAAAAAAAAAGAAAGATAGACAGGATATTTTACTAAATGCAAAGATATTTACACTATCTAAGTACACTATCTAATGATACCCGGGAAAAAATAGGCAGGTGAAACATAGATGAATTTAGCATGTGGAAATTATAGAGTGGAAGAGATTCAAACTGAATCACTGAACTGAAAATTAACATTTAAAATTTGGAAATTTTTTACATTAAATTAGCTTTTTAATTACTATAATACGTAAAAATATGAAAATATCCCTAGTTAATTATTTGTCGCATAGTTTTTTAGTCCTTGAAGTTTTTGCAAAATATTATATGCCACAATTTGTTGATTTAGCTACTGCATGACACCACAAAATTGTGTCAAACTAGCGTACTTACTTCCAAAATTGTCCATATATCCTTTTTTTAAATTTTGATTTATTTGTAAATTTTAAATATCTGCAATAATTGGTAAGATTTTCGATAAATATTAATATTTAATTAACTTTTAAATCATATTACAAAAAAAAAAAAAAAATCAAAAAATATCCCTAATATTGTAAATGGTTTGCAACATAGTTTCTTTTTTGTCCTTGAAGTTTTTGTAAAATATTATATGACACAACTTAAAGATTTAGATACTCCATGGCACTATTTAATTTTGGCTTACTAGCGGGCTTATTACCAAAGTTGTGCATATATCCTTTTTTTAACAATTTTGATTTTTTATTGTTTACCATTTAGTTTTTTGGGTCTTAAATTTGTGGTTAAATTTTTATCTGCTGTATCTATTCCTTTTTTCTCTTTTTTTCTTTTTAATAAATTTAAAGAAAAAATAAAAATTTTTCAAAATAAAAATTTAATTAAAATTTTTCAAAATTTTAGAATTATTTTTAAATGTTTTTTTTTTCTTATTTTTTTTTTTGTAATTTAGAAGAAGCCACTATTTGTAGATTTAGTTAAATAAGATGACCACAAAATATCAATAGTCTAGCTTGCTTCATTCCAAAGTTTTGCATATATCCTTTTTATACAAATTTTCATTTTAACTATTAACTTGGCTTTTAATTTAGCTTTTTGTGTTAATTTGTAGTAAAATAATATCTAATATATTTTTTTTTTTTTTTGCCCTAAAATTCTTTAGTCCTTTAGATTTTGTAAAAAAAATAGCCACACAACTTGTAGATTTATTTATACAAAGAGACCACAAAGCTTTGTGGCTCTTACTTGCTTAATTTTTAGTTTCACCATATATCCTTTTTTAACAAATTTGATGTTTATTAAAATTTTATTAGATTTTGCACAAGTGTTTCTCGCTTATACGCTTGTAAAGCATATTAAAGTACAATAAAACTCATTAATTTAGTTTTTTTTTGCCACATAAACCTTAAGTTAAATATAAAATACCACAACTTGTAAAAATGGATTCTTAACAACACGACCACAAAGTTTTCCTCATGTATCCTTTTAAAACAAATTACAAATTTTATACAAATGTTTATTAGAAATCAATTTAATGTCCAATGAAAACAATTTGTAAAAATTGTTTGCTAAAAAAAATGCTTATAAAAAAATTTTAAAAAATATTAGTTTTCTTCCAAATAAATCTTTAGTCTATATTATTTATTATACCACAATTTGTAGACTTAAACACGTAAGACGACCACAAAATTTCTTTAGTCTAACTTGCCTGATACCAAAGTTGTCTCTATATCCTTTTTATACAAATTTCGATTTTTTAAAATTTTTAAGAATTTTACTCAAATGCTGCACTATTAATTAAGCTTTTGAGGTCAATTATAGTAAAAATGTAAATAATAAATTAAATTTTCAATTATTTTGCCACAAAATTCTTTGGTTTATTTTTCTTTATAAAAATATAATTAAATTGTTGATGTAGATACCAAACAAGACCAGAAAATGTTGTGGTACTAACTACTGACAAAATTTTACTAACATACGTACATACTATTTCTCTTAACCAATTAAAATTTATTTTAAATTTTTCAACATTTTCATAAGTAGGAAAGAAATCAATTATTGTGCCATAAAAGTTTGTTAACGATAACAAAATCATATGAAATTAAATCACACAAAATGATGCATGTTTACCCAGAAAATGCTTAAACTTAATGGTTTTGTTAAACTTAACATGCCACAACATGTTGTTTGAAGTCATTAATAGAATTATACATTTTTGTTAAACTAACACTTTTATTAAAGCTTAAGAACACCTCATATCCTTTTTATGTGAGAAATTTTGTTGTCCAAACAAACTCCAAAAGTGCTCGTGAACAACCGTTTTACATTTGTATGTATATGTGTGTTGAAACAAATTAATAGAAATTATTCATAAGTTCCAAGTTAAAGTTGAATAAAATAACTTCACATCTTAAAAAACTTTTTTTCTTAAATATCCTTAGTAATTAATTTTTTTATAAAATTAATAATGCTAGAACTTGTAGAAGTATATAACTAACGTGATCATAAATAATTGTTACTCTAACTTGCTTACTTTCGTAGTTCTTCATATATCCTTTTTAACCAAAGTTTCTTAGTCCTTATTTTTTTTTTTTAATTAATAATGCCACAACTTGTAAAATTAGATTGTTAACATGATTAAAAATTTTTTTCCTTTTGATAAAATTTCAAAATTGCTAAAAAATTAAAAGAATTAAAATAATTTTTGGAAATCTCTTATATTTATCGTTAAAAATGATTTAGTTTATTATTCAGTTTGAAATTTTTTTTCAATTTTCTTTAGTTCTTAAAATTTCCTTAGTCCTTACAATTTTTGTAACATTAATTATGCCACAACTTGTAGAAGTTGATAACTAACGTCAACATAAATATTTGTTACTCTTATATGCTTACTCTCAAAGTTCCCCGTATATCCTTTTTAACGAGATTTTTTAGTTCTTACAATTTTTCCTAAAATTATTAATGCTTCAACTAGTAAAACCAAATTGTTAACTTATTAACTTTCAAAATATCCCATATATCCTTTTTATAAAATTTCAAAATTGCTAAAAAATTAAAAGAATTAAAATTATTATTGAAAATCTATTACATTTATCGTTAAAAATAATTTGGTTTATTATTCAGTTTTCAATTTTTTTTTTTTTTTTGTTTTCAAACTGAATAATATTTGTTGTTACTTTATGTTATTAACTTTTAAAGTATCCCATATATCCTTTTTATAAAATTTCAAAATTGCTAAAAAAATTAAAAGAATTAAAATTATTTATGAAAATCTATTACATTTATCGTTAAAAATAATTTGGTTTATATTCCGTTTTCAATTTTTTTTTTCTTCAAATTTCCTTAGTCCTTAAATTTTTTGTAACATTAATAATGCCACAACTTGTAGAAGTTGATAATTAACGTCAACATAAATATTTATTACTCATATTTGCTTACTTTCAAAGTTCCCCGTATATCCTTTTAAACCAAATTTTTTAGTTCTTAGAATTTTTCCTAAAATTATTAATGCCACAACTTGTAAAACCAAATTGTTAATTGTTAATTTTTGTTAGGTTATGTTATTTACTTTCAAAATATCCCATATATCCTTTTTATAAAATTACAAAATTGCTAAAAAAAATTAAAAGAATTAAAATAATTTTTGAAAATTTCTTACATTTATCGTTAAAAATTATTTTGTTTATTATTCAATTTTCAAATTTTTTTAGTTCTTCAAATTTCTTTTTAAAGTTCCCTTTATATCCTTTTTAACCAATTTTTCCTAGAATTATTAATGCCACAACTTGTAAAACCAGATTTTTAATGTGATGACAATTTGTTGTTACTTTATGTTATTAACTTTAAAAGTATCCCATATATCCTTTTTTATAAAATTTCAAAATATTTAAAAAAATTTCGAGAATTTCACTAAATTTTTTTGAAAAATTATTATTATTTTTTTTTTTGGAAAAGATGTAAATTTTTTTTGTTGAAAATTGTTTAGTCCTTTAGAAAATTTTACATGTCACAACTTGTAGAACTAGGTAATTAATATGAACAAAAATATTTGTTATTCTAACTTTCTTAATTTCATAGTTCGCCATAAACCCTTTTTAATAAAAAATTTTTATATTTTTAAATTTTTTTCTAAAATTAATAAAGTCACAATTTGTAGCCTTAGTTTGTTAACCTGATAACAAAATTCCTTTACTCCAACTTGCTTACTTTCAAAGTGCCCCATATATCCTTTTTATTTAAATAAAAAATTTTTACAAACAAATAAAAAAAAAATTTTTTTATTATTTAAATTTGTTGTTGAAAATTGCTTAGTCCTTTCAGTTTTAAATAATTAAAAAACTAAATTCTTCAACCTTTTTTTTTTTTTTTGTTGCTTATTTTTAAGAATTTGTATGTCTCTATTTCCTTATGAACAAATCCCCTTGTAGCTTCTGTTTAAAGATCAACGTAATGAATGTCTTCAATCATAATCAGCTTAAATCACACATAATTAAATAAACAAAAGCAGTTATAATGCGCTAATTTATGCAAACATTAGCAGCCTTTCAGGCACTCGACATCATTATACATGAAACACATAATCAGCGTTAATAACGACATCAATTTTTCAATAACAAGTAATTAAAGCCACAAATAGTCCAAAGGCTTAAGTAAATTATTTGGAAGTAAAGTTAGCCAAAAGCAAATTATAATGGAAATTGAAAGCGCTGTTAAGAAACAATAAAATCCAATGAAATACAAAGAAATTTTTTAAAAGTAACTTCAACATTTCAAAATCTCTTTCTAGTCTTAAATAAAATAATCTTTCAGCTTACATTTTAAGTTGAATAAATTACTGCTGCCTACTTTGTATTTATTACATTAATAAAAATTAATAGCATACTTTAGGGAGCTGTGAAAAATTATTTCAAATTAAAATTTCAAGCAAAAAATAATGAATTAACGAATTGAATTTCCTCCCAGAATATGACGCACCCAAAAATTAAAGCGAATTAATGTAAATACGAAATCTACAAAAAACACCCCCCCCCCCCCCTCCTTCTCCCTCGCTTAATAATTAATGACCATAACAAAAATAATTTCGTGTTTGAAATTGTTCCTTTTTTGACAGCAATTTTAAACTGAAAAATTTAATTCTATTAATGGCTGTTTAAACATCTCTATGCTTCTTATACACCATGTGACTTAAACAAGTTATAGTCATTATAGTTATTGAAGGCTTCACCGTCTGGAAAATACATTCCCAAAAAATATATATATAGTTTTCTCCTGTTTTTCTCTGTTTTTTTTTTTTTTTTGTTGCCTTGAATTTAAATCTCTTTTTATTACTTTCTATGCCTGTAGATGTGCTTTTGTCGGAATATTTGTAAACATATGTCTTGTTACATTGATTCATTTCCGGGTTTTATTGTGGGTTTTCAACTGTCTGTTTTGCAAAAAAAAATAATGACCAAACAAGAGGTAATGGTATTAGGGTGGTATACAATTTAGTGGGCAAATATTTATTTAAGACTGAATATAGATTGGACATAGACTTTGCATATAGAGGTTAGGCATAGACTAGATATGGACTAGATAAAAATGAGATAGAGGTTGGATATAGACTAGACAGTGACTAAAAAAAACTAGACATAGGCCGGAAAAACTCGATAGACAAAGCTAGAAATGGAATAGACATAAACAAAGACTCCACAAAGACTAGATATATAATATTAATAGGCTAGATATAAAATAAAGATAACCTCCATATAGACGGAACACAAACTGAATTATAATAGGCTAGATATACACTAGAAATTGACCAGATTAGGCTAGAAATAAATAAGACAAATACTTAACATAGATTCAACAAAGACTAGATATGGTATTGTAAAAGGCTAGATTTAGACTAGACATAAGCTAAAAATAGACCAGACTAGGCTTGAAATAGATAAGACAAGGCCAAAGCATACACACGACTATAATATATTAATAGGGTAGATATAGACTAGATATAGATATAGACTAGATATATACTCAACATAATGCCGACCAATACTAGATATATAGTTGTAAGAGGCTACAAACAGATCAAGCATAGACTAGGTATAGATTAGATAAAGACTAGAAATAGACTAGACATAGACCAGATATGGACTTAAAATAGACTAGACATAGACTAATCATCATAAACTCGCCAAAGACTAAATATAGAAGAGTAAAAGGCTAAAAATAGACTAGACGCACTCAATATAACACCGACCAATACTAGATATATTATTGTAAGAGGCTACCGAGAGACTAAGCATAGACTAGATACAGATTAGATAAAGGCTTGAAATAGATTAGACATGGAACAGATATGGACATAAAATAGACTAGATATAGTCTAATCATAAACTCGACAAAGACTAGATATAGAATAATAAAAGGCTAAAAATAGACTAGACCTAGACTATACATCGTGTGGTTAAATTATTAAATAAGAGCCGCACCTAAACGTTAAGTTTTTTTCTGCATTTAATTTGACATTTCTCAATTTCAGACTAACACAATTTGAGTTCGAGTTATTCAGGCTTATGATGTAAATGGGCGTTCAAATCAAAATGCATATCGTGCACTGTGATTTTTTTTTTTTTTTTTTTTTTGTCAATTATTCGTCCAAATATGCGTACAACCGAAAAATTTGAGCAAACCGGGTCTGTAGGAAATGTGAAAACACCAGTCCATGCTCATACAGCTCGTACTGCAGAAAAAATTGCTGCTGTTCGCAATAGTGTGGCTGCAGGGCCGTCCACCTCAACTCGTCGTCGTGCCCAACAGTTGCACTCCCCACGATCGTCGTTGATGAACATTATGAATAAACACTTGCATTTACACGCTTACAGGGTGCAATTGACTCAAGACCTAAAGCCTCATTCCAAACGTCTTCAATGGTCAGAATGATGGCAAGAAATGGCAACGTTGGCTGATCGATTTTCGAAGAAAATCATCTTCAGTGATGAGGCACATTTTCACCTTAATGGATTCGTCAATAAGCAGAATTGCCGCATTTCGGCGAATGATAATTCAAGATTGACTGTTTGGTGCGGTTTATGGGCTGGCGGCATCATCGGGCCGGTCGTATTTTTTCCAAAATGAGGCAGTTACTGTGAATGGTGTCCGCTATCGTGAGATGATAACGAACTGTTTATGGTTCGAATTGAAAGATATGAATGAGGACGATATGTCGTTTCAACAGGATGGTGCCACTTGCCACACAGCCAACGAAACAATAGCTCTTTTGAGCAACAAATTCAATGGCCGTGTTATCTCACGTGGTGGCGATATCAATTGGCCGCCAAGATCATGTGATTTGACTCCGTTGGACTTCTATCTTTGGGGTTATTTGAAAGAAAAGGTGTACGTCTCGATAAGCCAGCAACAATTTAAGAGCTAAAGGATGAGATAATTCAGCACATTAACGGCATAGAACCTCAATTTGGAGCCACGGATGGAGGTGTGCCGCCGAGGTTGCGGCGGCCATTTGTTCGATATTTTGTTTCATACATAATTGAACCATACCAATATTATCAAAATAAAAAGAAATGACAATAATTTCCTAAATAATTTGCGTTTTATTCAAAATCAACATCGGCCCTTAAAATTTAACCACCCTTTATATGTAAGCTAGATATAGGCAAGAATTAGTCTAGACATAGACGAAACAAAGACTCGTAAAAGACTAGTTATAGAATAGTATTATGACAGATACACACTACACATAGTCTAAGGTTCTTCTCGGCAAAGACTAAATACAAAATTGTAATATGCTAGATATAAACTTGACAAAGGCTAAATATAGAATAGAAATAGACTTGATATAGACTAGGCATAGACTAGCCATAGACTCTTCAAAGATAAGATATGAAATAGTAATATGTTAAATATACACTAGACATAGACTATATATAGGCTTGATATAGGTTTGATATAGGCTTGATATAGACTACACATAGACTATAAATAGATCAGACGTAAACTAAAAATAGACTAGGTATAGACAAAATATAGACCCGAACAACACTAGATACAGCATAGTAATAGGCAAAATATAGCCTAGATATACAGGGACAGAGACTCGCCACAGTCTAGAGAAAGACTAGGCGCATTCACAAAACATCAATATTTTTTACTTTTAATTTTTTAAAAACATATCAGACTCATATGAATTCTGTTCCTTTTAAATTTGCTTGTGTTCAAGATGCATGAGTTTCTTTTTTTTGTCTCTTTTCAATCTGTTTGGTCAAACATGTCATGGTCATGATAGCAGCATTCCAACTATCACACATATATGCCCCACACAGTCACCCAAATATTTCCGATTTTCTTTTACATTTCAGTCTTCCACTGCAAACCAAAGATTCCAAAAAATGAAATGGAAATTGCAATTTACGCAGGATGAACATGAAAGAAAGCAAAAGATAATAATAAATACCGGAAATAAATGTAAATGAAAATATTTTTTTAAAACAAAAAATCCTTTAAACTTAATACTGATGAAAAGATCTATTATTTGTAACCGAATTTTATATTTTTCTAAAAATTCAAAATTTAAAATTATTTTATTTCATGAGAAATTTTAACAGCATACAAGACCATAATGCGAACTTAAAAAATTAAATTAATTGTTTTCTATTTTTTGAATAAATAATTTCTAAAACTATTGGTATGCCCTTTAATGTTATAGAGAACTTAGAAATACGGATTATTTGTAAATTTCAACTGTTTGTCCATAACGGTTCAAAAGCTTAGCCATATACATCAAATTACATCAACTATCGGCACACCCTATAATTTCTCATTTTAAATATTTACACTTGTTAGTATAAGGGACATAGTAATAGACATTCTGAATAAATTTTCAGTGTTAATTCTACAAGATATAGAGCCATATATGCCAAATTATATGAATATGGGGACACCCTTTAATTTCTAAATATAAATTTTATACTTGCTGTTATAGCGAACTTATCAATAGAGGTTCCTTGTAAAATTCAACAGTCTGCCTACAACTGCACAAGATTTATCAACTATCAAATTACATCAACTATTGGGATACCCTTTAATCTGCGATTTTAAATGTTTATACTTGTTATTCTAACAGACTTGTTGATATAAATTTCAAGTGTTTTTCAATAAAGGTTAAAAAAATAGAAACATATATGACAAATTATGTCACTTATGGGGTCACCCTTTAATTTTTAGGTTTATTATTTTATAAACATTTTGTTATCAGGAGCTATAGTTATACGCACTTTTTTTTAAATATTTAATTTGTGCCCTTAACAGTTTCAAATGCACGTAAAAATCATGTATGTTGTATGGGGACACCCTTTAATTTTAAGTCTATTTTTATAACCTTTTATTAGCAGGAGCTATAATTATACGCACTTTTTTTAATATTTAATTTGTGCCCTTAACGCTTTAAAATACACGTAAAAATCATGTATGATTTATGGGGACACCCTTTAATTTTAAGTCTATTTTTTATAACCTTTTATTAGCAGGAGCTATAATTATACGCACTTTTTTTAATATTTAATTTGTGCCCTTAACGCTTTAAAATACACGTAAAAATCATGTATGATTCATGGGCACACCCTTTAATTTTAAGTCTATTTTTTATAACCTTTTATTAGCAGAGGCTATAGTTATACGCACTTTTTTTAAATATTTAATTTGTGCCCTTAACGGTTTCAAATACACGTAAAAATCATGTATGATTTATGGGGACACCCTTTAATTTTAAGCCTATTTCTTATAAACTTTTATTAGCAGGAGCTATAATTATACGCATTTTTTTTATTATTTAATTTGTGACCTTAACGCTTTAAAATACACGTAAAAATAATGTATGATTTATGGGGACACCCTTTAATTTTAAGTCTATTTCTTATAAACTTTTATTAGCAGGAGCTATAATTATACGCACTTTTTTTAATATTTAATTTGTGCCCTTAACGCTTTAAAATACACGTAAAAATCATGTATGATTTATGGGGACACCCTTTAATTTTTTAAATAATCAACTTTTTTTAAAATGGGACCCATCTGTAAGCATTACCTTTCTAATAAAGAAAAAATTTATTCAGAAAAAATTAAATCGATTCAGAAATTACTGAGTTCTGCGCGCACAAACATACATAAATCAGTCAAGTGCGAGTTAGACTTACACACCTAGGGTTCCGTACTATGTTTAGTACAACTTTAAAATTTAAGTTTTTAATGTTTTCATATTTTATGAGACACCCTTTAATTTTAATATTAAAGTCATATGCGGTAAAATTGCATCACTATTGGAACACCCTTTAAATTTTAGTAATTGTTATTATAGCGGCCATGTTAATACACTCTCTATAAAAATATCAGGTGTCTACCTATTGCGTTGGAACACATTTCAGTTATTACTTCTACTGTAAATTTCTCAAGTGTCTACCTATTACGGTTAAAAAAATAAAGCTATTTACGTACAAACCATCTCTCTTTCGGAACACCCTTTAATTTTGTTATTTGTTATAGGGGCCATGGCTATAATAAATAACAAGAGTCTACCTATTACGATCACAAGACACTATACGTGAAAAACATGTCACTGTCAGAAAACCCTTTAATTTTTAGTAATTGTCATAGCGTCCGTGGCAACAAATCTTCTGTACAGTTTGGAAGAGTCTATCTATTACGGTTCAATAAATAAGGGCGACAACCCTTTAATTTTTACTGTTTTTTTTTTATAGGAAAATTCGTGAAAATTTCAAGAGCCTATCTAAAGGGTGTTTTTTATAGAGGTATAGAACTTTAAGTTGCAATAAAATAACGATGGATTATTCGATTGACATGAATTTTATTTATCCGAAAGATAATCTTGTTGCATTACATTTTAAATATGATTTCTGGCATATGACCGCCACGGTGGCGCGGATGTAGTCCAATCTGGACATCCAATTTTCGATGACTTTTTACAACATTTGTGGCCGTATATCGACAATAACACGGCGAATGTTGTCTTCCAAATGGTCAAGTGTTTGTGGCTTATCCGCATAGACCAATGACTTTACATAGCCCCACAGAAAGTAGTCTAGCGGCGTTAAATCACAAGATCTTGGAGGCCAATTCACAAGTCCAAAACGTGAAATTGCACTATTGCACTATTTGCAAGCGTTGTTTAGGCGTGAGTCTATTCATGATGAATTGCCAAACCAAACTGAGAATAAATCACTAGACAGCTGTTAAATCGGTCGCCATCTTGAAAAGTAATGCCAACTTAAAATTCTATACCTCTATAAAAAACACCCTTTATTATGGTTAAAAAACTAAGCCATATTCATGCAAATCACGTCACTGTCAGCACACCCTTTAATTTTTACTATTTGTTATAGTGGCCATAGTAATACACCTGCTGTAAAAACTTTAAGAGTCTACCTATTATCGATCAAAACTTAGGCCACATACATTCAAATCACGTCACTATCGGATCACCCTTTAATTATAAGGTTTAATATTGTATACTTGCTTATAAGACGATCATATTTTAAATTACTGTCTGCAAATTTTAAGTGGTTGCCTCCTATATCTCAGGAAATAACACTTCACTTTTAGAACACCCTATAAGTTTTAGTATTTCTTGCTATAGCGGCCACAGGTTTACACCTTCTCTGAAAATTTCAAGAGTCTACCTATTACGGTTCAAAACTTACGCCATATACATGCAAATCATGTCACTATCGGAACACCCTTTAAATTTTTTTATAGGGGTCATAGTAATACCCCATCATGGAAAATTTCAAAACTCCACCTCTTATGGTTAAAAAATTAGACCATATTCATGCAAAACACTACACTGTAGGAACACCCTTTAATATTTAGGTTCAATTTTGTATACTTGTTTATAAAGCGAACATAGTTTTAATTACTGTCTGCAAATTTTAAGTGGTTGCCTCCTACACCCCAAGAAATAAAGACATAATCGAAAATAACACGTCACTTTCGGAACACCCTATAAGTTTTAGTATTTGTTGTTATAGCGGCCACCTTCTGTAAAAATTTCAAGACTCTAGCTATTATGGTTCAAATCTTAGGCCATATACATGTAAATCACGTCACTATCGGAAAACCCTTTAATTTTTTGGTTTGTATTTTTATAATTGTTTATATAGCGAACTAAGTTTTAATTACTGTTTGTAAATTTTAAGTGTATGTCTTCTACAGTTCAAAAAATAAACACATATATGTACATGAATAACACGTCTCTATCGGAACACCCTATAAGTTTTAGTATTTGTTGCTATAGCGGGCGGCAATAGTTATACTTCTTCTGTGAACATTTCAAGAGTCTACCTATTACGGTTCCAGAGATAATAGGCGCTGACAGACAGACGGACAGACGGATAGACATTGTAGCGATAGATACGGAACCCTAAAAAGCAACATTCAGACGAATTGATAACCTCCTTCGTTTGTTTTTTTTTTTTTTTTTTTATTCAGTTAAAAATAATAAATTCACACAAAAATATGTCACCCTTTACTAACGGCACTCGCTGCCCCACTCAATTTTCACAATTCGCAATTTCACCATACAACAACATAGCCTACCTTTAGGCACTTTATTTTATTTTATTTGTAGAAAAATAAACTCATTTATGTATTCAATATATTTTTCCAAAAATGCTGCAATGAAAAACTGAATAAAAAAACCTTTCGAACTAAAATTACAAAAAAAAATGTTAAGGGAATTGAATGATACACTCCAACACACAGAAGTGGAGCAATTAGAGGGTTTACAGCAAGAAAGAGTTAACTCCATTTGTAGGTTAAACACAGTTAACAACCCCTTCTTAGGATTTAAACACATTTCCCATTTATAGAAAAGATTTTTTCTTCTATTTTCCCAAAAATTATAAAATTTGGAGTTAACTCTTTGTTGCTGCAAACCCTTCATTTGCATTATAAAAAATTAATTAGATGTAAATATACTTGTGAGGCGTGCAAAACATTTATGAATGCATCAATACGATATGGGATGTTGAATAAAAACTTGAAAATTTTTATTTAAAATAAAATTTTTTATTAAAACAATAACCATACGAATTTATTAAGCCTTAAAATATGTTATGGTTAGTTAATTTCACTAACAAGTGGGTAAAAAAGCCATGAATTTTTTATTGAATATAAAATTTTTTCAATTTATATTTTAAAGTTAATTAAAACTAGGAAATATATGACGAGAATTTTTTTTTGAAAACTTGGCATTTAATTAAAAAAAAAAAGACTTGGAAATTATGCTAAAAAAAGCCAACAGTATTCTGCTTAAGTTCACTGCCTGAAGCAGAAGAAGAACTAATATTTGCAAAAATTTTGAAAAAGTATTCATAGCTTGGGACAGCATGGTAAATATCCTTGTTACAGAATTTTCGATAAAATTTTTATAAAAAATTTTCGATAAAATTTTTATAAAAAATTTTCGATAAAATTTTTATAAAAAATTTTCGATAAAATTTTTATAAAAAATTTTCGATAAAATTTTTATAAAAAATTTTCGATAAAATTTTTATAAAAAATTTTCGATAAAATTTTTATAAAAAATTTTCGATAAAATTTTTATAAAAAATTTTCGATAAAATTTTTATAAAAAATTTTCGATAAAATTTTTATAAAAAATTTTCGATAAAATTTTTATAAAAAATTTTCGATAAGATTTTTATAAAAAATTTTCGATAAAATTTATATGAAAAATTTTGATAAAATTTTTATGAAAAATTTTCGATAAAATTTTTATAAAAAACTTTCGATAAAATTTTTATAAAAAATTTTCGATAAAATTTTTGCAAAAGATCTTCGATAATATTTTTACAAAAAAATTTCAATAAACTTTTTACAAAAAAAATTCAATAAAATTTTTACAAAAAAATTAACGATAAAATTTTTACAAAAAAATTTCGATCAAATTTTTACAAAAAAATTTCGATCAAATTTTTACAAAAAAATTTCTATAAAATTTTTACAAAAAAATTTCTATAAAATTTTTACAAAAAAATTTCGATAAAATTTTTACAAAAAATTTTTTATAAAATATTAAAAAAACAACATTTTGTAAAATTTTTACAAAAAATTTTCGATAAAATTTTTAAAAAAAATGTTTGATAAAATTTTTACAAATAATATTCGAAAATTTTTTACATAAATTTTCCCATAAAATTTTTACAAAAAATTTCCGATATAATTTTTACAAAATATTTTCGATAAAATTTTTTACAAAAAATTTTCCATAAAATTTTGGATAAAATTTTTACAAAAAGGGAGTATACAATGAATATGCGGGAATTAGGAGTAGTAATAGAACTAGAACTGAAAAAAAACCAAAACGAAGAGAATAACAAAAAATAAATAAACATCCAAGAAGGAATAAAAATGGAATGGGGTAACAAATATTCGGGAAATGCAGAGAAACAATGCAAGTTTTGAATCAAGTCTTATTTTACTGGCATATTTAAAGTCATAATCATAGGACTAAGTACCTACCCGTTTTATCCTTTGTAGTTTGATTCCACGTCCGATATCGAATAGTAACAGTTCTTAACAAAATCACAGTGAAACTTTGCACAAGTAACACTCATAATAATGTGCATAGTCTAGCAAAACTTAGACTGGATTAGGACAGTGGGCATGGTAGCTCTCATACAAAGTGAAAAATTATGATTGTGTACCTAGAGATCAACAATATGTAGAGTCTTGAAAAATAGGACAGGTAAATCTCATACTAATGTGCATAGTTAGCAAAATTTAGACTGGATTGCGATAGTGGAAGTGGTAAGCATAGGCTAGCAAAAAACATATTGTATGGGGACAGTGGGCGTTGTATCCCTTGCATATAAACTGAAACAGTTTTTTTGTGAGAATAGCTTGCGTTTTTTGAGTTATAAGTTGGCCACACTTTTCTTCTAATGGTTTATTGTATTTTTAGGGTTTCGTACCCAAAGGGTAAAAACGAAACCCTATTGTTTTCGCTACAATGTCTGTCCGTCTAGCCGTCTGTCCGCCTGTCCGTCTGTCAGCGCCTTTTATCTCTGGAACCGTAATAGGTAGACGCTTGAAATTTTCACAGATGATGTAGAGCTGTTGCCGCTATAGCAACAAATACTAAAACTTATAGGCTGTTCCTATAGAGAGGTGTTATTCACGAATATGTGTTTATTTCTTGAACTGTAGGAGGCATGCACTAATAATTTTCAAACAGTAATTAAAATTTAGTTCGCTTTATAAACAAGTCTAAAAAAATAAACCTGAAAATTAAAGGGTATTCCGATAGTGGTGTGAGGTGCATATCTAAGGCCTAAGTTTTGAACTATAATATTTAGACTCTTGAAATTTTCACAGAAGGTATATAACTGTGGCCACTAAATCAATGAATACTAAAACTTATCGGGTGTTCCGAAAGTGAGGTGTCATTTGCCTTTATGTCTTTATTTCTTCACCTATAGAAGGCAACCACTTAAAATTTGCAGACAGTAATTAACCTTAAAATTAAAGGGTGTTCCGAGAGTGACATGCTTTGCGTGTATATGGCCTAAGTTTTTAACGATAATAAGTAGACTCTTGAAGTTTTTACGGGAGGTTTATTACTATGGAAACTTTAACAAATAATAAAAATTAAAGGGTGTTCCGACAGTGACGCAATTCTCATGTATAACGCCTTATTTCTTGAACCGTAATGGGTAGATTCTTAAAATTTTGTACAGGAAATATGTTGCCACGGCCGATATGACAATTACTAAAAATTAAAGGGTGTTCCGACAATGACATGTTTTTCACGTATAGTGACTTATTTTTTTGCATCGTAATAGGTAAACTCTTGATATATTCATAGAAAAAGAATTTCCATGTCCGTTATAACAGATAACAAAATTAAAGGGTGTTGCGACAGAGACATGAGTTTTACTTAAATAGCCTTATTTTTTGAACCGTAATAGGTAGACTCTTGAATTGTTTACAGTAGATGTTGTACTTCGGCGACTGTAAAAATTACTAATTACTAAAGGGTGATCCATCAGTGACATGTTTTTCACGTATATTATCTTATTTTTTGAACCGTAATAGGTAGGCCTTATATTTTTATAGAAAGTGTATTACCATGGCCGTTATAACAACATTTCCTAAAATTTAAAGGGTGTTCCAATAGCGATGCAATTTTTGCGAATATGACCTTGATTTTATAAATAAAGGGTGCCCCATAAGACATGAAAAAATTAACAACTTGAATTTTTAAAGGCGCACTAAACATAGTACGGAACCCTAGGTGCGTGAGACTAACTCGCACTTGACTGATTTATTTGTTGATATGTGTAGCAAAGCGCACCGCAGATAGCTAGTATCTGTATAAAAACTATTTCATTTTTTGTTGTTTTCACCTTGTGTTTTTTTAAATATTATAATATGCCACAATTCTTTTGCAGCTTAATCACTTGATCATTTTAACATTAATTAAAGCTCATTTTATTTTGCAATTTAAATTAATTACAAAACTCTTAATTAACTAAATTAATATTAAAATAAATACAATAAACAACAGAAATATTTATTTAAATAAATAAATCATATGTATAATGAAATGCTTGAATTATATCTGTGGCAATAAGGAAAAAGTGCTTAAGTCTGATTTTTAAGTTTTGTAGGAGAGCAATTTTAAACTTTAAAATAATTTTTTTTTTAAAATAATTTATCTTTAAAGTTTACCTATGGGAGTCAAACGTATGATTTTGAAAAATATCTTATATCTACTAAAAGTACGCAGGCGTTGCAATTAATAAGTTGTAAAAGGAGTTTCTATGATTTTGAAAAATACCTTGTAGTTTCTTAAGCTTTTTTCCAAATACGATTCGGCACTGAAAAAAGATAAGCAGAAAGTTTTTTGCTGTAACTTCCTGAAAAATAGTACAAAATAATTGAAACTTTGCACATGGGTACTTTGAAGTACGGAGATTTCGAAGGTGCCAGTAACTTAATTTTTGCTTAAGTCGACTTAAGCACTTATTCCTTATTGCCACAGATATTTAAAAAAATTTTTGACTTTATGAAACAAAAAATGTGTTGAAAAATAAAAACAAATAACTATTTATCATGTTCATATGATTTTTTTTTTTGCTTTTTCTCCACTTTCTCTTTAATGAAATGAGATACTTTTTTGCGGAAAAAAGTATCCTATATTGGGAGTAGGATTCTAAGGTACCTTCTCACAAAATTTTGTTAAAATCCATCCAGCAGTTTTTACCTGATGCGAACACAAATGAAAAGCGGAAAGACAGATAGAAGGAAATTAGTTACTATTTTACTATTGAATCCTTTCAAATTTCACTTTGAACTAAAATTTGTTTTTTAAACAACCATTATAGTATTTAATTCTCTTTAAAAAATAAACGAAAACAATTAAGCATATAAATGAGCTTTTTTTGAACTTTTAACCTAATTGATCATTATTCGTTTAAATTATTTTTCTGCTTTTCATTAAACAAAAATAAAATCCTTGTTATTTATTTTTACCTCTTTCTCCTAGCTGCTCTGAACTCTTTGCCACCGCTGTGGCTGGCAAGTGGTTAAAAAACTAAAAATAATTAAACAAATTTATTTTAAAATATAAATTAAAATACCAACACATTATCTGGCAAATACTGGGCATAATAAGAAGCACAGAAAAACAAAAACACAAAATAATAACAATACAAATAGCCACAAATCATGCAAACCCGCATTTTGCAAATTAATTAAAATCATAAAAAACCCTCACACACACACACACACACACAGAGAAAAAAAACAAAGCAATAAATCACAGCATACTTATGGGAGTAAAGTAAAATGAAAGTAAATTTAAGTTTGATTAAAAACGAAGCTCTACTCATTTGCACAGACACATTAAAATTTTGCTATTTAATGATTGTAAATTAAATGTAATTAAATAAAAATTAAAAAGTTTTTCTTTGCTCAAAAAAATTATTGAAAAACTTTAAATATTTTGCAAAAAAGCATTGCATACTTTTTCTACCTCAATTTGAAATGAAAACTATTAACCTGTTTCCTCTGTATGCATTTTTTTTTTTTTTTTGATAATTTTTCTTTGAAAAAGGGTTGTATGCAAAATAGCATTTAAGCATTTTTTACTGCATATTTTAAGGATGTTAATTAAACAAAAAACGTTGCATAACTTTAGGAGAACATGTAATGTCAAAAACATGTACAAGTTTTTTCATAAAGCGACGAAATGCAAATGCAAATGCAAAAAACAATATTTAAAAGCTGTTAAATTAAATTCTTTCTTTTGTGGGCTGAACTTCTTTTTTGCATATTGCAAAAGGTTGGTGAGAAATTGAAAACCAAATGAAAAATGCGTCAAAAGTGTTGCATCGATTGAGGGACACGATTGGTAAATGGCTACGGGAAATAATTGTTAAGAGATTACAAAAAAAAGAGGACAGAGCAAACAAAAAATATGTTGTAAATGATAACTCTATTTAAATAAAACAGAAAAAAAGCCTAAGAAATTCTTTCCACCAGTAGTATGAGCGGCACACAACAAAAATATAAAAAGTTTGATATTATAAAGAAAGGCAAAGGACTTAAAAAACTATTGAAGCTGTTGGCAAAAAAACTTGTAATGATAAACGAAGAGAAGACAAAGTATTTTAGCCAGCGAAACGAGTAAGAATGGGCTACGCCCACTACCGAACTTTTAAAAAAGAATTAAATCAGTTTCAAATATACATTAGAAACTGATGTACAAAAAAATAACATTAAACATAATTATTGTAGATCTCTCGAATCAATAAAAGGAGCAGGATTAGCAAATTAATGTTAAAAATGTAATCAAAGAACTACAGGGTAATTTAATGTCAAATCAACCAAAAAAAAAATTTTTTTTCAAATTTACCACAAATTTTTAAAAAATTTTTTTCTTAAATTTAAAAAAAAGTTTTATAAAAATCTTGGAGATAGAAAAAACATATAACATTTATATATGTTTTTTAATATGGCTTAGTGAGTACATTATAGAAATTTCACAGTGGGACCATTATGGGATCAGAAGTTATATAAAAAAAAATTTACATAAAATTAAAGCGCATGAAATCCCCTTTAAAATGAGCTATTACTCAACTTCCTAGGACTTTTAGAACTGGAAATAGAAAATATTTAATCCTCGAGCGCATATGCAATAATTTCTGCAAAAAAAAACCGACTTCAAAACAGATAGAAGGGCACCAATTCTAAACTAAAAATGTAAGAAGTAATTTGTAAGAATTAGATTTAAACCAAATAAAAGATGTGCCAAAATTAGAGGGAAAAAAATTAAGACTATTGAATGTCAAGCCTCTCCCTATTACTGTTCAAAAGTTAAGCTATTTTCACCAGTATCCGCCTTGTATGGGGACACCATTCAAGCCTCTGTCTATAACGGTTTCAAAGATAGGGGCACACAGACCAAATAACATCACCTATTCGGACACCCTTTAATTTACAATGTTAAATTAAAGACCTGTTGTTATAGAGGACTTGGCCACAAAGATTCTTTGTAAATTTCAATTATCTGCCTATTACGGTTCAAAAGTTTGGCCATATATATCAAATTACATAAACTATTGGGACACCCTTTACATTATAATTCCAAATATTTATACTTGTTATCATACTAGAGAAAGTAGTGGATATTCTGCCTAATTTTCAAGTGTTTGTGTTTAACGGTTCAAAAGATGGGGTCATATAGATCAAATTACCTAATTTATGGGGACACCCTTTAATTTGTAACTTCAAATTGTATACTTGCTGTAGTGGACTTTGCAATACAGGTTCCTTGTAAATTTCAGCTGTCTGTCTCTAACAGTTCAAAAGTTTGGCCACATACATAGAATTACATTAACTATTGGGACACCCTTTTAGTTCCAAATTCAAAATTTTATACTTTTTGTTATAGCTGACTTAGCACTACAGGTTCTTTGTAAATTTCAGCGGTCTGTGAACAACTATTCAAAAGTTTGGCCATATACATCAAATTAAATGAACTATTGGAGCACCCTTTAATTTAAAATTTTGAATATTTATACATTTTCTTGTAACGGTCATAGTAATCGACATTTTGTCAAATTTTCAAGGTTTTGTCTATAACGGTTTAAAAGATAGACCCAAATAGGTAAAACTATGTCACCTATGGGGACACCCTTTAAATTTTTAATTTATTTTTTTATTAATTTCTGCTGTTGGGAGCTATAGCGGCACGCAATTTTTTAAAATTTTAATTTGCTGCCATTTACGGTTCTTAATACACGTAAAAAACCTGTATGTTGTATGGGGACACCCTTTAATTTTTAATATAATGAACTGTTTTTAAAATGGGACCAACCTGAAAGCATAACCTTTCAAATAAAGAAAAAAATTTTAAAATCGGTTCAGAAATGGCTGAGTTCTGCGGTTACATACATAAAAAAAGCAACATTCAGACGAATAGATAACCTCCGTCTTTTTTGAAGTCGTTTAAAAAAGCGATATTTTCCCACTTTTATAACACTATAGCTAAAAAACTATAAGAGATAAAATTTTTTAAAATTATGTTTCGATTCAGAGAGTCAAAGAATAAATATAGAAAAAAGTTTGAATAAAAACTGAAGTAGCCATTTCGAGTGGCTTGTTGATTTGACGTGGAATTACCCTATAAGTATATTTTATTATTATTTATTATTATTAAAAGAATCAGCTAACAATTAAAATTCTAAGCTAATTATAAATAGGAACAATAGCAACTTAGATCTTCAGCTCACGAGCATATAATATAAGCAAAGGCCCCCAACTAAAAAAAAGTGATTAAAATGAGAATGCATTAGTTTGCTAAATATTTAGCAAAGTGAAAGCTGGTATGCTACTGCTTTAAAATTTTTACATGTTTTGTTCTCTTCGTGAGATTCTCGTTGAGATTGTGTATGTGCTCACAGACCCTTAGGGGTTTGCGTGGGGGCTCTTGAATATAAGGTTTACAATAAAGTTAAAGCTAAGATATATATAGGTATATTTTAATTATCTATACATATAATAAAATAGTAACTCATATCCTGTCTATACTTCTTTTTTGTGTGCGCAGCACGCAAAAGCTACTGGATAAATTTTAGCACAATTTTGTAAGGAGATACTTTTTAGTATCCCGATTCCAATATAGGATACTTTCTTCCGCAAAAATATCTTATTTCCAAGAAAAAGTGCAGAAAAACCAGTGAAAGTACGCCCAATATTTTTACCGTTTTAAAGGTACTGCATACTTTAAGGCATCTTTTATTTTTGAAAGCAGTATATTTTAAGCAATGTTGCTCAACAGATGGCGCTGTTGTAAAATAATGAGTAACTCATTTCCTGTCTGTCTTTTAAAGAGCCGTACAATAACTTTTGGAATTTTTTGAATTTTATATAAATTTTAGAATTTTATCTAGGGATGGGTACCTTTATATAAAGTAAATCTTAAATAGTGTTTCAGGGATAAGGAATAGCAACAGGACAAAAAAAGGAACTAGGAAAAGGGCTACAAATAGATACTACGCTGATAGAAAAACAATCACCCATCACCCCATCATATTTGACATCTGTGTGATGTTAACCTTTACATCAGTAGGCATATCATTGATAACACACAGATGTAATTGATGACACACAGATGTGATTGATGACACAGAGATGTCATTGATGAAACACAGATATCACTGTGATGACACACAGATGCCATTGATGACACTCAGATGTCATTGATGACACACAGATGTCATTGATGACACACAGATGTCATTGATGACACACAGATGTCATTGATGACATACAGATGTCATTGATGACATACAGATGTCATTGATGACATACAGATGTCATTGATGACATACAGATGTCACTGATGACATACAGATGTCATTGATGATATACAGATGTCATTGATTACATACAGATGTCATTGATGACATACAGATGTCACTGATGACACACATATGTCATATCTGAAACAAAGTTCCTCTTAATAACACACAGATGTCATTGGTGACACACAGATGACATTGCTGAAACACAGTTCTCATTGTTGATACACAGATGTCATTGATGATACACAGATTTCGTTGCTGAAATACAATTCTCATTGATGACACACAGATGTCACTGATGACACACAGATGTCACTGATGATACGCAGATTTTATTGATGATACACAGATGTCATTGATGACACAGATGTCATTGATTTCATGCAGATATCAATGCTGCAATACAGCTGTCGTTTATGAAACATATATATCATTTCTGAAACAAAGTTCTCCTTCATAACACACAGATGTCATTGATGACACGCCGATGTGATTGATGAAGCGTAAATGTCATTGATGACACAAAGATGTCATTAATGTCATTGATGACACACACTTGCCATTAATGTCATTGATTACACACAGTTGTCATTAATATCATTGATGACACACAGATGTCATTAATGTAATTGATGACACACAGATGTTATTAATGTCATTGATGACACACAGATGTTATTAATTTTTTTTTTTCGCAATTTTTTATTTATTGTATCTTCAATATAATTGAACTATCAATACTTACTCATATCTTACGTTTAAAAATAAAAATATACTTGTTAAGTCCAACCAGTGCTGGAAAAAAAAAATGTATGTTTCACGGTTACTGTACTTTGCGGGTTATCCCTCTGATGTACGGATGAGAGAAGCAGTGTCCCTCCTTCTTAGTCGAATGTAACCAGGTTCATTTAGTATGTTACGGGCCAGTGGATTAGGATGAGTTTCAAGCTTCTTTAAATACCTTATGGCAAGTTTCGCTATTTCCGCTTTAACTGTTGGCACGTTTAGATCTTTATGGATGTTCGAGTTTTTTATATACCAAGGAGCAGATGTAATTATACGAAGATGTCATTAATGAAATTACGAAATTAGTTCTGCTTTTTAAAATCTGCTTTAATAGTATTAAAATGTTGACGACAACATATTCGTTTGTGTAAACCCAAATGAAAAAAAAAAACAAAAAAGGATTCAAATGTTTTTCTTCCAAATGTTTGCCCCGACTAAACTGGGACCTGATAAGAAATATGACTTCAAATAATACTGGGAAAACGACTAGAAACTGGCAAAAGATGTAACATGTCTAGGAATAGGAAAAGCAGTAGGAAGAGAATCAGATAGAGAACTTTGAAAGGATATTCCTATTCTAATAGAATGGAGAATTGGATTAGGAACAGAATGGGAAATAGAATTAATAAGATTTGTGCGAATAGAAGTACGAGAAGTTTAACATCCTGGCAACTTATACAAAACTGTAACACTTTGATTATAAGAAAGACTCTTTGGAATATTGGATAGAACTAGGAGATCAACAAGGAAATAGTTAACAATTATGAGACTAGCAGACAGCAAAAGGACTATTGATTAAAGTAATAGAATAGACACATACTAAATGTAAATGTAAGGAAGATCTCAGGCTAGAGACTACCGACAACTGCCAAGCTTAAATTAGCAATAAAAGTAAAAATGGTTGAAAACGTATCTAAAACAGTGGGAAACACTAAGGCGCAAGCTATACAAATCATTGAGAACGGAAAGGGGTCAACAAAGGATCCATGATCATCTAATGTCCTTCTAAAATTACAGCTGTTGTGTTGTCTAATAGTCCGTGATTGCCTTAACTGGCAACAAGTACATACATACGTATATTCATATACATACACATATATGTATGTATGTATGTATGTATGTATGTATGTATGTATGTATGTATGTATGTATGTATGTATGTATGTATGTATGTATGTATGGATGTATTCTAAAATTTATAAATTTAAATGAAATATTTATTTTTTATTTATTGACATGAAATGTGTCAGTCTTGTTTGTGTATATAAATGCAGTCATCCAACAAAAAAAATAAAAATTAAATAAACATTCATATGCCAGCAGGTAAATTGGTTTTCTTTAGCTTTGTTTTGGTTTCAATAAATTATATATAATTTTTTTTTCGATTTTATTGCAAATGATTTTGTTATGCTCATTGCAGAAATCTGCAATATATTTCTCTCTCATGTTCATGTTTTTGTGTTTATTCTGGAAATGTTTGCATACAAATGTCATTATATTAATTGACATTTGTGCTACTTTTTCTTCTACATTCATTTTAAAGTGTCTATACACATTCAGTATAAAAGTAAGTGAATGACATTTGGATTAATGTATTTTTAAGTATAAAAATTAAGTATAAAAATTAAAAAAAAAAGTACAATACCGAAGAATTAAATAAGTGAAAAGTTTAAAATTATTTTTTTTTTTATTTATTACTAGCTCTGGCCATACACGTTGTGTTCGTTCAGACAATATTTTGTTCGATTTTCCTTTGAAAGTAAACCACAGAAAATTTTAAGACTCTTAAGAGTACCCATCCCTGGATCAAATTTATATAAAATTATAAAAATATTGTAAAGCTCTGCAAAAGACAGATTGGAAATGAGTTATTCATTACTTTAAAACAGCGCCATCTGCTGCGCAAGATTGCTTAAAATATACTGCTGCCAAAAATAAAAGATGCCTTAAAGTATGCAGTACTTTTAAATCGGTAAAGTAAAAAATCAACGTACTTTCACTGCTTTTTCTCCACTTTCTGTTGGAAATAAGACATTTTTGTGGCAAAGAAAGTATTCTATATTGGAATCTTGATACTAAGGTGCCTCCTCAGAAAATTTTGTTAAAATCCATTTAATAGTTTTTACGTGATGCAAACACAAACAAGGAAAAAAAGTCAGACAGGAAATGATAATTCATCTATCATATTTTATCTTTCATAACTGTGTATAGATACAAATTAAAATTATTATTAAGATACAAGAGTATAACCCGCAATAACTGTAATGTCAGTAGTTCTACTTATACCTCATCGTAGTGGTGACCGGTTACGGGTTTCCAGTTAGATCTCGTCTCTGCTAGGAGGCTGGCTAAATTAAGTCAAGAAAATTGTAGATACCTGTCGGCAAATGAACCTCTATGAGTTTGGAAATATTTTTTCCATTATTTGGTGTATGATGTGTAATATTGCTACAATAAAATTAAACAAGCCCGAGAGAATTCGTGAATGAACAAGCCTGGCCAAAGGTAAGAGATCAGTCTCTGAAGGTCGGAAGAGATTGACACGAATACAGCTTAAGTGATTGACAGGGCTTAACTCTAAAGGTAGTCCTAACGTAACAGCCTCCCCACAACGAGTGTAGAAACAAGTACCTTAAGCTGGACAACTGCTTTAGTGACAGGTCATAGAAATTTCACCTAGCCAAGTTCGAGATCAAAATGGAAAATATTTGCATAATGTGCCTAGAAGAGATTGATGCCCCACACTGGTTAGCATAAGGCTAAGGATAACAGGCATGGGGGATCTAAACCTTTAACAAATGCCAGCAACTACAAGAGACTTCGTTATGGAGGAAGAAGGTCAAGTGTAAGGCAATAAATTACCAATCGACTAACGTCTCAAATCCTTGAACAACGAAGGGGATCGCAAAGGGATCCATAAAATAAATGGATTTCTTTGATATCACCCCCGTAATTAAAAAGAAGTAATTTACAAAGCGAGAAATAGAGCTATTTCTTATTCCTTAATCATAAAAGTTTTATGAAGACGAATCACCTAATAGAAATATAGGATATCCTTTTCCTAAAGTGGTATTAGATGTTAATAATTTCGGTTATGACTTTTAGTGCTTTGCTGGTAGTGCCTTCCCAATGGAGCTACTTCTTATACACACCTATATGATGATCCTAAGTAGTCTCAAGAACAGCAGCAATATTATTCTGTAACAAAATGTTGTGTGATCTCAGTGTTCGATGAGCCAGTTGGTTCAATCGCTGAATCGTTGAGTAACAAATTAAATAAAAAAACTATGTTAAATACTAAGGAAAGCATAAGAACTGATAAAGATTTTTAACTTAGAATATTAGCTTTAGATTGCCATAAAAACTGCACTGATTAAGGCTTAATTGTCTTTAATAGAGTCACTTAAAAGCTTATACTTCTTAGTTAATATTAATCATACGTTCAGTGTGACAAAATATTTTTTTAAACAATTTTTAATACAGATAGATTTTTTTTTTGGACTATCAGGTAATATCATAGCTCCGCCATCAAAATGAGTCACTTTACGCCTAAATAAATTTGCGAAATATTGCAAACTTATTTCCAAAGTAATCGAAACTCCAGTTTTTCCGAACAGATGCATTTTTATCTCAGCGGCTATATTTGGCGATCTAAGAAGGCGACAGAAAGGGACAATTTAGAGTGAATTTCGGACTTATATAAATTGAATTTTATGATTTAATAATTATTCAGGCTTAAGTTCTCTATTAAGACGAAATACCCCTGGGGATTACAATTGTCACTGCAGGAATGGCAAATGCTTTGACTCGGTTCACTCGGGGAAAATAGGGGCACCAGACGCTAGGGTTCCTAGAGCCTAAATCTGGAAGAAAAGGTCTGCGATAAACATTGCGGGTCCTCTACGAGGCCCGACCAGTGCCCAAAGGACTGGTACCACGGGAATCGGTGGCCCCACAGAGAGCCTATCCTCTCTGTGACCGGTTATTGGTGAGGTCCCCTTCGGGGGTACACGTGGTGGTTGTGTTTTAAGATCGATTTATGTAGGTAAGGTGCAAGGTCGATCAAGTGTGTTGTTGCACTCTCAACAGACGGAGTTTGGATAGTCTCCAAACCCCTAAGCAAGAGATTATAATGTGGATCTAGGCTTGCCTTGGAAAGGCTTGCCATATTATATAAATTGCTACTCATTGTGACTGTATCACACACAAAAAGCGATTGGTGGCAATCGTAAAGTGTTGTTATACTACGCTATAGGCGCTAGTCTACGCCTAGGTTTCACTCGGTGGTAAGACCACCGTGAGGTTAGGCCGAGTAGGCAGATACTCACGTTAATCTTGTTCCACAATTAAGACGAAATAAAAATTAGACACTAGCAGAATACGAGTATAATGCTTTTTTGGGATCGCTATATTCGTCTTCAGCATTCTTTGTATCTATCTACAAGGTAGTTTCAATTGTAGTTAATTTGCTATTCAAACAAACTTAACAAAGAAATAGGATATGATAAATTTGAAATTTTATATAATTTTATTTTATTTGAACTATTTATATTAAAGAACTTAAGCCTAAATAATTATTAATTTATTCGTGAATTATCGACTATGGACATTATTGGCAATTTTTTTATTTTCATTTATTTTTTAAATTTTTTTTCTTTTGAAAATATTATTACGGACTTCTTTCTGATGACCTAAAATGGCAGATATGAACTTGGATAATCTTTGGTTTTAGTAGGATTGAATATCATTTCACCAAACAATCGATCAATTTTACACTACATTCGGTAGTCGTGTTATCAGCCATTTTGGCGATGACAATTTAACACCTTGGAGCTGCGATTTGACCTCTTTAGGCTTTTTCTTATAGGATATCCTTAAAAGCAAAAAAATATATACACTCTTAAGGTTTCTATCATTCCAGCTAGCATATCCAGAAACTGTTACCAAAGTCCCGAAAAAAATTTACTGGTACAATAAACTGCTGGAAGAACGTTTTTTTTTTTTAGATGAAAAAAAATGTTTAAAATAGATAAAAATTCAAAAATATTTTATTTACATTTAAAACAAAGAATAAAAGCTTTTTGCAATTTTTATTTCATTTATAAATTTCTTTAAGCCTTAGCATATGCTACATTATATAGTTAAAAATAATGTTGCATATGTTAAGGCTTAAACATTAATCTTAAATATATTTGAAAATATTTTAGGGTAGAGAGTACATTGCGTACAGAAGCTGCTTTAATTAATAATATTTTGGTGAAAATAAAAACAGATAATTTAAGGTAATATTTTCTTAAGACCTTAATTTGTTTCGGCAAATAAATTTATGTATGTACAGTGCACTCTCGATAACGTGAACTAATTAAAACCAAGGGAGTTCACGTTAACAAATGTGTTCAAGTTTTCAAATGCTAAATAAGTACGAAGGAGATATACATAGTACATGTATTTACACATTTAAATTCATATTTTATTGCTTATTTGTACATTAATTTGTGCGTAACAGAAATAAAAATCTGAAAAATATTTTTATTTAAAAAAATCAGTCATCTTTTTTTTGTATCTTCTGTTTTTCTAACAACTGAAACACAGCTTTCTCTCTTAGACGGCTCAGTACATTCATATCACTTTGATTGACGTCTTCATGGCTAGCCCACTGTACCACTTTGTTCCAAATTTGGACTGCTTCACTTGGTTTAATTTTTCTCCGATGCTTCTGAGGTGCAGTCATCACCGTTAGAGTCATCATCGTCCTTCTCTTCAATATCGTTATCCGCAATGTCTACGTCGATATCATCATTCCATTCCTGAACGGTCGGTAACGTACATTCAATATCAGGACTTAAACTGTGAAGGAGATCGACGGTGTTGCACATTGAAGTTCAGCCATCCACGTTTCCTTTAAAATGGCTAACGCCATAACATCTTCGGGATCTTCATCGTTTCTTGCAAAATGCAAAATTTTGTTTCAGCACCCCTAGGCTAGGGTTTCTTCGCCGACACGAATCCAAGCGGCATCCAAAAGATTTATAGCTTTTTTTAATGTTATTTTCTTCACTCGACTCGAGCAGATCAGATTGCGTCGCTGCTAAAAGTCTGTTTCTGTAGTGCAGCTTTGTGATTTTTATTGCATTCGGATCCATCGGTTGAATGAGCGGTGGCATAAACATTGCGAACATTTGCCCATCTTCCGTTTTCAGTTCAGCTTCATTAGGATGGGAAGGTGCGTTGTCGATTAGAAGAAGAGCTTTTATTGGCAACTGTTTCTCTCTTAAAAACGATTTCACCTTAAAAACAAGCCAAACTATAAAAAAAATGTATACAAAAGTCAAAGGAAATATTTACCTGTGGAACAAATGATTCATGAAACCATTCTTTGAAAATAGTCGACGGTGGGGCACTGAAAGTTTTTAAAGCAGCGTGGATTCTTTGCCTTAAGTTTGTGAGATCCAGTGGCGTTTTAACCACACAAGAATGTGACTCGATGCTTCTCTGTCTTTACGCCTGGATCTCTCTTTTCCAAACTGGATACGTACGTTTTTTCTGGCAGAAGCTTCCAGAATAAGCCAGACTCATCAGCATTATAAAGCTGATCGTTGCACAACTCCATTTCAGCCATTACAATTTTACGTTTTTCTTTAAACGGCTCCACCAGTCGAGGCTGCGAAGAACGTTTTTCGCCTGAAATTTGGAGAAGCCGGGGGCCGTATCTTTTTTTGAACGCTTGAAGCCATCTATCACTAGCGTTGAAACCACCTTCGCTTTCCTTAAGTATTAAATTAAGTTTTTTTGCTTTTTTTCTTCAGCATTGAAGCACTAACAGGCCAGTTTTTATTCCGCATACGAATAAACCAGTGATAATGACCTTTTTCCATGTTGGGGGCAACTCTGAAGTGGGAAGCGTTTTTCTTTTTCCAGGCCCGGAGAATGTGTTGTTTACACATTTAAAAATCATTTCTTTTTTCCATTTAATTCCACAAATTGTTGATTTAGCAACAATATATTTTGATTCCTTATTTCTAAAACTAATTAAAATTAGTGAAAAACGAGAATTTTTTTAAGAACAAGAAATCATGTTTATTTTACTAAATCATATAGATAATGTGTACTTGCACTGTTTATTTTTATCTTTAGTGTATGATGAAGACTTAATAGATAGTTTCGTTCCATATATCAACGTTTGCCTAATTAAATTTAAATTTTTCTATAGTTCTTACTGTAGCTTCGGTTAAACCGAACATTTTGCTAGGAAATGTTAAGCCTTTTTCATTTCGAAGGCGATCTAAAATTTTAATTTTGTTTTCTAAACAAATGGCTTTACGTTGTAGTTTTTTATTTATAGTTTTCGTTCACAACATTTTAACACATTTCAATTGCTCTAACAAGTAAAGCTGCTTGTATGCACAAAAGGGGACTTCCCCTAAATTTTTGATATGCAAATATTTCGCAAAACTTAAATTTTACAAATAAAATCTAAGCCCAAATGATTTTGAGTCGTGCCAAATGGAATAAAATCGTGTAAAAAAAAATATTTTTAAAACCGTGTTAAATCAAGGTACCGTGAAATATCTCCCAAATGAAATAAATAAATCCCAAAAAAAAAAATGAAGCCGGTGTTTGTTATCCCTGAAACAAGCAAGAAAATTCTTGCGCTATGCAGGATAACTTTAGTAAGCGAAGCCAGTGTTGGTTATACTATAGAAATTAAACCCTTCCATACGGCCGAAGGCCGGCTACACAGGCCGGGATGGCTCAATGATCTCTCTATGGTATATGGAACAATGGCTTCGCTAACAAAATATTGTCTGTATAACCGGCCTTTGGTCATATATCTATGATATATGGTATGATATCAAAGTTATGGACCTCCTTCATCGGGAAGTATCTGTTATACCATAGAGGTTAAAACAGTTAAACAGTGCCCGGGTTCAAATATAATTTGTATTGGGAGTTATTTCATTTTGGGTGGGACATATTTCACTTGGGAGTTATATCAATTTTTTTGTAATAATTCTTGCAAAAAAAAAACCGACTTCAAAACAGACAAACTTAAAATCATGTTTCTTTAAGACGGTAATTATACAATGATTATATTATATTCGAGGAAGATTGTAGCAGGATTTTTTAAATGTCATTGCACAAACTGTCAATTCAGATAAAAAAACTAATTTTTGAATTCAATAATCTAAAACAAATATCAGTCGATTATCTACCTGGGGAGCAGTACTTCCGGAGTATATAGGGGCACAAGACCCCAGGGTTCTGTGCTTTTTCAGGTCAAACCAATGCCAAACGACTGTCTGTATACAGCGGATAAAAAGTTTGGCTATATACATAAAATTACACTAACTATTGCGACACCCTGTAATTTCCGAGTTCAAATTTTATACTTGTTATAGCGGTCGTAGTAATACAGGTTCATTGTAAATTTCAACCGTCTGTCTGTAACGGCTTAAAAGTTTGGTCATATACATCAAATTACATAAACTATTGCGACACCCTGTAATTTATAATTTTAAATATTTATACTTATTTTAACACACATAGTAATGGACATTCTGTCAAATTGTTAAGTGTTTGTCAATAACTATTTAAAAGATAGGGTCATATATATCAAATGACTTCACCTATTGGGACACCCTTTAAATTAAAATTTTAATATAAATACTTGTTAAAGAGATCTTTGTCATACAGATTCTTTGTAAAATTTAACTTTGTGTCCATATACATCAAATTACATCAACTATTGGGACACCCTTTAATTTCCAATTTTAAATATTTATACTTGTTGTTATACCAGACATAGTAGTGAACACTCTGTCTATTTTTCAAGTGTTTGTCTATAACGGTTCCAAAGATGAGGACATAATGGTCAAATTACATCAATAATTGGGACACCCTTTAATTTATCCAAACTTTATACTTGTTGTAATAGCGGACTAAGCAATATAGGTTCTTTGTACATTTCAACTGTCTATCTATAACAGTTGAAAAGTTTGGCCATATATATCACTTTTACATTAACTATTGGGACACCCTTTAATTTCCAAATTCATATTTTACACTTGTTATTTTAGCGGACTTAGCAATACAAGTTCTTTGTAAATTTCAACTGTCTGTCTATAACGGTTCAAAAGTTTGGCCATATATATATCAAAATAAACCAACTAATGGGACACCCTTTAATTTTTAATTTTAAATATTTATACCTATTATAACAGACATAGTAACGAACATTCTGTGCAACTTTCAAGTGTTTGTCTATAACGGTTCAAAACATAGGACCATAAAGGTGAAATTACGTCACCTATGGGGTCACCCTTTAATTTTTAATTTTATTTTTTAATTACTTTTTGTTATTGGGAGCTATAGTGATACGCACTTTTTTCTAACTTTAATACACGTAAAAAACATGTATGTTGTATGGGGATACCCTTTAATTTTTAAACTTTAAAACTGTTTTTAAAATGGGACCAGTCTGTAGCCATAACCTTTCTAATGGCGCAAAAATTTTTAAAATCGGTTCAGAAATGACCGAGTTCTGAAGGCACAAACATAAAAAAAAAGCAACATTCAGACGAATTGATAACCTCCTTCTTTTTTTGAAGTCGGTTAAAAATATAATTGTTTTGAATTAACGGTTAAGTTTTTGGATCTTATTTCATTTTGGCATTGGGAGTTATTTCGTTTTTTTTTTTAATTTGGAAGTTATTTCATTTTCGTTGGGACTTATTTCATTGGGAGGTATTGCATTTGGGAGTTATTTCACGGTACCTTAAACCAAAATCATGTAAAAAAAGTCCGTTTAAAAACAGAGTTGGGTGTAAATAGATTTTTTTTCATTCTCATTATTATTTTTAAGTTTTAAAACTTTTTTAAAATCTACTTCTTTGGAAGTACGTTTTTTTAAATATTTGAATTTAAGAAAAAATAATAAACTGTAGCATATCTTTAGGTGTGCATCAAAATTTTAACAAAAATACTACTAACTAGCTATGTCGATAAACGTTGTGTGCGTTATGACAATATTTTGTTCGATTTTGCTGTGAAGGTAATCAACTTTATTTGTTTCACTCTAAATAAAGGTACCTATCCCTGGATAAAATTCTAAAAATTATTGTAAAGCCCTATAAAAGACAGACAGGAAATGAGTTATTTATTATTTAAAAACAGCACCGTCTGTTGCGCATTGTTGCTTAATATATACTGTTTTCAAAAATAAAAGATGCCTTAAAGTAGGTAAAAAAAATCGGCGTATTTTCATATCTTTTTTCTACTTTCTCTTGAAAATAAGATATTTTTGCGGAAAAAAGGTATTCTATGTTGGGACCAGGATACTAAGGTACCTCCTCACAAAATTCTGTAAAAATCCATCCAATCGTTTTTACGTGATACGAACACAAATAAAAAGTCAGTCAGCCAGACAGACAGACACACAGACAGGAAATTAGTTACTGTTTTATTATATGTATAGATTAAAATGAAATTATGTGCTTTTACTACGTTCTAATAATAAAGCTAAAACTAGTATTTTGTTTTTTTTTTTACTATACCTTTTTCACTCAGGAGGTTCCAATGCTTCTCACTAGTTGCGTATTCAAACATTAAAAAAAAACACTAAACAGAACTCACGGCAACTAAGAACAACACAAAGAATTATTCTTGGTATTAATCGTTTTCCTAGTCAACCAAGCATGTAGTAGTTTTTTTTTTTTAAATATCGGCACAAATATTTATTTATTATTTATATATGATTCGTAAAAAAAATAAAATAATTCTTGCAAAAAAAAACCGACTTCAAAACAGATAGAACGGGGCTAATTCTAAACTAAAAATGTAAGAAGTAATCTGTAAGATTAAGATTTAAAACAAATAAAATATGCGCCAAAATTAGAGAAAGAAAAGAAGTAAAGACTATGTGAATGTCAAGCCTCTTCCTATTACTGTTCAAAAGTTAAGCTATTTTCACCAGCATCCGTCTTTTATGGGGACACCATTCAAGCCTCTGTGTATAACGGTTTCAAATATAGGGTCACATAGATCAAATAACATCTCATATTGGGACACCCTTTAATTTACAATTTTAAATTAAAGACCTGTTGTTATAAAGGACTTGGTCACAAAGATTCTTTGTAAATTTCAACTGTCTGTCTATTACGGTTCAAAAGTTTGGCCAAATTACATGAACTATTGGGACACCCTTTACATTATAATTCCAAATATTTATACTTTTTATTATACCAGAGAAAGTAGTGGATATTCTGCCTAATTTTCAAGTGTTTGTCTTTTACGCTTCAAGAGATACGGCCATATAGATCAAATTACATAATTTATGGGGACACCCTTTAATTTCTGAATTCAAATTGTATATTTGCTAAAGTCGACTTTGGAATACAGGTTCAGTTGTCTGTCTATAACAGTTAAAAAGTTTAGCCATATACATAGAATTACATTAACTATTGGGACACCCTTTTATTTCCAAATTCAAATTTTATACTTTTTGTTATAGCAGACTTAGCAATACAGGCTCTTTGTAAATTTCAACTGTTCAAAAGTATGGCCATATACATCAAATTAAATGAACTATTGGAGCACCCTTTAATTTAAAAATTTGAATATTTATAAATTTTATTATAACGGTCATAGTAGTCGACATTCTGTCAAATTTTCAAGGTTTAGTCTATAACGGTTCAAAAGATAGGCATATATAGGTCAAATTACGGCACCTATGGGGACACCCTTTAAATTTTAAATTAATTTTTTTATTCATTTCTGCCGTTGGGAGCTATAGCGACACGCAATTTTTTTAAATTTTAATTTGGTGCCCTTTACGGTTCTTAATACACGTAAAAAACATGTATGTTGTATGGGGACGCCCTTTAATTTTTAATATAATGAACTGTTTTTAAAATGGGACCAACCTGAAAGCATAACCTTTCAAATAAAGAAAAAAGTTTTAAAATCGGTTCAGAAATGGCTGAGTTCTGCTGTTACATACATAAAAAAAAGCAGCATTCAGACGAATTGATAACCTCCTTCTTTTTTGAAGTCGATTAAAAATACTAATATATTTTTTATTAAAAAATTTTTAATTATTATTATTTTATTTAATTAATTATTTTTAAAATTTAAAGTATTTTATAGATTAAACCGGCCTAGTTAGAATTGCTACTTGATCAGGCACAAGCTTGATAACAAAAATGTGTACCTAGTGAACCAAAATTGAGATAACCCTATATTATATAAGCTTTAACCATTAAAGCTTTTTTATCAATGAAAAAAAAATGTTAATTAACAATTAAAAAAAAATATTTGTGTTCCCTCTACACACCAACAAAAAGCAATTCTGAAATAATTAAAACTTATCCGCCTAAAAGTAGGCCATACTATTTTCATTTCTTTGTATTTCATAGCTATGAAAGCCTCAAATTATATTCAAACCAAAAAGATATCACTAACAATAATATTGTGGTATAAATATTATTGTATTTTTTAATTCGACCATGAGTTAAAGACCACAAAGGAAATCTCTTTCACCATAATGCTATTTGTTCCTTTCTCCCTGCATCTATAGCACTCTTTCTTTCTCTCTCCTCTTATTTGCTCTTGTTTTTTAGGTTTGAAATTTTGTGTAGTATTTTTGTTTAAAATTAACCTCAATTAGGATTAAAGTAGTAAATTTTTGTTTTCAAAGAGAAAATTACAAAAAAAAAAAACACAAAAATAAAAAATGGCAATTGCTAAAAGACATAAAAATGTTTGTAGTTACAACACTAATTACATGGCAATATTTCGATTTAAAAAATTCGTTCACTCATGTTTAATGGAAATAAGAATTTAAAATAAATTAAAATGTTTTCAAAGCGCCAAAAAGCATGCAACATTTTTTAAACCAGGTTTTAAGCACTAGTTCCCTTTAAAAAAATACTCTAGCACTCATGTTTAATAGGTAAAGAGACTTTAAAATAAATTCTAGTTTTTCGAAGCGCCTAAAAGCATGCAATATTTATAAGCCTGAATTTTAAAGGGATTCACATAAGCACAATTTCCATTTGAAAAATATTCTGTCCCACTTATTTAATAGGAAAAAAGAGACGTTAAAATAAATTATTATTAGTTTTTCGAAGCGCCTAAAAGAATGCAACGTTTTTAAGCCTGAATTTTAAAGGGATTCAAATAAGCACTATTTCCATTTGAAAACTATTCTCTCCCTCTTGTTTAATAGAAAAATAGAGACTTTAAAATTATCAGTTTTTCGAAGCGCCTAAAAGCATGCAATATTATTAAGCCTGCATTTTAAAGGGATTCAAATAAGCATAATTTCCATTTGAAAAAAAAATATTCTGTCTCTCTTGTTTAATAGAAAAAGAGAGACTTTAAAATTAATTATGAGTTTTTCGAGGCGCCCAAAAGCATGCAACATTTTTAAGCCTAAATTTTAAAGAGATTCAAATAAGCACTATTTCCATTTAAAAACTACTCTCTCCTCTTGTTTAATAGAAAAAGAGAGACTTTAAAAATAATTATTAGTTTTTTGAAGCGCCTAAAAACATGCAAGACTTTTAAGCCTGAATGTTAAAAGGATTTAATTAAGCACTAATTTCATTTAAAATAATTTATTTCGCTCATGCAACAATTATTTAACCTGGGTTCTAAAGGCCCTTCAATTTAAAGTGTCCTTTCACTCTTGTTGAATTTAAAAACAATTATTAATTTTTCAAAGCTCCTAAAATCAGGCAACACTTTTTAACCTGCGTTTTAAAGGAATTCAAATATACATATAATAAAATAGTAACTCATTTCCACCTGTCTGTACGTCTGTCTGTCTGTCTGCTCTTCATTTGCGTTCGCATCACCTAAGAACTACCGGAAGGATTTTAACAAAATTTTGTAAGGACGTACCTTAATATCCTGATTCCAATATATGATACTTTTTTTCCACAAAATGTCTCATTTTCAAGATAGAGTGGAGAAAAAGCAGTGAAAGTATGCTGATGTTTTTACCGCTTTGAATGTACTGCATACTTCAAGGCATCGTTTATTTTTTGAAAGCATAATATTTTAAGCAATGTTGCGCTACAGATGGCGCTGTTTTAAAATTATAAATAACTTATTTCCTGTCTGTATTTTACACAGCTTTACAAGAATTTTAGAATTTTATATAAATTTCATACTTTTATCCAGGGATAGGCACCTTTATATAAAGTAAATACGATACGAGTCTTAAAATTAGGTGTGGATTACTTTAAAAGGAAAAATTTTACAAAATCTTGTCAGGACGCACAAAACGTGTGTGGGCATAGCTAGTTTGAATAAAATTTCGGTAATGTGGATAGTGCTGCTGGCTCGAAGGCAGCCAATTCTGGAAGCACAAATCTTAATCACTTTTGCGAGAAGAATAAAGCTAAATAAACAAAAATCTAATCCCAAAACATACACAATGCCTAGAGATGTACGCCTTATAGTTCGCATAAATAACCAAACGATAGCCTGACTTTCGAAAATCAAATACCTCGGTATACATCTCGAGCTTGGTAAACATTGGTAAAGTCCAATTAAATTAATTCTTTGAATTAAAATGGGCAAAAGTGCAAAAATAATTGTATAAATTTTTTCTTTGAAAATTTTCAGCAAGTTTGTCTTAAGATTTGCAAAGATTTAGGATTATTACCCAAATCATATACCTCCTGGTAGTTGTAGGCTTGTAAAGTATATAATAATTTAAAAAATCGCTTATGATTTGCAGTAGTTATAAACAATTTTGCAAAAATTGTCAAAAATTAATATCAATCATACGCTAAGTGAGTCACAAAAAATAAATCATTAAATTAACACTTATATTAAATTGTTTCAAAGGTTTGTAACGGCAGTTTTAGAAACAACACGTTCGTAGTATTAACATTTCTAAAAATTAGTTTAATTCTTTTAAGACAAAGTTGTAGGAAAAACATATTAAATACAAAAGATTCTCTCAATTTCTGCCCATTTTTTTCCTTTTTTTTATAAGTTTCGTAACTGAACAAAAAACATTGTAGAACCACAACAATGTTATTTATTAGAAATTTCACACTTTGTTCTTGATAGATATATTAGTTTTACACAACATAGTTTGTTTGGCTGTAGAGAGAGAGAGAGAGATAGAGTGTTGAAATGAAAATTTTTTGCAAACAAAATATTTTTGTTAGAATAATTTTTTTTTTTTTTTTGTAGTTTTTGATAATTGTTACTCAAGTTACCATATTGTTTTTCATGATTACTAATGAGAATAATCCTAAATAAGTTTTTAACTCGCACGACAGAAATACTTTCATACAGCTGCTACCTTAATCAAGATGTCTGCTTAATTTTGTATCTCTTTTCTATTACTCTCTGAGGTTAAATTTCTATTGTTAATCTTCCTTTAAAAAATTCTTAAGATTTGTAACTAAAAACCAAAATACGGCTAAGAGAAAAAAATACACGATTCTTTAAACTCAGCAGAAGGATAATTGATAAATCGGAGGGAAATTTAAAAAAAAGAAAAACGTTTTTTTCTAAAATTCTTTCAAACAAAATGCACTTTATAACAAAAGACTAGCTAAACAAAAAAATCAAACAGAAACCTTTCATTAATCGTTGAAACTATACACCGTGAAATATGGTTGATGTATGTACATATGTGTGTGCGTAGCACGTTACACATATTTGATGTTTAAAGGCAAGGAAACGGAAGTGGGCTTGTTACACCATACCTCAGCATTGTATTATACAATAGTTCACTAAGCACAAGAGTATGTGTTCTTGTATATGAACAAGTGTATGCGTAAGGAAATAAGTGCACTTATACAATGTTTGCTATTCATAGTGAAAAATTGTAAGTTAATTGCAAAAACTTCTACAAACACACTTTCTCACTGCTGCATCGCATTGTATAGGAGAACTTATTTCAATTGGAGTCTGCATACTTAACATTGAAAAGTTCCGGTTAAAAACAAAAAAAAACATACTAACATACACTTGAAAATATAAAAACCAGCTACTAAGTAAAAAACGGAAAGTTATTTAGCATAAAACAACTTGGTGGCATATGAAATACAAAAAATGTCAGCCTTTTAAAATTAAGCGTACAAAAAAAGAAAGAAAGAAGGAAAAAGCTTACCAATAAGGTTTCTCTTATATTTGTAACACTAATGTAGGTTAAAAAAGAGGCTAAATGCATCAGTTTCTTGTTTAAACAAAATTTTTTAAGAATAAAAAAATACCTTTCAACTAATTGCAGTTTGCGTTACAAAAAGTTTCAAAAACTTTTACAAAGCAAAGCATTATATAAGTAGAATAAGTTGACTTTAATATGCTTTTAAAAATTTTCAAATCGTTCAAGCCCTTTTAAAGTTACAGCGTTTCCAATCAGAAACTACACAAATTAATAGTAATCATACGTCACCGTGTTCAAAAATTTTAATTTTTAAAAATTTCTTATTTTTCAAATAAATAATAGACAATTAGATTCACTCATTTTATTAGTATTTTTTGGGGGAATATTCTATAGACATATCGAGCATTTATCAAGCGTTCGAGAAGGCATATAATGAAGTCTTAATATATAAATTAAATAAGTTCCTCAAGGTTTTATACTTAAACCCATTTAAAACGATTTGTATACTTCCAATATGCTAGCTAGCAACCGAATAGAGACATCAAAATTTGCTGACGATACAGCTTTTGTAAATATACACAAAAGTTCGTAAGTAGCCTACGATATTCGCAAGACTTTAAACAGAAAAGTGGCGTTTCAGAAATAAGTAATGAACATAACTTTCACAAAAGGTTTGTACTATGCCCAGGACTTACGTCCTTCTTTTGGCATAAATAACCAAACAAGACCTTAACTTTTAGAGTTCAAAATCCTCGACATAATGGGTAGTCTAAAGGTAGTCTAAATAAAGGTCTTCCAATAGCATGTTTAAGAGTCGATAGCAAACGTACTGTTAAAGCTACAGCTGTTAAATTAGCTGCCATTTAATCAGTCTATTTTGTTATAACCCCATGAACGTCCCACAACAGCTAGACACTATGAAGTTCGTTTAATACAAAGGTTCAGTAAACAATCCATTAACATCCATCCAAGTTGATGAAACTCAAAATCTACTGAAAATATCGCCGCTGCCAGTGAGAGTGTGCAGCAGAATCCGAGTCACTAGATTTCGCATCACTCGCCAGAACTTGACCAATCGCAGACCACAAACTACGTGGTGTGCTTTACATCGTAACTAGGGCCTTCACCCTTACAAAATTTAACTGATCCAAATGCTTCAGATAAACGATCATAGACAACTCCGAGTGGTTATCACTGAGCAGTTGTAAATTGATAGTGATTATCAATGAAAAATTATCTTCAACAATGAGAAGCATTTTTGGAAGAATAATGATGAATAAATAAACAGTCAACAATGCCACGCAACTCGTGCCCCATAAAATATTCTACACGATCGATTTGATGGCATGGTCATGGTCATGGTACAATTTGACCCCGCTAGACTTTCACTTGTGAGGTTTTCTTTTCTTTCGTAGATCTATGTAAATAAGCTACAAACTACAGAAGCCTTCGGAGCCAACATAAACCATACACATTCGATCAACTTGGGTCTTTTTTTATGAGCCAGAGTCTCCATGTTTCCTGGATATTTCGGATTTGCAACACCCATCAAAGCCACTGTGATCATTTGTACAATGTTATATTCCATACATAATGGCATCCATAGGCATATTAAACGAATAATAAAATTCGATGAAGACTCACACAGACTTTCTTATATTTCAATTTGAAGATATGAAGCGCCTAGTAAAAGGAGATGTTCAAAATTTTGAAATATACAAACGGCAATGTAGAGGTAACAATTTGGCAAACAACTGGGGAGATACTAAAGCGGACCTTTATTTTTGTAATTATGTTTCTTTTCACGAAACAATTATGTTTCTTGATCTTCATGATCGCGTGCTTGGACGCCTTTTGATTATTTTCCCTGTAGAACACCTTAAGTCCATGTGTTAAGCTGACAACACAAGAATTCTCGAGCAATTGGAGACCAACATAACTCATCTTATTAACGAGCTAAAACCCCAGAAGTTCTTGAGAAAGTGATCAAAAATTTGATTGACAGGAACTGTTATGTAACAGCAAGTCATGGTGGTCATTTATTCAATATACATATATCCAGTTATGAATAGATTTTAATCCAATAATGAAAATGTTTAAGTTGTTAAACACTTGACATATGAAATACACTTGCAACTGTCAGTATTCGATGGCTGACATGGCAAAAATCATTGTTTAATGTTCAACAAAAGCCATCACCAGCCAGCAGTAGCACATCATTATTTTCGAACATATTTTTCCATTTGATTTCTTTGCAAATATACTGACAGCCAGCTGGCCAGACATTATGGTCATCAAACCATGATTAAAAGCAGTTGAGATTTGTTCTGTATAAAATGCTGCTGCTTTACAAAAATCAACATTTGTTTTAGAGCCACGAAGCAGCTATTCAGGCAGACATTGCAGAGCTGCATTTGTTGCTATTGCTGACGAATTTCAAATTTCTGAACTGCAACAAAACACCATATTTAGATTTCAAGTACAAAAGAATTTATAGAAGAGACTATAAAATATGACAACGTTTATTCATGGAAATCACAAATGATGGATTGCAACTGATTCGTTAGGGTTGTTGAGGAATATGACTCGTCATTCGTCATGAAAATAATACAAAAGAAAATAACATGTACAGATTCCAACAATTAATATGGCCAGGTCTTCTGGTACCATATTTGAATTTGCTAGATTGTAGTTGGTTCTATTAAAATAGAAGATACAAAAAATGATTGCTACAACTACTATTAATCATACGTTCATAAAGACAGCTCTGGTCGTACCTTATTCATTTGAATTTGCTAGATTGTAGTTGGTTCTATTAAAATATAAGATACAAAAAATGATTACAAGAAATATGCCTCTTCATTTGCCATAAAAATGATACAAAAGAAAATAACATGTACAGATTCCAACAATTAATAATAATCATACGTTCACGTGGCCAGCTCTGATTGTACCTTATTCATTTGAATTTGCTAGATTGTAGTTCGTACTTTTAAAAGAGAAGATACAAAAAATGATTCCGAGAAATATGCTTCTAAATTGTACTTCATGTACAGATTCCAACATTTAATATTAATCATACGTTCATATGACCAGCTCTGGGGGTACCTTGTTAATTTGAAATTACTAGATTGTAGTTAGTTCTATTAAAATAGAAGATACAAAAAATGATTGCGAGAAAAATGCTTCTTAATTTGCCATAAAAATAATACAGAAACAAATAAGATGGAAACAAATAAGATGTAAGGATTCCAACAAATAATATTAATCATACGTTCTTGTGACCAGATCTGGTTGTACCTTATTCATTTGAATTTGTAGATTTTAGTTGGTACTATTTAAAGAGAAGATACAAAAAATGATTGCGAGAAATATGATTCTTCATTTGCCATTAAAATAATACAAATGAAAATAACATGTACAGACTCCAACAATTAATATTAATCATACTTTCATATGGCCAGCTGTGGTGGTACCTTATTCGTTTGAATTTGCTAGATTGTAGTTGGTTCTATTAAAATTGAATATACAAAAATAATTGCGAGAAATATGCTTCTTAATTTGCCATAAAAATAATACAAAAGAAAATAACATGTACAAAATTCAAATATTAATATTAATCATACGGTCATATGGTCAGCTCTTTGAATTTGCTACATTGTAGTTGATTCTATTAGAATAGAAGATATAAAAATTTATTACCAGAAATATGCTTTTTAATTTGCCATAAAAATAATACAGAAGCACATAAGTTGTATGGATTCCAATAATTAATATTAATCATACGTTGTTCAAATGGCCTTTTCACAAAATAGGAAGAAACAAAGTTTCATAGGGAATTAAACTCACCAAAAATGGTTTTATCAAGTGTAAATTTACCGCATTTCGTGTTCAGGGCTTTTCATAATTTTTTCGAAAAATATTTCAACAATTAATAACCAGTTTTATCTTTGATTTCTATGGAGATATCTCTTTTTAAAGGAAAATCTCTAATTTTAAATGTTTACAATTCTTTACAAAGGAAAACCTTTTGGTAAAATTCTCCTAATGAATCAGTTGCAATTCAGCTTTTAATGTTAAAACGTTGTCATATTTTTGTGCCAAAGTGCTAAATATGGTGCATGGTTGCGTATGATTGTTAGTTCAGGAATTTTAAATTTGTTGCCAACATATACCAACAACAACAGCAACAACAACAAATGCTGCATTGAGCGCCTAACTAAGAATGGCTGACTGGCTGCATAATGGCACTAAAACAAATGTTGATTTTTGTAGCAGTAGCAATAGCAGCATTTTATACAAAACAAATCTCAACTGCTTTTAATCACGCAGATCTGATGACCATAATGTCTGGCCAGCAGGCTGTCGGCATATTTACAAAGCATTGAGAAATATGGTAAAAAGAAATAATGATGTGTTACTGCTGGTGATGGATGCTTTTGTTTGGCATCAAACAATAATTTTTGCCTGATAGAGAAGCAACTTTATTTCGTATGCAGCAAGCAGCTATACACATTTTCATCATTGGTTGGAATTCCTATGACTCTGCTAAATACCCATTGTAAAAAGACAATATTTTACAGAAAGATACCAGCTGATAGCACACAACAATGCATTACATTAACATAATTGCCATGCATGTGTTTGATTTTAATCACAAAACTTTTCAATGTATGAAAATGAGAAAAAAACGTTGCGGCCCTTATTTTTGGGAGAAATTCAGGGTGCGTCAAAAAGATTGGAAGTTTTGGTCGCATTATGTTGTCACCTAGCTAAAGAGAGTTAATTGTCGTATTTTTGCATACAACACTTTTGTCTAAAAAAAATAAACTGATCATGAAACGATCATGAATTTCTTCGTCACTACGATGCATAATTCGATCTCAAAAAGAAAATGGCAGGGTTGGAAGAGTAACCCCCATATTATCAAGCATAGTCGAGCAATAAACTGATTGAGTAGGAACAGAGGGCATTGCAAACCGCATACGAAGTGAAAAGTTATTGTCGTCGACCTGAGGAACTATGAAACGTGATGCATTTTTGTTCTCTATGAATAACTAATTAAATGAAACATTACAAAATTGTAATCCAAAAATTATTTATTAAGAAAAAATGTATTAAAAAAATATTGTTCAAAAAAAAATTATTAAAAATATATTTTTATTCGAAAAATTATAACAAATTACCCGCAAAAATTGGTAAAAATATTTATTAAAAAAAAATTGTATCCAAAAAATGAAATTGTAAAAAAATTTTATTATTTTTTATAAAAATTTTCTGAATAAAAATTTTTTCAATAACAAAATTCACCAAAAATTATTTGGAGGTAAGCTAGTTCCTATGGCCAATTCAAGAAGTGCTTAATTTAGCTCAAAAGAAAACCTTTACCCATATTTTATGTAAGCTAAAAATACCATTTATGCTAAAAAATTTTCTTGACAACATGAGAGTTAAGTCAAAGAAATTAAAAATAATGTACTAAACAACACAATATTAATTTAAAAAAGTTAATAAGACAAATTCGTAGAGAACAAAAATTTGAATGAAAAAAAAATTGTTGTGAAAAAAAATATTAACAGTAACAATTAAAAAATTTTTAAATACTTTTGAGGAAATATTTTTTAATAAAAAATTTTTTTTTTTTTTTTTTTAAATAATTTTTTTTTATTAAACAATTTTTATATGAAAATTTATTCAAAAAAAATTATTAACCATTTTTTTAATGAAAAAAGAAATTGGATAAAAAAATTGTTATAAAAAAAATTTTATTCAAAACAGGTATTGTTAAAATAAATTTTATTTTTTATTAAAAGGAATTTTATTTTTTATTAAAAGGAATTTTATTTTTTTATTAAAACAATATTTATTTATAAAATTTTATGAAAAACTTAAAAACAATTTTAATGAAAAAATATGATTAAAATATTGTTATTAAAAAAAATTATTAAAAAAATATTAATAAACAAATTTAATTTTTTTAAAAGCCATTTTTATTAAAAAAAAATTTGGTTAAAAAAAGTGTAATTATAAGAAATTTTAGTTTTTTTTTTATTTTATTCAAAAAAGGTATTATTACAAATAATTTAATTTTTTATTAAAAAAAAATAAAAAATTAATATACATATATATAATAACTTCTATTAAAAAAAATTATTAAAAAAAATAAAAACAATTTTAATGAAAAAAAAAAATTATTAAAACAAATTTTTATTAAGAAAAAGGTATTCAATGCAATTTTACTTTTTTATTTAAAGAATTTTTATATAAAATTATTCTATTAACATGCATAATTCTCATTGTGTTTTGTGGAATTTTATTACTTATAGAGTATTTTTGGCTTCTCTAAAATTAGGAAAAAGATTTCCTGATGATCTGGCCTGAACAACCAGTGAAATACCTATACGGACTAGCTCTTTTCCCCCAACAAATAAATTGCATTTTTATTATAAAACGTTATGGGTAATTAGCATAGTATTAAATAATTAATATTTAAATTCCCAAAAATTTTATTAATAAAAATATGTATTAAAAAAAATTTATTAAAAAAATTAAAAACTATTTTAATGATTTTTTTTTAAATTGCTATTAAAAAAATTTTTTTCAAAAAAGGTATTATTAAGAGAAATTTTATTTTTTTATTAAACAAATTTTTATATAAAAAATTTTATTAAAAAATTTTTATAAAAAAAAATTAAAAGCAATTTTAATGAAAAAAATAATTTTGTTTACATAAATTGTTATTAATAAAATTGTACTCTAAAAAGGTATTATTGAAAGAAATTTTATTTTTTTAGAAAAAAATTTTATAAAAAATTTTATTCCAAAAAATTGTATTAAAATAAAATTAAAAACAATTTTAATGAAAAAAAAATATTGAAAAAAATTTTATTAAAAAACTTTATTCAACATTTTTTACTAAAAGAAATTTGATTTTTTATTAAAAAAAAAATATATTTAAAAATTGTATTCAAAAAAATTTTATAAAAAAAAAATGAAAAAAACTTTGAATAAAAAAAATGATTAAAGAAATGATTATTAAAAAAAAACAAAAAAAGGTATTATTAAAGAAATTTTATTTTTTTATTAAACTAATTTTTATATAAAAAATTTTATTAAAAATTATTTATTACAAAAAGTTAAAAAAAATTTTAGCGAAAAAAAAATTGTTATTAAAAACATTTTATTCCAAAAAGGTATTATTTAAAAGAAGTTTTATTTTTTTATTTAACAAATTTTTATAAAAAAAAAAAAATTATTAAAAAATTTTTATTAAAAAAATAATAACAATTTTAATAAAAAAAATTTTTTATTCAAAAAATTGTTAATAAAAAAATTTTATTCAAAAAAGGTAGTATTTGAAAGAAATTTAATTTTTTTTATTACAAAAGTAAAAACAAAAGTAAAAACAAATATAATCAAAAAAAAAATTATTAAAAAAATGTTATTCAAAAATTTAATTCAATAAATAATAAACAGAATTTTAATTAAAAAAAAATAATTTTTCTCCAAAAAATATTTATTAAAAAATTATATTATTTTACATAAAAAAATCTTTTTTGGAATAAACTTTTTTTAATTTTTTAATAAAAATTTTTGTTTTAATAATTTTTTTTTTTTTAAGTTTTTATTATCAAAGAAATTTTATTTTTTTATTAAACTAATTTTTATATAAAAAATTTTTTTTTTTAAATTTTTATTAAAAAAAATTAAATAGTGAAAAAAATTGTTACATTTTATTCCAAAAAGTTATTATTAAATGAAATTTTATTTTTTTATTTAAGAAATTTTTATAAAGAAAATTTTATTAAAAAATTTTTATTAAAAAAAATAATAACAATTTTAATGAAAAAAATTTTTGATTAAAAAAATTGTTAATAAAAAAATTGTATTCAAAAAAGGTAGTATTGAAAGAAATTTTATTTTTTTGTTACAAAATTAAAAAAAGTAAAAACAATTTTAATCAAAAAAAATTTTATTAAAAAAAATGTTATTCAAAAAATTAATTCAATAAATCATAAACACAATTTTAATTAAAAAAAATAATTTTTCTCCAAAAAATATTTATTAAAAAATTATATTATTTTACATAAAAAAATCTTTTTTGGAATAAACTTTTTTAATTTTTTAATAAAAATTTTTGTTTAAATAATTTTTTATTATTAAAGAAATTTTATTTTTTTATTTAACTAATTTTTATATAAAAAATTTTTATTAAAAAAAATTAAATAGTGAAAAAAATTGTTATTAAAAACATTTTATTCCAAAAAGGTATTATTAAATGAAATTTTATTTTTTTATTTAACAAATTTTTATTAAAAAAAAGTAATAACAATTTTAATGAAAAAAATTTTTGATTAAAAAAATTGTTAATAAAAAAATTGTATTCAAAAAAGGTAGTATTGAAAGAAATTTTATTTTTTTATTACAAAATTAAAAAAAAAAGTAAAAACAATTTTAATAAAAAAAAAATTTTTATTAAAAAAAATGTTATTCAAAAATTTAATTCAATAAATAATAAACACAATTTTAATTAAAAAAAAATAATTTTTCTCCAAAAAATATTTATTAAAAAATTATATTAGTTTACATAACAAAATCTTTTTTGGGCTAAACTTTTTTTTAATTTTTTTAATAAAAATTTTTTATTTATAATTTTTTTAATAAAAATTTTTGTTTTAATAATTTTTTTTTTTAATTTTTTAATAATTTTTTTTAGTAATTTTTTTTTTTTTTAATTCTAAAAACCGCAAAAATAATAAGTAAGAAACATAGAAAAAGCTGAATATCTGTTTGCACAGACGGGATTGTCACCTCATACAATTTACTCGAAACCGTTAATACGAAAAATTAGGAGTGTTGCACGACCCTGTGTATCCACTATATTGTCCATGGTGTTGTGAATAAATATTTAATCTTGTTTTATTTGTAATTAGTATTTTGTAATAATTTAAAATTTTTATGCAGAAAACACACAATTAAAGAACATCATTGTTATCAGCAACAATGACAAAATTTAATGACATTTGAGAGTTGAATGACAACAAAAACAAAAATAACAACAATTAAAATATGGGTAATAAAGAGGGAGCTGAAAAGGTTAGAATTTACAAGTGGCATGTGTATATGACAACAACAACGACAAAACAACTACTATATTAAATATTTAAACTCAATATAAACTGAATAAAATAACACAGTCATTACAAGTTAAATAGCAGCACAGTGGGCTAAACTGAAGGAGAAATAATTATTCTTAATATTATTTATATTAAAAAATTTCTCAAATCTATTTCTAGCCACTGTTGTTTAAAGGCTGTATGTTGACTTTTAGCAGTGAAATATATCCACAAGAGAAGACTTATTCTGATAACAAAATTAACTTACAAATACATGCACACACTTACACACACACACATGCTCAAACAAAACACATTCATATATGCATTGCAAAATGTTCAGTTTTGTATGATTAGTTTGTTATACAACCATCATGTCCTTACATTGTCCATACAAACTGTTTAGCTTGATGCCACAAAAACAGGCTCACAACACGCATATATATACACACACACACACACACATATGAAAGCCTTCATTTACAACATTATTAATATTTCACATCAAAACATTAAAAAAAAATGTAAATAAATTTTATGGCCACTTGCATTTGTAATGAATGTTGGGCTGCTTTTTGATTTGAAAGTTGGTGGGTTTTAAACATTTTGACAAATTTAAAGTAAATTGTTTATCAGCTGTTGTTGTTGTCATAATAAGGTAAAGGGTGTTTTTTTATAAGATCGTCTAAACATTAATCTTTCTATACATATGAAGCACCAAATGTGTTTGTTTGTATGTTTGTTGGTTGAAAAGTTATAGCTGCCTACACCACTGAACCCCTCTACGGTTGGTAAAATAGGTTACTTATTTTTTGGATATTTGAGGTGGGCGTGGTACCTCCCTTACAAAGTAATTATTTATCATCGTTTTGTTCGGTAACAGTAATAGATAGCGCCTTGAAATTTTGCACCAGTAACGTACATAGTACAGAGAAACAGAGACTGGATTAGAATAGTGGGCGTGGTCCCTCCCATATAAAGTGAAAAATTATTATCCTGTATCTAGAAAATTACAATAGGTATCGCCTTGGAATTTTGCACCACTAACCTCTATATGAACATACAGAGTACAGAGAAACACAGACTAGATTGGAATAGTGGGCGTGGTACCGCACATATAAAGTGAAAAATGATTATCCTTTATCTAAAGAGCTGCAATAGGTAGCGCCTTGGAATTTCGCACCAATAACCTCCATATTAACTTAAATAATTTAGCTAAACAAAGACTGAATAGGAATAGTGGGCATGGTACCTCCCATACAAAGTGAAAAATTATTATCGTGTTCCTGGCGAACTGCAATAGATATATTCTTGAAACCACGAGTAACCCATTTGCTAATGCGCATAGTGTACCAAAATACAGAATGAATTGGGAGAGTGGGCGTGGTTCCTCCCATAGAAAATGGAAAATTATTATCGTATACATACAGAACTATAATAGTTAAGATCTTGAAAGTGGGTACAAATAAGCCCCAAGCCCATGCATATACTCTAGAAAAAACATAGGCTGAATTGGGTCAGTGAGCGTGGTACCCCCACATAAAGTGAAATAATATTATACCCATGCGAATACTCTAGAAAAATATAGGCTGAATTGGCACAGTGAGCATGGTACCCCCCATACAAAGTAAAAAATTATTATCCTGTATCTAGAGAACTGCGATAGCCAGAGCCTTGGAATTTTGCATCAGTAACCCCCATATTAAGATACATTGTGTAGAGAAACACAGACTGGATTGGAATGGTGGGCGTGGTACCTCCCATACAAAGTTAAAAATTATTATGGCGTTAATACGTATAATCTACCTAACTTTTTATATACCTTACGCCTGTGCTTTGTTCCTATTCGATGCCAATCTCATTTCTGGTTATTTTCTCTTTTATTAAGTAAAAAAATATACATTTAAATAAAACGACTGCTTAAGAATTAGTTTTTAATTACTTCACACAAATACGAACTTTTGAAAAACTCAAATGAAATTTTAAACAAAACTGTGTGGTTTTATTATGAATGCGTGGCGAATTTAATGCAAAAGTGTTGCAATTTTAATTACACGTGAGTCAGAAAACTAACCACAAATTTATTATTAAAATTCTTAATTAAAGTTGTGTTCGATGTGGACATTTTAAAATAAAAAATACAAAATTTTGTTGTGTATAAAACTTAAAAAATGTTATTTGCATTAAGCTGTTCTTAATCTAAGCAAATATCAAAAGTTATAAGATTTCATATTGTATACATTTTTTTTTTTTTTAATTTGCAACTTTAGGTTTTTGCGAGGGGAATTTTAAAAGAAAAACCTCAAATATTTTGTTAATTTCTGTTGAATTTTAAAAATTATGATGTTCAACTAGGGTGACGTATGATTTATATTAATATTGGTGAACAGGAGGGCGTATAATTATTATTAATTTAAGTCCAACTTTAAAAAACCTTTATAATTTGCTTAAAATGATTATTTTAAATTTTTTTATTTGAATTTCAAAAAGCATCAAAATTGTTTATTTAATGCCTTAACAATAATTTATGTTACTCTTTAATATTTGCTTAAAATTGTTTTTTTTTGCCATTACTTCCATTTGTTGTTTGTTTTTTAAGTCAAAATATTTTAATTGTTTCTCAAACTAATGTTCATGTTCCATAGAATTCTTGTAAAAATAACAAAAATTTAACATTTCAACTCGGTCAGTCAGTCAGTGCGGTACTCTTGAAAGATATCAATTCAATTTATAGAGTTACAGTGCCAAAGTGCATGACCATTAAACAGAAATTCATAATTTGCATTTTCCATTTTTCACAATAAATACTTGCACAACCTCATCATAGACTAAAAGCAATGCCAGCCATAACAGTTTTAAATAAGAAAAACTAAATTCTAAAATACCATTCGTTTTGGGGATCTTCCTTCAACAAACTGTCTGTTTTTCTTTTTTCTAAACTGGCAGGTTTATGAAAGTTTTTCTATTGGATTGTAACAAAAACAAAACAATAATTCAGAAATATGTATGTATATTCTTTCTACGTCTACACTTTTGTTTGTGTATGTTGAACATGTTAACATGTTTTTAAGTATAAATTTCAACAAAGTATTTCTTATTCGTGTAGCAAACCCCTTTTCCAAGCTTTCCAGCAGGGCAATTTGTTATTACACCCTAAACAAACAGTCATACCTTAAACAGCCACTCAAATAACCCTTCTTCAAAAATGTGTATTTCTCAGAATATATATGTATGTTTATGAACCCAGTTGTTGTTGTTGTTGTCTGCTTATATAGTCTATTATAGCCGAAAATTAAGTTCTTCTTTGGCAAGACGTGTGTTTTGTCTGCCAACAACTTTTGCCACACAAGATTTGTACCTAAAAGCTGTTGCATGCTTTTCAAACGTGCCTGGAATTGCCAATTAATTTTACTGCAGACTAAATAAAAGGCCCAACCATATCAGAAACAGGAAGTGATTATTCTGGAATAACAATATCATTGTTGAAAAAATTAATACATTGAAGGTGTTCATCTGGGGATTTGAGGCCATTAATTATAAAAAAAACTATTAAGCTCTTAACAGTTGTATACAAATGAAAGCTTTATTGGAAGTTCTTAAAATTGTTGACTAAATAAAAATGAAAAAGTTTTTAAATTGAAACAGAAGTAAAACTGAAATAAAACTGATCTTTGCAAATGCGAATGAAAACTTACTACAACTGAACTGAGTATAAACTTAAACTGATCTGAAACTAACTGAAATAAACCAATTGGAGATTGCAGCCAAGAGAAAAAACATGAACGAAACGTTTAATCATGATCTTATTACGATCTCTGAATGGGGTCGTGCGAATAGTGTTAAATTTAATGCTCGTAAGAGTCAATATTATATTATATAAATATTGCTTCATCTGTAGCTATGGGTGCTGTAAATATTAAGGAATCAGCAGCTCTTCATGTTCTTGGCATGAAAATCCAGTGCGATGACCGATGGACTAAACACATTTTTCAAGTCGCGAAAGAAGCTTTCAAGTGCCTCGGTTTTTTAAAACGGTGTAAAAGATACTTTACTCCACCTGATCTTCATACTATTTATATCATCTATATCCGTCCTAAAATGGAATACAATTCTCATGTATGGACCGGTGCCTCAAATTATATTTTGGAGCTAATCGAACGCGTTCAGAAGAGGGCGAAGAAACTCATCGGTAACAATAAGGTATCCAACTCTATTGACTCACTGGAGCATGTAGGATGTATTTCGCTGTCTTATCGTTACTACAATGGCATGTGCTCTAATGAAATCTTTAATATCTAGAAATAAATCTTAACTAAACTAAACTACAAGATCTACTAAATAAGAAATTCAAATACAACTACGACTTAAAAAACAATTACAACCACAACTATAACTATAACTACAAAGATAACTACTACTAAGACATCAACATCAACTTCAATCACAACGAGGACTACAAAAATAACTACAACTACGGCTTCAACTATACCTATAACTCGAACCACATATTTAATTACAAAAACAACTAAAACTACAACTACTACTACAACTAAAACTACAACCACAACTATAACCAAAACTATAACCACAACTACAACTAAAACTACAACCTAAAACTAAAACTAAAACTACAACCACAACTAAAACTACAACCATAACTACAACTAAGACTACAACCACAACTACAACTAAGACTACAACTACAATTAAAACTACAACCACAACTACAACTAAAACTACAACGACAGCTACAACTAAAACTATAAATAAACTTCAACTACAACCACAACTACAACTACAAGCAAAACTACATCCAAAACTACTACTGTAACAACAGCTTCAACTATACCTACAACCATTACTACAACAACATCCACAACTAGACTATATTCACAGAAAAAAATATTTTCACCAATTCAAGGTTTTAATTGGTTTCAAATTAAAATATAAGTCAATTTGTTTGTTCTGTTTAAAACAAATATATATTTAAATCAATTAAAAAATTAATTGAATTTTAATTTAAAACCAATTAAAACCTTTAATTGGTGCAAACAAATTTTTTTTTTTGTGTTAAAATAAACTTAAAATAAATTTAAACTGAACCAGGGCCATCGCCTGGCAGGCCACACCAGTATGGCTTGCTGTAAGTGAGTGTACTGTCTTTAGAACGACTTACACCTTCTCGACTCTGATAGGCGGCTGGACACATTAAGTTGAATGAACTCTGGATAACTGATGACCTCAAGAGGTGCATAGGTTAAGCTCGAAAGTTCTCTATCTTTAGAACGACTTATTCCATTTCGACTCTGAGAGGAGGCGGAATAAATTAAGTTGAACAAACTCTGAGTACTTGGCGACCTCCAGTTTTAATACAGACTCTTTAAAGCTTTGTATTGCTAAACACTTTTTCTACACTTCTGGGACTTTTAGGAATTGTAATTTTTTTATAGTTGTAAATTACCAATTGGACGTCTGAAATCATTGAGGATTGAAGCGGTTTAAAATCGGGACCATACAGTTAGTTGTCTGCTCCCTACAGACAAATAAAAAATAAAAAGAGGGAAATCGACATTTCACCAGTTGTTTAATCAAAGATCAAGAATTAACTCGAGATTTTCCCAAAACCATCGATACGTCACCAACAATTATTTTCCATAATTTACTTGTTCACTACAAAAAGCGAATTTCAATAAACAATTGAGATTTCACAAAAAATGTAAAATTTCACTAAAACTTCTAAAACATCGAATAGAAATGATTAAAATGTTAATATTTCACAAAAAAAATATTTATTAACAACCTTATATGTATAAATAAGTAGATTAGCAAAACATTGACATTTAAAAAAAAAATAACTTAATCGTGAAATGTCTAAATTTGACGAAAAAATTTGAATTCCACTTAATCTCATAAAAGCCGAAAAACAAAACATATAAACCGAAATATCACCAAAAATTTTAAATTAGTTTTCACTATAAATATTTTAGGTTTCATCAAAAAATAGTAATCACTAAATCATTTCACTAAATAAATCGAAATCACCCAGCAATTGATATTTCACAAAAAAAAAACACTAAAAATGTCTAAAAATTTCACTTTTAAATCAATATTTTTAGCAGAAAAATAATTTTCAATCAAAATTATTTAATTTCACAATAAATAGAAATTTTACAAATGAAGCCGCATTTTCTCAAAAAATCTTAATTTCACCAAAAAACAAAAATACCAAAATCTTATATTTCACAAAAAAAAATTCACTAAATCGAGATTTCACTAAATCGAGATTTCACTGTAAAGTAGAGATTTCAGTGAAAAGTAGAAATTTTACAAAAAAAAAAACAACTTTCGCAATAAAATTAAAAAAAAGTAAAAGTGCTATATTCGGCCGTGCCGAATCTTCTGCGCCCTTCATCACGGTGATTTTATTTATACAGACATGCAGACAGCATTATCCATATTGTTGACTCTTTACATAAATTAAAATAAGTCATATGAAAAAAAACTCATTTTTCATGCTTTTAAGAAATAGAAGACAGCGGCGACGCAGCTAAATGAAAGCAAATTCCGTTGGCTACAATTGTCGCAGTGCTGTCAGCTACTTAATGATATTGAAGACGACAGCTACATCGTAAACTCTGACATTATTGCAGAAATACTTATTTTGCTTATAAAATAAATAACTACTTCAAAAAATTATAAAATTATAAATATTTCCTCCAAAACTTTTTGTTTGTATATGAATTTGTAATTTAAAATTTTGTGACATTTTCTTTTGTTGAATAAAATAGAAATTAGCTTAAGTTGATGAGAGCCACAACGGTGGTCGTGTGTAGCCATGTAGCTTTGCTGGCTTCAAAATAATCGTTTACCCATTAACGTGTGTATTTTATTTTTGACAGTTTGTAGTCGATATCATGATGTTGTCTATGTGTTTAATGTAAAATCAAACGCATTTAAAAAACAACTTACTCTATATACATACATATGTACACATATTCATAATATTAAAAATATGTTATTTTAAACCCATTTCCTTTTCATAGAAATATTGAATTTTTTTTTTTTAATTTTTTGAAAACTGATTGAAAAAATTTATTGTAATAATAATTTTTGTAAAATTTTATACGAAAATTTTTTGGAAAAATTTTTTAAAATTTTATCGAAAATTTTTTGGAAAATTTTTAAAAAAAAAAATTTTTTTTGAAAAATTTTGGGTAAAATTATCTTTTGAAAGTGTTTTGTAAATTTTTTTAAAAATTTAAATAAAAATGTTTATTTTTTTTTTTTAATTTAAAACTTCCTGCAATCTATATCGAGTTAGAATGGTCAGACTAAAGACAAAAAAACATTAAAAAAAAATTCCTCATATTGAGCCCCCATGTGCCTTTTAACTGCTCCTATTTAGCAGTGGATACCATGTGGGTCCATTGGCTACCTCTATGTGTATTGCTTTCTATTAAGGTATCTAATACAAATCAAAGCAGAAAAACCCTACCAACCTAAAAACAAACAAAAATCGCCCCTCACAGGGGGTTATTGATCCCCCAAGATCTGTATGCACTCCTAGCGATCTACATGTCGCGGTCTAATATTTACTTGACAAAAAAAATGGAAAAGAAAATAATTTAATGTAAAAAAAAAACGTGAAAAAATATAGGTGTGCGTGGATTTTTGGCCCGCAGCCTCCAAAGGAATGATCCGATGTTCCTGAATTGCAATCCGAAAATTTTCGAAACTATGCTTGACAGATTGATGTGCTTAAATTTGTTGTATCTCCTTTGGTACTTTGGCAAATCAAATTACTACCCGAACACGGACAGATGGACATCACTCAATCAAATTCTGTATGTATAAGGATCCAGAACATATATACTTTATGAGGTCGGAAATGAATATTGTAGAAATTATATATCTACATATTAATATAAAATTTTATACATATACCCTTTCCACCTGTAATGAAGGGTATACAAATTTCAAAAAAAAAATAAAAAATTCCAAATATTTTCGAAACAATTAAAAATATCACCAAAAAAATGGAAAATTAAAAAATGTAAATATTAGCAAAAAAACTAGTATATCACCAATTCTTGGCGACTCCACAAAAAATCAAGATTTTATTTAACATAAATCAAAAATCCAAAATTCTAAATAGAGAAAAGACATTAAAAAAACAACAACTTTTGCAATAAAATTTAATAAATAACTTTCAACAAATATATTTCTGAAATAATTAAAAATATCACAAAAATGAGTGATATCTGGAAAAATCCAAAATGTCATATAAATTTTATATATTGCCAAAAAAAATATATTTGCAACTCCACAAAAAATCAAGATTTTATTTAAATCAATCAAAAAACTAAAATTATTATTATTTCTCAAAAACACTAGTTTTATAATTTTCACCAAAAAATCTACATCTCTTAAAAAACGCTATTTCACTAAAAGTTTCAAATAATATCAGCAAAATTGAGTTTTCGCAAAAAAATTTTTCCAAAAAGTCCAAATTTTATTTAACTTAAAAGCAATAAAATTCTTTTTAAAATCTAAATTTCGCATAAAATTAGGTTTACACCAAAAATATAATTTTCACTTAAGATTTTAATTTTAAACTCCAAAATTTGAAAAAAAAAATCTTTAATATTTAATAATTTTTTGTTAACAGTAAACATCATCTGCTCATCCATTTACTGAAATTATTTTATGCTTTAAAATTTAAATACTTGAAATAAAAGTTTCTCGCCTCAATACTTGATACAGTGACAGCTTTTTTTCAAACCTTTAATATTCACACTTGTGGAAAATTTATGTTTTTTCACTTTTCTCTTGCACATTTATCACTTTTATGTTTTCAAATATTTTTGTTTTTGGTTTTTTGTTTATAAAGACAAAATTTTAAACTTTAGCAAACATTATTTGCAAGTAGTCGTGTACATGGCGTATGATTGATATTAATACCAGCTGCCATTTGATTGATGATAGACTGAGAATAAATAATTGAAATGAATTGTAACAATAAAGAGGCTCAACAATTTTACAAGCATAACATTGCAATGGCAATAAATATGACAATAAAAAATATCATATATTTCGTTTCGAATAACAAAATTTATTTATAAAAAAAATTTCTCTTTTATTTCTTCTGTTTGAAAGAGAAAATTATTTTTAAAAACATTAAAAATAATAGTTTTAAATACAAACAATTTTAAAATGAATTTATTTAATTTATTTAAAAAAAACCAATAGGATTCACTTATCAAAGTAAGACCAATAAAAACTAATTCTCCATAAGTATACTTTGCTTCAAAAAAAAATATAAAAACTGGGTCATATTCTATCTAAACCCGCTTCTCTACACAGTTCTAAGGAATTTATGCTTTATTGGAAATGAATCCTACATACCCTTGTCATTGCCAGACTAGTAGATTGAAGGCCTAGTTAGCCGACCGTTACTTTAACGGAACGTAACACATATAAATTGTTGTTTTTTAGGCTCTTGCTTTCGTTTATGCATTGTTTATCAATGACTCGTTAAAATGTAAGCCAATCTATTTTTAATAGATGGGCTTACATCGCTGTCCAAAACACTGAAAAAATACAAGAAAGAGCGAAAAGAGAGTGAGAAAATCTTAAACGACAACAATTTTCATGTATTACATTCCGTTAGCTTACAGTTGGCTAACTAGGCCCTGAGTTACATGGTATCTCCAGTATAGAGATGAGTAAGCATGAAACTCGAAAATCTGAAGGTTCGGAATGAGCCGTTAAAAAAATAATCCTTTAGTGGTCCAAAGAAAATCAAAAATACCAAGCAAATTCACAGCAAATAACCAGCACATTTCCCTTTGGAAACCTAAGAAGAAAAGTAGATGATGTTTACTACTGCTGCCCACTGCTTTCCTTGTTAAGCTAACTAACACTTAATTTATTACAATTTAAGGTGTGCCCACACACGTTGTGTGTATGCTGACAATATTAAGTTCGATTTTGCTTTAAAAGTAATTCACGCAAAATTTGAAGACTTTTATGTATTAACTTTATATAAGGGTACCCATCCCTTGAGTATTTACTTTATATAAAGGTACCCATCCCTGGATAAAATTCTAAAATTTATATAAAATTCAAAAAATTCTTAAAATTATTGTAAAGCTCTGTAAAAGACAGACAGGCAATGAATTACTCATTATTTTAAAACAGCGCCATCTGTTGCGCAACATTGTTTAAAATATCCTGCTTTCAAAAATATAAGATGCCTTAAAGTATGCAGTACCTTTAAATCGGTAATAAAAACATCCGGCGTACTTTCACTGCTTTTCCACTACTTTTTTCTTAGAAATAAGATATTTTTGCGGAAAAAAGTACTCTATATTGGGATAGGGATACTAGGTTACCTCCTCACAAAATTTGCTTAAAATCCAATCAGTAGTTTTTACGTGATGCGAAGACAAAAAAAGAAAGACAGACTGACTGACTGAGAGGAAATGCGTTACTATTTTATTATTGTACTAGTTGTGCCCGCCACATCGTTGGCGTCCTTGCAGTATTTTTTTTTTTCGATTTTACTTTGTAAGCATTAACACCCCCCCCCCCCCCCCCAAAGACCCTTATCTTTTTAGTGCCGCCTTAAAGTATGCTGCATATGGGTTAGTGCTTCAGTTATGCTTTATGTCTTTACTTTATAAAACAGCGCCATCTGTTGCGCTAAAATATGTCGCATTATAGTATGCATTTCCGGTTTGTGCTTTAGCTATGGTTGATGTATTTACTTTACTACTAAAATAATTGCATACTTTCAGTGATTTTTTTTCTACTTTCTCTTGGAAATTAAATATTTTTGGGAGAAAAAAGTATCCTATATTGGAATCAGGATACTGAGGTAGCTCCTCACAGATTTTTTGTTAAAATCCATCAAGTAGTTTTTACGTGATGCGAACACATAGAAGAAGTAGAGACAAACAGGAAATGAGTTACTTTTTTATTATTGTATAGATTTGAAAATATTGCAAGCTCTATACCGCGCGAACTAGGAAAAGACTAACGAATTTCATGTCGTGTCGTTAAAAATTGCATGAAATATTCAGAGACATCCAGCAGACTTCTCTTTCAAGTCGAACTATAATGTAGGGGATAGAAGTAGAAAACAATTGCTCCTACTTCACACTCACTTGTGTCTCTAAGATTTTTCCTCAGTCTGTAATAATTCCAATCTTTGTTCTTTATCTTTTCTTTCTATCCCTTTTCTTATCTGTAGGTATCACAAAGGACCCAAGTGAGCTATTTTTTGCTCTCCTTTTCCGTTTTTTTTTTCTTTCCTTCTTTAAGAAGCTGCCTGCTTAACCTAACCTACTTCACGGTTTCGGCCTAGGGTATTTTACCAGTTAAACAAATAGTAATAATCGTAAGAGTTTTATTTCTTAACGTGACTGCATTAAACTAAATTTAACCGGAATTGAAAACTTTCTCTTCGGACACGTAAAACATTTCAACACTTTGACACTAAATTCACTTTTTATTTCTCCCATTAAATTCTAAAAAAAAATGTTTTTTTTTTTTTCTTTTTTTAATACTTTCGAAAATAGATTTTCCAAATAACACAACATACAATACAAATTTTCTTAACTTTTTTGTTATCCTAGATGTTGTTATTTTTTGAAAGCAGCAAAAACCAAACTCAACTTAAATAAATAAAAAGAAAAGAAAAGTTAAAAACAACAAAGAAATTATTGCAACTTCTTTTGGCCCAAAATGACAAGCAACCAGTGAAAGGGAAGAGGAAGTTAAATTGGATTGTATTGTGTTCTCCACCATGTTGTCACCTTAGTTTTTTATTATTTTGGCTAAAAGTCAAACCAGCAAGAAAAAAAGAACTTGTTGGCCTGTTTTAAGGAAAAGTTTGTAAATTTTTTTTTTTTTTCAAAAAAATATATAAAAATTTACGAGGAAAAACTGCTTGAATAGGCAAAAAAGAAAATCAAAAATATATATATAAAAAAAAATTTTTTAAACATGTAAAAGGTATTTTTATGACACACTTACAATTCGCTCGAAAGAGAAACAAAAAGAAAAAACAAGTTAAAAGGAAATAAAGGAAAAACTTTGTTTCACTATTATTTCTTGTTTAAACAAATTCCGGCATAAGTTGCCAACAACAATAAGAACAGGATCAGAGTAAGCAGAATGGAGTAACCAATACTTTTGTAAAAACAGCTACTAACACATAACGAGGAAAGTGGAAAAGTGTAGTAAATCAGGGGACTTAAACGAATTGTAAACACACTTTAATATAGTAAAAATAAATCGAAATACTTTAAGAAGTAGAAGGCGGGAAATTTAGACAATAAAAGTATATAAAGTACCTTAAAAAGTACTTTAAAAAGTAGCAGCTAATTTAGAAAAATTCCCTTTTTGTATTAAAATATCTTTTTAGAAAATTATTTTTTTATTTAAATAAAGCTTTTATTTAAGAACGAAAATTCTGTAAAAAAAAGTACCTATTTGTAAAAAGTACTATTTTTCAAAAAGTGTACCAATTTGAAAAGTACCTTTTTACACATTAAAATCTTTTTGTAAAAATTACCTTTTTAAAAAAGTTAGATTTGTATTAAACAAAATCTGTAATTTTAAATGGTAGTTTTTTGTAAAAAGGTACTTTTATGTACAAAGTTAATTTTTTGTAAAAAGGAACTTTTTTGTAAAAAGGATTTTTTTTTTGTAAAAAGGTACTTTTTGTACAATAAAAGAAAATAATGTACCTTAATCTTTAGTAGCTAACTTAGAAAAATTCCCTTTTTGTATTAAAATACCTTTTAAGAAAATTATTTTTTTATTTAAATAAAGCTTTTATTTAAGAACGAAAACTTCGGTAGAAAAAAGTACTTATTTAAAAAAAGTACTATTTTTTTAAAAGTGTACCTATTTGATAAAAGTACCTTTTTACACATTAAAATCTTTTTGTAAAAATTACCTTTTTAAAAAAGTTAGATTTTTATTAAAAAAATCTGTAATTTTAAATGGTAGTTTTTTGTAAAAAGGAACTTTTTTTTGTAAAAAGGAACTTTTTTTGTAAAAAGAAACTTTTTTTGTAAAAAGGTACTTTTTGTAAAATAAAAGAAAATAAAGTATCTTAATCTTTAGTAGCTAACTTTGAAAAATTATTTTTTTGTATAAAAATACCTTTTTATAAAATTATTTTTTTATTTAAATAAAGCTTTTATTTCAGTACGTACATTTCTGTAAAAAAAAGTACCTATTTGTAAAAAAGTAAAATTTTTGGAAAAGTGTACTTATTTGAAAAAATACCCTTTTACACGTTAAAATCTTTTTTTTTTTTTGTAAAAATTACCTTTTTAAAAAAGTTATTTTAAAAAAACGTTTTTTCAACGGTTCTTTTTTGTAAAACGGAACTTTTTTGCAAAATGGTTTTTTGTACAAAGTTAGTATTTTGTAAAAAGGTACTTTTTTTGAAAAAAGGTACTTTTTTTGAAAAAAGGTACTTTTTTGAAAAAAGGTACTTTTTTGAAAAAAGGTACTTTTTTGTAAAAGATTAACTCTTTGAAAAAATATTACCGTATATATAAAAGTATATTTTAGTAAAAAATTGTACGTTTTCGTAAAAAAAATAATGTATTGTCAAAAAAATCGTTTTTGCAAATAGTACTCTTTTGTAAAATTAAAGAGGCTTTTTAAAAAAGTTAGATATTCATTAAAAAAGCTGTTATTTTTAAACGGTACTCTTTTGTACAAAGGTACCTTTTTGTAAAAAAGCAACTTTTTGAAAAAATAAAAGTAAAAAAAGGGCATTTAGTAAAAATTCCCTTTTTGTAAAAAGTACCATATTTAAAAAAGAACTCTTTTTGTTAAAGTTCCTCTTTTGAAAAAACTATTGCAGAAAAATAGTCCCTTTTTTTATATTTCTTTTTTGGGAAACTTTACTTTTTGTTACATGAGTACCTGTTTGCAAATTAGTGCCTATTTCAAAAATGTCCCTTTTTTAATATGTACCTCATTTTTTTCCAAAAAGAAGTATCTTTTTGTAAAAGTTCTTGTTTTGTAAAAGACTAGAAAAAATTAGTACTTTTTGTAAAAAAAAGTGCTTTTAGTAAAAATTCCCTTTTTGTAAAAAGTACCATATTTAAAAAAGAACTCAATTTGTAAAAGTTCGTGATTTGTAAAAGACTATTGCAGAAAAATAGTCACTTTTTTAAATTTCTATTTTGGGAAACTTTACTTTTTGTTACAAAAGTACCTGTTTGCAAATTGGTGCCTATTTCAAAAATGTCCCTTTTTTAATATGTACCTCATTTTTTTCCAAACAGAAGTATCTTTTTGTAAAAGTTCCTGTTTTGCAAAAGACTAGGAAAAATTAGTACTTTTTTTAAAAAAAAGGGCTTTTAGTAAAAATTCCCATTTTGTAAAAAGTACCATATTTAAAAAAGAACTCTTTTTGTTACAGTTCCCCTTTTGAAAAAGACTATTGCAGAAAAATAGAAGTATCTTTTTGTAAAAGTGGTTGCTTTGCAAAAGGCTAGGAAAAATTAGTACTTTTTTGTAAAAAAAAAGGGCTTTTAGTAAAAATTCCCTTTTTGTAAAAAAGTACCATTTTAAAAAAGAACTCTTTTTGTTAAAGTTCCTCTTTTCAAAAAGACTATTGCGAAATAGTCACTGTCTTTAAATTTCTTTTTTGGGAAACTTTGCTTTTTGTTACAAAAGTACAAAAGTTTGTAAAGAAAAGCCTCTTTGCAAATTGGTGCCTTTATGTAGGGATATTTTTTATCCCCTCGAAGTGTTATGAAAGAAATAAGATATGAATAGTTTTATGGAACGCTTTAAAATTTTATCGACATTTCTTTAAAGAGTTGTTCGTAAGCCCTCTAAAACATAACAGAATTAAAGGACCAAAGAAACCAAAAATTTTTATTTTTTTAATATTTATTGACTTGGTCATGTAGTTGAAATATGTCATATAGGGTATATTGGGTTTGCAATAACAAACACCAGTTCAATACTTATAAAAGTGGGTGCATATAATACGAACGGCCGGGTCTGTCTTAATAATTTTTACTCGTTTTGTGTAAGTATTTTCTTAAAAGTTCTTTGACTTTTGGAAATAGAAAGTTTTGTGTGTGTGTGTGTGTTTTTCTTGTGTCAACTACAAGAAAAGCAGTGTTTTATCGACAAAGTGAAACACAAACTTAGGAAAAAACATGTATGAAAATATTCCTAAAATATTAAGGAAATTGCAAAAACATTTTCTTCCATAAATTTTCATTGTTTTCTTATCATTTTTATAAAGAAAATATAAAAATAAAATATTAGAGAAGAGAAGCAAACTAAACAACTTAAATTTATGTCAATTTTAATGAATTTTTAGAAGAAAAAAAACAAGATAGAAATTTCTTTTGAATAAACAACATAAATTTTAAAAGTATCATCAATAAAGATGGCTGCAGTGTACTTAGCAATATTTTATAATTAAAAAAAAAATAACCCTATTTCAAGTACTATTAAGTGAAAGTCATTATTTTACGTTATTAAAACATTTTAAATATTAATTCACTTTATGAATTTTTAAATTATTAATTATACTTTTCTATCCTTTTTTTGTTCCAGGTAAATTACATAATACCAGTGAAATTTCAAGAAAATTTCATAAGATCTAAACCCATCTGTAAAACATATAATGATTGAAGCAGTGAAATATTTCAATTAAATGCATCAAAGATAATTCTTGCAAACAAAAAAAAACCGACTTCAAAACAGATAGATGGGCACGAAATCTAAACCAAATATGAATTAGATTTAAACCAAATAAATGATGCGGCAAAATTAGCGGGAACAAAGTAAAGACTATGTGAATGTCAAGCATCTCCCTATTACTGTTCAAAAGTTAAGCTATTTTCACCAGCATCCGTCCTTTATGGGGCACCAATCAAGCCTCTGTCTATAACGGTTTCAAAGATAGACCCACATATATCAAATAACATCACCCTTTGGGACACCCTTTAATTTACAATTTTAAATTAAAGACCTGTTGTTATAGAGGACTTGGCCACAAAGATTCTTTGTAAATTTCAACTATGTGTATATAACGGTTAAAAAGTGTAACCATATACATCAAATTACATGAACTATTGGGACACCCTTTACATTATAATTCCAAATATTTATACTTTTTATTATACCAGATAAAGTAGTGGACATTCTGTCTAATTTTAAATCCCTAAGTGTTTGTCTATAACGTGTTTGTCTATAACGGTTCAAAAGATAAGGTCAAATTACTTCATTTATGGAAACACCCTTTAATTTCTAAATTCAAATTTTGTACTTGTGTTATCGGACTTTGCAATACAGGTTCCTTGTAAATTTCAGCTGTCTGTCTATAACAGTTCAAAAGTTTCGCCACATACATAGAATTACGTTAACTATTGGGACACCCTTTTATTTCCAAATTCAAATTGTACACTTTTTGTTATAGAGGACTTAGCAAAACAGGTTCTTTATAAATTTCAGCTGTCTGTCTATAACAGTTCAAAAGTTTGGCCACATACATAGAATTACGTTAACTATTGGGACACCCTTTTATTTCCAAATTTAAATTTTATTCTTTTTGTTATGGAGGACTTAGCAAAACAGGTTCTTTGTAAATTTCAACGGTATTGGTACAACTGTTAAAAATTATGGCCATATACATCAAACTAAACAATATATTGGAGCACCCTTTAATTTACAATCTTGAATACTTATTATAACGGCCATAGTAATCGACATTATGTCAAATTTTCAAGGTTTTGTCTATAACGGTTCAAAAGATAGGCATATATAGGTCAAATTACGGCACCTATGGGGATACCCTTTAAATTTTAAATTTAGTTTTTTATTAATTTCTGCCGTTGGGAGCTATAGCGAGACCAAATTTTTTAAAATTTTAATTTGGTGCCTTTTACGGTTCTTAATACACGTAAAAATATGTATGTTGTATGGGGACACCCTTTAATTTTTAAAATAATGAACTGTTTTTAAAACGGGACCAAACTGTAAGCATAGACTTTCAAATAAAGAAAAAAATCTAAGATCGGTTTAGAAATGGCTGAGTTCTGCGGGCACATACATAAAAAAGCAACATTCAGACGAATTGATAACCTCCTTCTGTGTTGAAGTCGGTTAAAAATATAACACAACAAACAAAAATTTATACGAAATATTAGTAAAATAATTATTTAAAGAAAGCATATTTCCAAATATGCAAATAATACTTATTACTGATGTAAAAAATTAAAAAAATAAATCGAAGAAAAAATTTATAAAAATAAATTTAACCAAAAGTAACCGCTTTATAAATCGCTCGTTCAACCTTACACTAATTTTAAATAAATTTTAATATATTCGTTGTTATATTCGTTGTCGAAGTTTATATTCAAATTTTTATAGTATAAGAGATTTAATATGGGTACTCGTTTAAAAAATTAGTAAGTAATCGGTAACCATTCTGGTACATATTCCTTACTTACCGGAAATAACTACAAAAGAGCTACTTACTAAAAAAAACATTAAAAATTTTGCATAAATACTAATTTTGAATGTGGGTACCCGTTTAGAAGTTTCATAAGTAATCGATATTTGTTTATGAATTTAAAGTAAGAAATTATAAAATTACGTATAATATTCATTACAAACTAAATTGACATTAAGCAAAAATTGATATTAGAAAAAATTTATAAAAATAAATTAAACCAAAAGTAACCGTTTTGGAAATCGCTCGTTACACCTTAAAATAATTTTAAATATATTCATTGTCAAAGTTTATATCAAAGTTTATATATAATTTTTATAGTATAAGAGATTTAATATGGGTACTCGTTTAAAATAATAGTAAATAATCGGTAACCATTCTGGTACACATTCCTTACTTACCGGAAATAACTAAAAAAAAAGAGCTACTTACTAAAAACACTAAAAATTTTGCATAAATACTAATTTTGAATATGGGTACCCGTTTAAAAATTTTAAAAGTAAGCTCTATTTGTTTATGAATTTAAGGTAAGAAATTATAAAAGTACGTATTAAATTCATTACATACTAAATTCTTTAAACCAAATTGATATTAGGCAAAAATTGATAGTAGAAAAAATTTATAAAAATAAATTAAACAAAAAGTAACCGCTTTAGAAATCGCTCGTTACACCTTAACATAATTTTAAATATATTCGTTGTCAAATTTTATAGCCAAATTTTTATAGTATAAGAGATTTAATATGGGTACTCGTTTAAAATATTAGTAAGTAATCGGTAACCATTCTGGTACACATTCCTTACTTACCGGAAATAACTAAAAAAAAAGAGCTACTCACTAAAAAACAATAAAAATTTTGCATTATTACTAATTTTGAATGGGTACCCGTTTAAGAATACCATAAGTAATCGGTACTTTTTTATGAATTTAAGGGAACAATTTATAAAAGTATGTATTAAACTCATTACAAACTAAATTCTTCAAACTAAATTGATATTAGGAAAAGTAACCGCTAAAGGGCGTTTTACAAATTAATAATACAATTAATAATACTTTTCAATAAAATGCAACCCTGATCTAATCGATGTTTGAAATTTAAAAAAAAACAACAATAACGACTCCTATGTCAGGTTTTCATTTTCCCCAAAAGTATTAATATATACTTGTATTATAGTGTGAATCGTCCTTAAGCAGTACCTAGGTAAACTAACTATTAAAGTACTAGTTAGCCCAGTACACTGATAAAATAAGCATAACTGTTTATGTAAAACTACTTACCCTTCAAGGCTTTATTAAGTAGTCGTCATGTGTTTACAAACAAGCCAACAATACTATTCAAATAAATATTTTTGAAATAAATTTTTTAATGTCAAAAAAATATTATTTTTATTTTTTTTTTTCTTATTTCTCCATTTACCCCTCTATAAATTATAATAAATAACACATAAAATCATTCGTTACATATAAAGCAAAAGTAAAAAAAATAAATTTTTAATATGATATATATAGAATTTTTAAGAAATTATAATCCGGTTAGGCGATTACTCTTAGTAAGTAATCGGTAGTCATTCTGGAATTCATTCGTTATATTCTAAATATAACTTTAAATAAAATTATCTATAGTGCGAATAAAACTTTTAATAAAATAGTGAATTTAAGGTGGGTACCCGTTTTAAATTCTCATAAGTACCCACTATTCGAACGGTATACGATAACAAGAAGGCAATAGAATTGAAAAAAAAAATTAAGTAAAAAAGCTGGACCCAATATGCTTACAGTTGGCTACGTATTTTTAACGTAAATTTTAAGGTGGGTACCCGTTTAAATATTTACGTTGTAATCGGTATTTAATTTTAATTTTATGTTAAAAAAATATAAAATAAATTATTAAGAGTAAAGATTTAACAATTCTTCAATTTAAATTGATTTAAAAAAAAGTAACCACTTTGAGAAGTAATCGTTTCTTTTAAAACCCTATTGATAAACAGTTCTAAGTAATAGCGTAACATAATTCTGCAAAAAAACTATAAAATTTTAGGCAGATAACTGTTAAACATTTTTTTTTAATAACCGGTATTCGTTAACAAGGAGTCAAAATTGTATTGGATTAAATTTAAAGTAAAATATAATGGGCGGCCAAATGTGCTTATAGTAGGCTTAAGTATGTATTTTTTTTCTATTTAATAAACTAGATTTTTTAAGGTGGGTACCCATTTAAATATTTATGGTGTAATCGGTATTTAATTTGAATTTTATGTTAAAAAAAAAATAGAATTTTAAAATAAAATATTTTTCACTTTAAATTAATTTCAGAAAAAAATAAGCACTTAAAAAATAAATAGGTTTTAAGGTGGGTACCCTTTTTAAATATTTATGTTGTAATCGATATTTAGTTTGATATTTTTTGTTAAAAAAAATAGTATAGAAAATACTAAAATTAAGGATTTAAAAATTTTTCCTTTTAAATTAATTTCAGAAAAGAGTAAGCACTTAAAAAATAATCGTTAAGGTGGGTACCCGTTCAAATATCTACGGTGTAATCGATATTTAATTTAATTTTTTGTTAAAAAAAAATACTACTGAAACTAGTAAAATTAGGGATTTAAAATTTTTTTCAGAAAAAAGTAAGCACTTAAAAAAATCATCGGTTTTAAGGTGGGTACCCATTTAAATATTTATGGTCTAATCGGTATTTAATTTGAATTTTATGTTCAAAAATATACATAAATTTTATAATAAAATATTTTTCACTTTAAATTAATTTCGGAAAAAAGTAGGAACTTAAAAAATAAATCGGTTTTAAGGTGGGTACCCGTTTAAATAATTACGGTGTAATCGATATTTAATTTGTTTTTTGTTAAAAAAAATACGACTGAAACTAGTGAAATTAAGGATTTAAAAATTTTTTCACTTTAAATTTTAAATCGGTTTGAAGGTGGGTACCCGTTTAAATAGTTATGGTGTAATCGAAATTTTATTTGATTTTTTTGTTAAGAATTGAAACTACTAAAATTAGGGATTTTAAATTTTTTCACTAATTTATTTTTTTTTTTCAATAAATTTATTTCGAAAAAAAAAGTAACCACTTAAAAAAATAATCGTTACTTGAAGAAAAAAAATAAAAACTGCTATTTAACATTTTTTTATTATCTTAGTGTAATTTATAACAAATTAATAAATTTCAGGTTTAAATTTCAGTTATATTTATTAACCGGTATTCGAATAACCATTTTGATAATCAAGTTTTTCTCATTTGTTCGTATCATCAGTAACTTGCCGGGATGATTAATCTTAAATTCTGAACAGTATAACTAACATAACCTTCATTACCTGCCAAAAACTTACCTGACTCCCATGGAGAGCCCTCCATTAGAGTGTTTTGTTTATTTAAATTAATTGCATGACTGTTTGCCAAATTTTCTTTTTCAGATTTTCTTAAGTTAAACTAAAAAACCTCAAACTATTTTCGTCTTAAAAGAAAATCCTTTTCGGGTTTTTTTTTCTCTACTTTAATGTTATTCGTCTCTACAATTTGTTAAGGTGCAAGCAACAACAAAAAAACAAGGCCTGCAATTTAAAGCACAAAAACTTCGGTAAAGAAAAGTTAAAGCTGCCTTGAGGTAGAGCAGTCTGTTCCTAATTTTTTTTATTTTTTTTTTTATTTTTTTTTTTTTTTTTTTGTTTCGTTTAATTTCAATTCATTCTATTGTTTGAATTCTGTTCTGCATTGTCTTTTGTTTAACAAATTATTTTCCTGTTAAAAGGAAAGTTTATCTATTGTTTTAAAAAATCTTTTTCTTTTTTTTTTTGGTCTCTTTTAACAAACATTTTAGGAGCTCAAGAAGAAGAAGAAAAAAACCAGGAATGACCATTTGTTGTTTGTTAGTTATTCAATTGTATTGTTGGGTTTTTGTTTAGTTTAATGGAGGTGGAAATATAAAACTCTCATACTCTCTCACACTTGCATTTTATGCTCTTCATGCTGGATAAAAAAAAAACATACTCTACTGTAAAAGGAAACGGAAATAGCTTGAGAAGGAACTATAGTTGCGTGCGAATGAAAGCTTATTGTTGTCGTTAATTCTAGTTTGCTGGCAGTTGTTGTTTATGAGAAAAAGTTACTTTTCTTATTTCAAATGTATGCATTTGAAAGTGTTTATTAAATTAAAGAGTTAAAATTATTCAATTATAAAAGTCAACTGATTAATAAGCAGCTGATTTGTATATAAACTTTATTTAAATAAATTTCAAACAATTGTTTTATTTATGGCAAGAAACAAGTAACTGCATTAGTAGATGGGGAAAAGTAGACAACTAAAATTTAATTTAAAGTCTAAAATTCAATCTTTTGTTTTGCTTTACAACCTTTTTATGCGATTTTTTATATCTATATTGAAGCATACCAAGACCTTACGACCCCCCCTTCATTCCCCAATAATTTAAGGCACCTAATTGGTAGATTACACAGTGCATCACGGAAAAAAATAACCATATACGGACACCAATACGTGATAAAAGACCAAAAAAAAAAAGACCCCTGTCTCCCAGTTTTGCCCAAAGTCCTCCAGGTTTAGGTAGCGCTTAGGTAGCCGCAAAAGTGAAAAATTTCCCGAAAATTTTTAAATTCATATCGGCTACCTAAACGGTGTTAAGAATCATTCCTAGGAAGTTCATATGTTCTAGAAAGTTTTTTATTGAGATCTTAGGTTCATTTTTGTAGTTGATTGTTTCCTTGAATTTTGAACGGTTTGCTACCTATGGACCTGAACAGGGGAAAAAAGGTAAAAAAATTGAATTTTTTAAAGTTTTTTGCGATTTTGACCTTGAAGATGAAGTTTTTTTGATTTTATATGTTAACAATTTTTGTTCTTTATGACAAGAGCTACAACTTTTCCTCAGACAGTATATCAAAATTTCAAACGGTTTGCAAAATATGAGCTTTTTTGCAAAAATGACATCGAGGCCCCACATCTTTGAGGGCCCATAAAAAAAACCTGGAGGACTTTGGGCAAAACTGGGAGACACTGGTCTTTTTTTTTGGTCTTTTATGACGTAGTGGTGTCCGTATATGGTTATTTTGCCATGACTTATTTTACACAGTGTGTTACCAACACCTTACATTTATTGGCTTTCATGCTGTCATGCTGCTTAAATTTTACTCTGACTGTATTGTTGTCAGACTGGCGTAAAACTTGGTGACTTTTGAGATCAGTCACAATTTTTTTCCTTTGCAGCAACTGCAGGCATAGTAGGCATTAGGACCATTTTGTTCTCAATCCAGAAAAGAATCTACCAGTTCTAAGAGTCCACCAGTTCTAAGACCACTGTCTATTGAGAGCCATTGAGAATAAAGTCTCATAGGACTCTTGCCAAGCATGGCACGCTTATCTTTAAAGCATCGATTGGCATGCAAGACTTAGCAAAAGTACAACTCAGGCGGACCTACTTTCTTTCCATGGAGCACTTTGTGGTCATAATGGTGGCAAAAAGATTGTATAGGCTTTTAGGAACAGTAGAAAATAAGCGGTGATACCTTTCGAGGTTCCCTACTTTCAAAAAAAAAAAAAAACAGAAAATTCATATTTAATGGAAAATGTTTATTATCATTTGAAAGAACATTGTGTGGCATTTATTTTTTGAAGATTATGTATATCAAATGATGGCCGTTGCTACATCACAGATGGTCCATCCATTGAGTCCAATTTTCAATGACTCGTTCGAGCATTTCGACTGGTAACTGGCGCATGACACGCGTGATGTTTTCTCTCCAAGGCCTGAATCGAAGCGGGTTTGTCCGCATAAACTTAAAAAAAAAAGAAAAAGTCTAACGGTGTGATGTCACACGATCTTTGTGGCCAATCAACCGTCCCAAAACGTGAAATTATGTGCTCACCGAAATGTTCTCCCAATAAATCCATTGATTGATGCGATGTGTGGGAAATGACTCCATCTTGCTGAAACCAAATGTCGCCGAGATCACGAGCTTCAATTTCAGGCATCAAATAGTCGGTTATCATGGCAGGTCGCCAATGACGGTTACGTTCGCACCGGCATAATTTTTAATGAAATATGGACCGATGATTCCACCGGCCTACAAACCACACCAAACTGTTGTTTTTTTCTGGATGAAGTGGCAGCTCTTGAATCTCTTCGGGTTTTTCTTCGTCCCAACTACGGCAATTTTGTTTGTTTATATACCCATGGAGCCAGAAATAAGCCTCATCGCTAAACAAAATTTGCCTCGAAAACGTCGGATCGTCTTGGAACTTTTCAAGAGTCCTTAGAGCGAAGCCATTCAGGCGCAAGTCTTTCCATTATAAAATGCCAAACAATACTGAACAAAAATAAAAAAAGGGTTTTGAAAAAAGTACCTCGAAATGGATCACCCTTTACAAATAACCCCTTCACCTCCCCAGTTTAAAAGAGTCAATCTAGAGATTTTTTTTGGCTTAGTTTTTAGATCTTTTTTCAAATATTTGTTATAGACTTTACCCTAAGTACCGATTACTTATATTTCAAGCGAGTACCCATAAGAATTATAGAGTAACCAGCATTTAAATAAAAATCTATGAGTAATATGTTAAAAAATTTCTAAGAAATGCAGGGATTATAAGCGCAAGCAATTTTACATTTAATTAAATAAAAGTAACCACTTTTTAAATGACTCGTTACCTTGCAAAAAAATAATTTAAAAACAAATTTTTTTTATTGTAATTTTATTAAGTGCCTAGAATTAAGAATTTTAAGCCGGGTAACCGCTTGATCAAATCAAATAAGTAACCGTTATTTAGACCACAGTCATTTATTAAAAAAAGGACGATATAAGAGCCTTCGGCAAATGTTAGCAATTACGAGAGTCTTTGTGATGATTGTCTGGTGACAGCACGTGACTCCATGAAAGTAAGGTAGACGTAAATTATCAATCGGGTAGCAGAAATAATTAAATACCGAAGGGGTCGAAAAGGGACTCATTAAGTTAGTGGAGTAACCGTTATTTAGAGACTACAGTGACCGTTATTTAGTCTATAAAAAATATGTTCAAAATTAGCAGAATAAAAAAAAACACTGCTAACAAAGTTTACAATTTTTCAAATTTTGTATTTGAGAAAAAGTCACAACTTCTAAAGTTATACGTTACTCACAGGCATACATATCACACACAAGTATCTACATTTTATTTTTATATTTTTTTTTAATAGTTTAACTTAAAAGCTTAAACGCTTGACTGTCACTTAAAGCTTCATTCTTTATTTTTTTTAATTTTTGCATACAACTTTGTTAACTTGTCTATTAACAAGACACGACTATAATGCTGACAATTGTTCCAATTAGAGAAGTGACTCTGGCAGCAACATAAAAAATATATATTTTGCATCTCTTAAAATAAGAACTAAAGTATTTAACTTATTTCAAGTTTGTAAGCAGTTAATGACAACATTTTCTTAACATTTCTCTTTAATGTTGTCTCCCTCCCTCCCACTTTGCCTCTCTCCATCTCTCTGCCTTTATTTTTAAGGACATAAAATATTTTTATTTCATTTCATTTTTTTTTGTGTTCTTTCGAAAACAGTAAAAAATTATGTGAAATTATCTGAAGGCTTTATGTCTTTCATAACTACACAAGTGTGTTTAAACTAGAGATAAAGTAAGTAAGAAAGTACTAAAGGAAATTAGAAGAATAAAAAGTTTTTCTTATTAAAATAAAATTTATAGAAATATGTGATGAGGAAACCCAAAGCCACGGATTCTGGGGGGGTTAAGTATACTTATTTTTCGTAAAAAAATAATGTAAGACACCCTTTACTTTTCTACCCTGTTCCGTTCAAAGCTTAAGAATACAGAACGAAAAGAAGTCTTTGACAGAAAGACTTTCTGTAAGATTTGTGGTAAGCTTTGCGGCTGTAATAATACTACAGTAGCAAGGATACTGAAATAGAACAACACTTTTTTTTGGGTAATATTCCTCTACCTGTATTTTTCCACTGAACCCACATAAGCTCTATAGTCCTTTATGCTAACCACATTCAATATAGTATTTTCTAGTCGTTCTTAGGCTAATACTAGCCTTCAGGTCAAGTCCTAATTTTCATCTCGGTCTACTGATATTTGAAATGATCACTTCCTGGCACTAGAGTGTCGTTTTTATTTTCTTCAGTTGGATCCTGCACGCACACAAGTACTTATATGTGTCCTGCCAAATGTGTTGGCTTATAGAGTTCAGTATTGGCTAGCAGAAAGCATAGTGTACTCAGCTTTTTATTATTAACTAGCTGTCCCCCTGGAGCGCTTCGCTACACCCATCCACAAAAAATACAATAAACACTTGGAAGAAGAGTATGGCTAATTTTAACTCGAAAACTATGCTAGACTATGTGTAATTACCACGATAGTAATATTTTATTTTTTTGTGGAAGGTACCACTCCCACTACTCTAATGCAGTTTGTATTTTTCCAGATTATTCACATTAGTCTCAGGGTTACTTGTGCTAAATTTCAAATCTCTACCCATTGTAGCTGTATAGGTACACGATAATAATTTTTCAATTTGTAAAAGAGGTACCACGCCCACTGGTCCAATCCCGTCTATATTTTTTTAGATTATGCACATCAGTATGAAGTTTACTTGTACGAAGTTTCAAGACTCTACCTATTGTAGTTTTCCAATTACACTTTAAACAATTTTCACTTATATGGGAGTTACCACGCCCACTATCCCAATTCAGTATGTGTTTAGCTAAACTATGTATATTAATATGGGTGTTACAGGTGCGAAATTCCAAGGCGCTACCAATTGCAGTTCTCTAGATACAGGATAATAATTAATCATTTTGTATAGGAGGTACCACGCCCACTATACCAATCCAGTATGCATTTTTCTATACTATGCACATTAGTATCAGAGTTACTTGTGCAAAGTTTCAAGGCTCTACCTATTGTAGTTCTCTAAGTACATGATAATAATTTTTCACTTTGTATGGGAGGTACCACGCCCACTATTCCCATTCAGCCTGTGTTTCGCTAAACTAAGCATAATATTAAAAGAGTTATTAATTCAAAATTCAAAGGCGCTACCTATTGCAGTTCTCTAGATACAGGATAATAATTGTTCACTTTGTATGAGAGGTACCACGCCCACTATCCTGATCCAGTATATATTTTTCTTAACTATGCACATTAGTATCAGAGTTACGTGTGCATAGTTTCAAGACTCTACCTATTGCAGTTCAGTAGATACAGGATAATAATTGTTCACTTTGTATGGAAGGTACCACGCCCACTATTTCCATATAGCCTGTGTTTCGTTAAACTATGTATATTATAAAGGGGGTTATTGGTGCAAAATTTCAAAGATCTATCTATTATAGTTCTCTAGGCGTAAAAGTGGGCGTGGTAAATGTTTATTTCTGTAAAAACCTAAGTTGGGTAATGATGATGATTTAAAAAAATTGGCCAAATCGGTGCAGTCATTTCTGCTTGTGGTCCAGTGCTGGATATTCATACACAATATGCACTATTGTCTCATTCTCTTCCAGTCACAGTCTGCAAGTTTCATCTTCTTCGATTGTCATCTTGGCTAGATGATACTTGAAGTTTCCGTGGCCTATAACTAAAGCAATTATCCAGCTGAAGCTACTGCTGTACACTGCTTGTCTAAATGAGGAGTTTTTCCTCTTTTCTGGTTGAAATGGACAGTTTTTCAGTTAAATATTCGCTGATTGATTTTTCCGCTAAGATCCTTCTCCTTTTCTACTGGAATAACTTCAGAGATAAATCTCTACGAAATTTCCGAAACCTTTTTATCCGTCTCTTTAGTTTCCATCTAGTTGATAGTAGGGAAGAAAGTCCTGCGCTAAGAAATGTATGTATTAAAACTAGAGTTGACTCATACCAACGATCTAGCGTCTCTTCAAGAATGTTGTATTATATTTCTGCAATGTATACTAAGAAAATTTTAGGCAACTCCTTAACTTAGCGCCTGCTATCTGACTAAACAAAAACTCAGTTATTGCCTTTAGATTATACAAAAGCATACGAAAACATTTAAGTTGTCCTGCAGTGCGTATGATTGATATTAATTTTGAGTTTTAAAAAGAAAATGTGGATTTCCCGGACAATTAATAATGCATTTTAAAATAGACTTAAACATAAATTCATTTATTGTCTTTATATTATAAAAAGCGTAAGAAAAAAGTAAGAATTTAAGTTTTCCTACAGTGCGTATGATTGATATTAATTCAGAATTTATAATAAAAAAAACGTGTTTTTCTCAGACAATTAACACAATTGAATGTTATTAAGATTTACTTCACAGTACCTGGCAGTTAGCCTTGCAGTCTTAACACTGAGTGAATACAATACGTCGGCTAGCATCCTCCATTGGAGACAGAATTGGATACTTGATATAAATATATAATAAATATAATGGGTGTTTTTTATAGAGGTATAGAACTTTAAGTTGGCATTACTTTTCAAGATGGCGACCGATTTAACAGCTGTCAAGTGATTTATTCTCAATTTGGTTTGGCAATTCATCACGAATAGACCCACGTCTGAACAACGCTTGTAAATATTGCTCAAAACGAGATTACCGTTGTTCCCAATTTTCATAAGCGAATTTTGTTTAGCGATGAAGCGCACTTCTGGTTGAATGGCTACGTCAACAAACAAAACTGCCGCATTTGGAGTGAAGGTAATCCTCAAGTGTATGTCGAAACACCGTTACATCCAGAAAAACTGGCTGTTTGGTGCGCTTTATTGGCTGGTTGAATCATTGGTCCGTACTTTTTCAAAACCGATGTTGGCCAGAACGTTACAGTCAATGGTGATCGGTATAGAGCCATGATTACTAACTTTATCATTCCTGAATTGAATAACCATGATGTCCAGGAGATGTATGTGGTTTCAACAAGACGGCGCAATATGTCACACAGCTCGTGCCACAATAGATTTATTGAAAGACACATTTGGTGACCGCCTAATTTCACGTTTTGGACCTGTGAATTGGCCTCCAAGATCTTGTGATTTAACACTGCTAGACTACTTTCTGTGGGGCTATGTAAAGTCATTGGTCTACGCGGATAAGCCACAAACGCTTGACCATTTGGAAAACAACATCGAAAATTGGACGTCCAGATTGGACTACATCCGCGCCAGCCGTGTCGGTCATATGCCAGAAATCATATTTAAAATGTAATGTAACAAGGTTATCTTTCGGATAAATAAAATTCATGTCAATCGAATAATCCATCGTTATTTTATTGCAACTTAAAGTTCTATACCTCTATAAAAAACAAACTTTATAACTGAAAAAGCATACAGTTGAATACTGTATTACTGAAAGGCTTTTCTTTTTACTAATTTAAAGGACAAAAAGATTTTTTAATTGGTAATTATTTGATTAGATTTATAACTTTTAACACACTTTCCTTTTTAAAAAGAAAAGATAAATTTTCCAGCCGCCTTTTTTTTTTGGTGGCGGGTTCACTTGTTAAAATTTATTGCGTTCACTGATGTAAATTCTTGCTTCATAAACTGTGATTTCCCGGAAGTAACTCTCTCTCTCTCTCTCTCATACACACACACACACTCTATCTCCCTCACTCTTAGACGTATTAGACCAGGTTTACTTTATATAGATGCTTAAATTCATTTAACCACTGGCGATGTGTTAAGAATTTCCACTAACTTTTTTTTATTTCTATCCAAATAATCATAAAAAATTCTGTTAAAAACTTTACTAAATAAAAAGTATTAAGGTAAGGGCGAATTTAAGTGTTAATAATGATTTAACTCTAATTGCTACACTCTGAGCGTATGATTAATATTAATTAAGGTGTTGATTTGAAAAACCTCTATATACTAAGCAATCCCTCAATGAATTTATTCGGTTTTTATAAAATGTTAAAGCAAAAATATTAGTCTGGCTTGTTGTCCTATTAAACATTATTCAGGTTATTTATATGACAAATATAAGGGGAATAAACATTATTTTTTAATTTTCTTTTAACCAAAAAATAAAGTAATTTTTCTTAAGTTCTCCTTGTTGTCATCATATATTTAAACCTTCGTAATGTTTAAGCGTACATAAACTGCAGTAGATAAAACTGAGATATATAGGAGACATAAAAACTTAAAAATCATTCCTAAGCTTCATAACGAAACAAAATCATAAGTTAAGGTATAAATTTAAAATTGTATAATAAAACTTTTTGTTTTGAAAACAAACTTTAAAATAACAATAATTTATACTTTAAGCTTAAATAATTGAAATTTTTTAAATCTTTAAAATTGATGTTGATTTTTAACTCATGAAATATTATCGTACCTTTTCATTTTCGTTTGAGATTTTGGTAATATTTAATGGGATTAAGTATGGTGCACATTAATCACCTTTAACTCAACTTGTTTACTTAAAATACACCATTGTGTTTAGCTTGTGTTTACATAAATCATGTTAATAATAACAAATCTTAAATTGATTTCAGATCTAAATTTATCATTTTAATTAATGATTGTAAATTTTACTTGGCATAAAATTCAGTTTAATTAATCTGTATTTTATCGTAATAATAATATCTAGAAATTCAATTAATGCTTAACAATATTTGTAAACCTGTAAGTATGAATAACATATAAATCAAAAGGCTTAACGCCTTACTTAGCAGTTTCTCGCCCCATTTAAACAAACCTAAATATAAACGAAATACTTTGATCTACAACGCTGCATAAAAAATTCTCAATAGGCAAGAAAAAATCAAATTAAAAATGCAAACCATAGTAAAAAATAATTTTTTCCAAAAATTTTTATAAATGTAGAGTAAAAATTTGCCTTTTATGCTCTAAATTGAATTTATTGTAAGTGACAAAACAAAGCTAGATATTCAAGGTTTAATCTTTGATTTTGAGTTTTTAAGACTTTGGGTTATTCTGATAGTTATAGACATTTTTCTTGAATAACCTATCAATTAATAATAATCATACGTCCAGTATATCAGTTTTGCAAAATTTTATATTTTACGATAGTTTGGTTTAATTTTTATATTTTTTATTTTAATATAATTTGTAATAAATATTAGACATTAGCAAAAAAAAAGATGTAATGTGCTTGATAAGTTCTTACTATCGCGTCGAGATTTTTAACACGCATGACAAATATTACTCCCGTAATCAAACGTTTCCATTAGTATATTTCATTATAACTGTGAACCATTCTCCACCAGTTTAGGCAAATGGAACACCAGTTTTGGAAATATTCGGAAAATAGTGACGGAAGAATTTTTTCTTTCATCCAAATAAACAAATTTTTGTTACCTAAAAAAATTATAAAAAATTGTAATGAAATGAACCATTCTTGAGTTATGCCAAAGTAAACTAATAATTAAGGGACATAAAGGTCAGGCCACGCCCATTTCAAAACCCCGAGGTGATAGAAAAACACTAAAAGCAAATTCTTAATCCTTCATCCATTCTTTTTAGAGGAGGATTTCTCTACAGAACAGTGTTAATATTAATAATTAATATTAATCATACGCAATATATGATAGCCGTAAATAAATAATGATTTTAAAACATTTCTTAAGACATTTCGAAGAAGATTTAACAGAAAAAAGAGGAGAGAGTTTCGAAAAGAGTAAAAGTAAAACAAAATCGTCTTTCAAGACTAATAAAAACATTTTTAAAATGCAGATGAAATTTTAAAATCAGTTCGTTACTAAGAAAAAAAAATGGGAAAATTTTATATCAGAAGAAACCAGCAGAATGTAATGCATTTTCTGGATCGCTACATCCGTCTTCAGCATTTTCCGCATCTATATACTTTGGCTGGTGTTAAGTTGTAAGCTTTCGGATAGAGAAATGCGAGAAAAATTGTATACAAATATCTATCGTCAGTAGGTGAGAACGTAATCTATAATAAAATTAAAAAAAAAACTAATAAAATTTAATTATTAAATTTTTTATTAAACATTGAATTCACACAACAACATGACCCAATTTATTATTATTTAAAATCTAAAAGTCTACCCCTTTCGAAATAACAAATATAAGATCGTTTAATCTATTGCATTTTTTGTTTAATATTTTCAAATTTAAAAAAAAAAGAATTAATTTTTTATTTTAAAATTTATTTATATAATTGCGGTTGCAATCCAACTTTAGCACAATATCTAATGTTAACATTCCGATCAAAACATTTATCAGTCTTTCTTAATTTTTTAATAAAATGTTTATTTTTCTAAAGTAATATAAGAATTAATATTAATCATACGCCTATTGTGACAATTTTAAATGAAACTTAAACTTATTTTCTATACATTTTTTTGTTGAAATTTTGATATGTTTTTATGAATATGTGTATTTAACATGTAAATTTATCTATTTTATTTAATACCATACAAATGAATTTCGAATATTAAGCTTTAATTCTTTAACTAATTAATATGTTTAAAAGAATATAAAATTATATTTAACCTTTTTTTAAATCTTCTTCTCCTCCATCATAGGTATTTGTATCAATGTTTAAATATTCTACTCAACATCACTTCATTTCGTATGTGTGCTGTGTTGTAATTATTTCTTTTTATTTTTTCATTCATTTATTTTTTATAATTAATAATCTTAACCATCAAATAATTTGTGATTAATTACAGAAAACATCTGCGATTATTTTTTACATATTAAAAACTTTAAATGAATTTAAATATACCGAAGAGAAAAATATTTCCTTTAAAGAATTAATTATAATAAGATGTTTTAAATTGAATTATTTCGAATTAAAATTTTCTGCAAGCTTTTAAATATTTTAATTAAAAATTGTTGGAAAAAAATTTAAAACGTTTAAAATTCAATTTTTTATTTCTGTTACACTAGACGTATAATTAATATTAATTCCATAATGAAATTAAAAAATTCACAATCTGTATAATTTAAGCAGATTATTAAGTCAATAATTTCGAGTTTTTCACACAATGATTGAAATATATTTTTTACACTTAAATATGCTTGAAAAATTATTTTTTAACCCAATTAAAATCACTTAAACAGGAGCTCTTTAAAAAGGAAATCTTTTTGTTGAAAAATCCCCTTTAAATTAAATCTTCTTATCATATTTTAAAACTGAATAAGCAATTTATTTATTTTTTCCATAATTTTTATTTGAACATTAAGTACATTTTTTGCTGTTTGAATTGTTTTGATTATGGTTTAAATTTAATCCGCGTAGTATAAGGAATAAAGTAAATTGTTTTTACGCTTTTTATTATTTTATTACATAAACTTCGTCCCAAAATTCTAGAAACAGTGAAACCCTGTTTGCATAGTCTGTCTATCTGTATCGCTAGATCTGTATTATAGTCTATATAATAGTCTTTGCCATAGACTGCGCTTTGTTTTTCTTTCTTCTGTAAGCTAGACTTTAGACTAGTGTTTAGACTAGATTTTAGACTAGACTAATCTAAGGCCTAAATTATAGTCTAGTCTAAAGTCTAGTATAGCCTAGGCTATAATCTAGTCTAAGGACTAGTATATAGCGTAGGCTATATTCTAGACTAGACTACAAAAATCTAGTCTATAGTCTAGTCTAAATTGTAGCCTATATCCTAGACAATAATCTAAAGTTAAGATTATTTTATAGACTATAGTTAAGTCTTTAGCCTTTAGCCTAGGCTATAGTCTAAAAACAGCCTAAAAATAGGCCATAGTTTAGTCTAAAAGCAGGCTAGAGTCTAGTCTAAAAACATCCTATAGCCTAGGGTATAGTCTAGTCTAAAAACATCCTATAGCCTAGGCTATAGTCTAGCCTAAAAACAGCCTATAGCCTAGGCTATAGTCTGGCCTAAAAACAGGCTATTGCCTAGGCAATATTTAAGTCTAAAAATAGGCTACATCCTAGGATATAGTCTCGTTTAAAAACTGCAGTATGTAAAAAAAATATATAGCCTAGGCTATATTGTGTATATTGTCTTGTCTAAAAACAGGCTATAGCCTAGGCTATAGTCTAGTCTAAAAACAGCCTATAGCCTAGGCTATAGTCTGGCCTAAAAACAGCCTATAGCCCAGGCTATAGTCTGGCCTAAAAACAGCCTATAGCCTAGGCTATAGTCTATAGTCTGGCCTAAAAACAGCCTATAGCCTAGGCTATAGTCTATAGTCTGGCCTAAAAACAGCCTATAGCCTAGGCTATAGTCTGGCCTAAAAACAGCCTATAGCCTAGGCTATAGTCTGGCCTAAAAACAGCCTATAGCCTAGGCTATAGTCTGGCCTAAAAACAGCCTATAGCCTTGGCTATAGTCTGGCCTAAAAACAGCCTATAGCCTAGGCTATAGTCTGGCCTAAAAACAGCCTATAGCCTAGGCTATAGTCTGGCCTAAAAACAGCCTATAGCCTAGGCTATAGTCTGGCCTAAAAACAGCCTATAGCCTAGGCTATAGTCTGGCCTAAAAACAGCCTATAGCCTAGGCTATAGTCTGGCCTAAAAACAGCCTATAGCCTAGGCTATAGTCTGGCCTAAAAACAGCCTATAGCCTAGGCTATAGTCTGGCCTAAAAACAGCCTATAGCCTAGGCTATAGTCTGGCCTAAAAACAGCCTATAGCCTAGGCTATAGTCTGGCCTAAAAACAGCCTATAGCCTAGGCTATAGTCTAGTCTAAAAACAGCCTATAGCCTAGGCAATAGTCTAGTCTAAAAACAGCATATAGCCTAGGCTATAGTCTAGTCTAAAAACAGCCTATAGCCTAGACTATAGGCTAGTCTAAAAACAGGCTATAGTCTAGTATAAAAACAGGCTATAGCCTAGGCTATAGTCTAGTATAAAAACAGCCTATAGCCACGGCTATAGTCTTGTCTAAAAACAGTCTTCACGCCAGGCTATAGTCTAGTATAAAAACCAGCCTAGGCTATAGTCTATAGTATGAAAACAAGCCTATAGCTTAGGCTATAGTCTAAAAAACAGCCTATAGCCTAGATTATAGCCTTGTCTAGTAATATATTCCTTTTAGTTGTTTAGCTTTAAATCAGTTTGGTATTCTATCTTCTACATCACCCTGTCGCCATAACTATGGGTTTTTGCTTCAAAAGAAAAATATAAATAAAGTAAAGTAGTATTTTAAATCCATGAATAGAGTCCATAAATTATAGAACATAAATGAAAATGTGTACGAAAGAAGTACAACACACTTGTATATTATTTTACATTATAAATTTATGCGTTTAATCCAGCAAACAATAAACTATGCCGAGTAGTAGTCTTAAGTATTTTTATAAACTAGATTTTCCAAGCATATTTTTCAAGAGCACTCAAGAAATGTTTACTGGTTCGCTATGCTTATTTGATATTTTATCATTCGCAACAAAATCCTTGCCTGAATACAAATATATATGTTGTACCCTTCCAACTCATATTTTTTATTTTGGTTACAAGAATTTTTTTAACTGACTATGATTATTTACAAGTATTTGCAACAGAATGAGGCAAATAAAAATTAAGAATATAAAGCAATGGATAGAGTGGTTAAATCAAATGTTGGCTTTGTTCTTTTGATTTCCTTTTTAGTAGTGAGTAGGTTTGAAAAAAATTTATTTAAGTAGATTCATTACACCAAAGCAATTCTTAAATCTACACATTAAATGCCTTCAGTGTAGGTAAAAGTAAAACACCAAAAATAAATATTTTCATGTCATTTGCTATTAAGGTATTTTAGTAAGCAAATTAAGGTTTTATGTTTTTTATTAAAAAATAACTCTTAAATCTAAATAATCTGACAACAGATTTTTTTAAACAAAATAAAAAATACTGATGTTCTTTGCTCTTAAAGTTTTTCAAAGTGCACTTGATTTAATCCTACCTCGTAAGCAAATTTAATAGTTAATAATATGATTCTATAAATTGCTCGTATTCTATTTTTTAATTCTTTAATATAAATCTTTTTTATACCATTAGTAGTTTGAAAGATATATTGATAACTATATTTTTATTTCCTTCAAGCACCACTGTACGTATGATTAATATTAATTATTAAGTTAAATTAGAATATAAGCTGTAACTTTCGCTAGAAAGGAGCAATTTAGAAAATTCCAAAAGATGTATACTCAAGAATTCAGGCTTGGGGTTAATGTCTAGTTTTACAAAGTATACTAAAAGTTTTTATGACTAAACTTTTTCTAAATTTATGTGAAACATATTTTCATGCGAAAATTATTTTCAAAATAGTGGCTTTAAAAAAAATGTTTCAAATTTTTTAATGAAAATTTGCGATTCTAGATATGCATTCTTTAAAGCAATTTTAAATCTTCATTGAAAATTTTCAAAAAAAAAATAATTCATAAAATAAAGTTAAAATATATTAAAAAAAAACTTAATTAAATTATTTTTATTTCCTGAAGATGCTACCCAATGGTGTAGCAAAATAATTATTTAAAAAGAATAACTTTTGTTTTCGAAATTATTAGTGCTTTCGATTTTAATGTTTTGATAAATATAATTTCCTCTAAAAAAAATTCCAAGCCACTTACCTCTATTAAATTATTTCCCAAATTTAGCTGAAATAAAACGTCTGCTAGACTATAATTATTATAATTTATACTGTAATTTTTATGAAAAGCAAACGTAACTCATTTTAAATTTAAATTCCCAAAAGCAAAGAAAAAATTGCCACTACTGTATTTTGTTACAGTTTATATTTGTTTAAAATATTTTTTCTAGTTTTATTTGTAATAAATATAGTAAATTTATGTTTAAAACCGCATATGTTTAATTCCCAAAAGTAAATATAAAATCCCCTCACTAAGTTTTTTTTTTTTTTTAATTTTCAGGCAACATTTTTTAACTCAAAAATAATAAAAAATTTCCCTATTGGCTGAAAAGTTTTTTTTTTAATAATAAAAAAATTATGAAATATTCTTCAATACATTATTTTTTAATGTAGGGGGACTAACGAACCAGACAACTTCTATAATTGATCCCTTTTCGACCCCCTTCCGTACTCTCAGATTACAGGCAACCGAAATATAATTTACGGCAACCTACTTTTATTGAGTCAGGTGCTTCAACCAGCCTTTAATCTTGACTTTAGTGATTTCAGACTGTCGACTGGTAACTGTAGGGCTTTTTTTCATCACTCAGTCTAGTGATTGCTAGCATTTGGTGAAGGCTTAGGCCCCCCAACGCATCCACATTTAACAAGCTTAAACTAGTGGTCCTGAGTCTTATGCTAGCCCGTGCTGGACATTCACACACAATGTGCGCTGCCGTATCAGTCTCTTCCAGGCACAGTATGCAAGTATCATCTTCTTCGATTTTCAATACATTCTTTTATTGTAAAAATTTTATCGAAAATTTTCTATACAATTTTTTTTTTTCATATATTATTCATTGTATTTCAGTACATTTTATATATATTTGTTTTTAAAGATTTTTTATTTTTTATTTTTATTTTTTATTTTAATTTTTAATTTTTTAATTTTAATTTTTAATTTTAATTTTTTTAAATTTTATTGAATTTTATTTAGGACCTTCCTGTAATCTATATTGCGTGATAATGATCAGACTAAGGCAAAAAATCCTTTACAAAAATTTCCTCATATTGATACCTCCCCCCATGAGCCTTTTGACTAATCCTTGGGCACCATTTGGGTCTCTTGACTACTTCTATGTGTATTGGTTTCTATAAAGGTCTTTAATACAAATCAAAGCAGAAAACCCATACCAGCCAAAAACAAAAAAATCGCCCCTCGCAGGGGGTTATTTATCTCCCGAGATCTGTATACACTCCTCGCGATTTACTAGTTGCGGTCTAATATTTATTTAACAAAAAAAGAGCAAAAGAGAAAAATAAAAACAACGTAAAAATATATAGGTGGGCGTGGTTGTTTGACCGCATCCTCTAATAGAGATGTTGCAAGAGAAAACATTCCCAAAAACATTTTCTAAAATTCCCTAATACGGGACTGCCCTTTTTTAGGTTTCACTTTTTTTCAAAAAAATTTAAAAGAAAGGAGCTGCCATTTCTAGCTAGACTTTGACTTAAAATATTGTTAAACAATTAGTTTTTTCATTTAAATATTTCTATGGTTTATGTTGTTAGAATAATGTAATCTATGATTTTATATATTGTGCTAAACTACAGTTTTAGAAAATTGTTCATTTGAAAAAGAAAAGTTTATAGAGCCATTATTAAGGCTTATTTAATATAATCATAAAATAAATATTTATTATATGTTCAGTATGGCAATATTATATAAAATACTTTAACATTCATATTCTAAGTAAATAATTTAGAAGTTATTTAATATTTGAATAACGTTATTCTTTAGAACTATAATTTTGAAAATTGCATATGTAAAAGTGTTAAAAGAACAGTAAATATTCAACAAGTTCTTTGCTTAAAAAGGTAATGAGAAAAAATTTTATAAAATTTTTTTTTACCGATTTATTTAGTAATATGTTGAAAGCCAGGAAATAAATATAGGTGAAACATATATTTAAAATAAAGTGTCAGCTACCTTATGCTATTTAATTTAAAGACTTGTTCAAAAAACTTTAGAAGTTATAGAGTTTTTACTCGAATAATATCATAATTAATAATAATCATACGCCCTAGGTAAATTTTTATTAAAAATATTATTTTAAGGAGTTTAATATACAACTATGGAAATAACCCAAAAATATCTCTTTATTATCGTATAAACTTAAACCTTTACAAATACCATGTTTTTATATACAGTAAGAACTATGTTTGCTCGTTTTAGCAAAATAAATATATGAATTATTAAAAATGATTTATTATCCTTTAAGAGCATTTTGCCTTAAATCTTTTTTTAATATTTCTAGAATTTTACTTTATTTTCTACCCCTTTTTTGTTGAGCAACAAATAAAATATTTTTGCTTCATTTTAATAATTCTAGGTTTATGTTTAAGCATTTATAACAAATCAATGGAAAGTGCATGAAAAGAAATGTGATTCATGCCCCCAAGTTATGTAGAAATGTAAAATGAAAGAAAAAAAACTCCAATGTTTTTTGTTTTTATACCCTTTATCACAAGTGGAAAGGGTATATAGTGGTTTGTCATTTTATGTGTAAATATTCAAATCCGTCCCCGTAAAGTATATATATATATATATATATATATATATATATATATATATATATATATATATATATATATATATATATATATATATATATATATATATATATATATGTATATATATATATATGTATATATATATATACATATATATATATATATATATATATATATATATATATATATATATATATATATATATATATGTATATATATATATATGTATATATATATACATATATATATATATATATATATATATATATATATATATATATATATATATATATATATATATATATTATGGATCCGTCTTTGAGTTGAAATCAACTTTGGAAAGACATCAGAAGAGATACAGATGTCGAGCAAGATTAACGTGGGCACCTGCCCAGAGAGAAATAGGCTCGCTGTGGGGCTACTGATTCCCGCGGTTCTAGTCCTTTGGGTACTGGTAGGGCCTCGAAGAGAATCTTTTCTTCCAGATTTAGGTTCCAGGTTCCAATAATCTGCCAGGCTAATGCAATTCAGCAACATCCGAACATTCCATTCGAGGCTGAGGGCAAAAAAACAAGCCCACCTATATTTTTTCACTTTGTTTTTATTTTTCGGTTGTAATGATTCCCTTTTGATTTTTATTTTTTTTTTTTTTGTTAAATAAATTATAGACCGCGACAAGTAGATCGCAAGGAGTGCATACAGATCTCGGGAGATCAATAACCCCCTGGGAGAGATGATTTTTTGTTTGGTTTTAGGTTGGTAGGGTTTTTCGGCTTTGATTTCTATTAAAATCCTTTATAGAAAGCAATACACATAGAGGTAGCCAATAGACCCACAGGATCAATCAATTGAATCACTATGACCCCCAATATGCTTTACCCTCACCATGCTAACGGAATTTAGATTGCAGGAAGATCCTAACTTGTACAAAAATTTTTCTGTAAAATTCTTACAAAAAATTTCTGATAAAATTTTGACAAAAAAAATTCGATTAAATTCTTACAAAAAATTTTCGACAAAATTTTTACAAAAAACTTTCTATAAAATTTTTATAAAAAATTGTAGATCAAATCTTTAAAAAAATTTTAATAAAATTTAAAAAAAAAAATTTCGATGTAATTTTAAGAAAATAATTTCGATAAATTTTTTACAAAAAAAAATTCTATAAAATTTTTACAAAGAATTTTCAATAAAGTTTTTACAAAAAATTTTCGATAAAATTAAAACAAAAACAAATTTTGATAAAATTTTACAAAAAAATTTTCAACAAAAAAATTTTCGACAAAATTTAAAAAAAAAATGCGATAAAATTTTTACAAAGAATTTTCAATAAAGTTTTTACAAAAAATTTTCGATTAAATTTTTGATAAAAGTTTGATAAAATTAAAAAAAACAAATTTCGGTAACATTTTTACAAAAAAAATTCGATAAAATTTTTACAGAAAAATTTTTTCGTTTTAATTTAAACAAAATTTTTTTGGTTAAAATTTTCACAAAAAATTTTCTATAAAATTTTCGATAAAATTTTTACCAAAAAATTTTCGATAAAATTTTTGCCAAAAAATTTTCGATAAAACTTTTACAAAATGGATATAATGGATATATATATAAAAAATTTTGAAAAAATTAGTTTTTGCAAAAAATTTTGATCAAATTAAAAAATATCAATAAAATTATTACAAAAAGTTTCTATAAAATTTTTACAAAAAATTTTTTTTGATAAAATTTTAACAAATTTTTTTTATAAAATTTTTATGAAAATTTTTCGATAAAATATTTACAAAGAATTTTCAAAGAATTTTTTTAGAAAAAATTTTGATAAAATTTTAAGAAACAATTGTCGATAAAATTTTCGACAAAATTAAAAAAAAAAATTCGGTGAAATTTTAAGAAAAAAATTTGGATAAATTTAATAAAAAAAATCTATAATTTTTTACAAAAAAAGTTTCGTTAAAATTTTTACAAAATGGATATAATGGATATATATATATAAAAAATTTTTAAAAAATTAGTTTTTGCAAAAAATTTTGATCAAATTAAAAAAATATCAAAAAAATTATTACAAAAAATTTCTATAAAATTTTTACAAAAATTTTTTTTTATAAAATTTTAACAAATTTTTTTTATAAAATTTTACCAAAACTTTTCGATAAAATATTTACAAAGAATTTTCAAAGAATTTTTGTTAGAAAAAATTTTGATAGAATTTTAAGAAACAATTGTCGATAAAATATTTAGAAAAAATTTACTATAAATTTTCTATAAAATAAAAAAAAAATTAAATAAAATTTTTACAAAAAATTTTCGACAAAATTTTTAGAAAAAATTTTTTTCCATAAAATTTTAACATAAATTATTTTATAAAATGTTTAGAAAATATTTTCGATAAAAATTTTACAAAAAAAAATCTATATCTCTATATTATATTTGTTATAGTGAAGATGAAAATCATAAAAGTAAAAACCGAATGTGCATATATTATTATGAAATTGGGAAACATACGAGAGGAGGGGAATATTTAACATTACTATGGTGAAGGGTATATAAGATTCGGCATGGCCGAATATAGATCTCTTACTTTTTTATTTCTCATTTTGTTTTTTAAAGGGGTGATTTTAAAAACGTTTGGTTTTGAAATTTCTAAAAAAAAATATTATTATACAATTATTTTATTTTAATATCATTTTTTTGAATGATAACTTCACTCTATGTGGAAGAGGTTGAAATGGTAGCTAAATATTAGCAATTACGTTAAACTCGGTGAAGAAATAAAAATCGACAGTTATTAGCCGCCAGCTTGAATAGTTCAGAGTAAGAACCCAGTGATAGAATCAGACTCAATGAAAGTAAGATGATTATAAATTAACAATCAGTTACTAGAAACAATTCAGGAACCATAAAAATAATAGCTTCATTCAGTTTACACTAATATTGTCAAGGAAGTTCAACATTAAGAAACCAAACACCAAACCAAAAAATATCACCATATTTTAATATCACATTTTTTATATCAAAAAGAATTGCGATTCTCATATAATTTGATTGTTTTATTTTCCTTTCCTTTAAGTTTTTCTGTTTTTTTTTTTTTTTTCTTTGTATATTTTACTAATATTTGCATATTGACGTAACGTTACGTACAATTTTTAAACACATTTTCTCTGTATTCTGTGTGTTAACGTATATGATATTTTAAATTGTAAATATTTAAAAAACTCTTAAGTACGAGGGGTAAGCTGGCAAAACTGACTTAGTTTCATAGACTATAACTTTTGAAAGTCTATAATGAGAAGTTTTTTATACCCTTTGCCACAGGCAAAGGTCTAAAATATCCATATCCCACTCTGATGGGCCGTGTTTTACAGTTTCGAAAATATCAATTACGAAAATTCAGTAACATTGGTCCATACATAATGTAGCTATGATCAAAAAGGCGAGGTCATCTAAATTGTTTACGTTTTTCCATTCTATTGTTTCTTATGCATACATATTGTAGTTGTTGTTTGCTCTATTGTATTGAAAACCAAAATTAAAAAAAAGGATTTCACTAAACAATTAAAATTTTACCAATATATCACATTTGCATTATTTTAAATTTATATACTATTAAAGAAAGTTTCCTTAGAAAGTACATAAATTTTCCGCCGCTTAACTAATCGATACCCTCGTACACATGAAACAAACAGTTTGCAAAATAAAAAACTATTGTTATCTATGAAATACAAATATAAAAAAAGAGTATAGAGTTTTTAAATGGACGCTCGTACAAACAGCAAACAAATAAATACAATTGTTTTACATGTTTACTTACGTGTTTATTAATATTTGATTTTGAAATCTATATTGTAAATGGTTTGAATAATAAATAAAATCAGAAAATAACAAAATAAAGAAAATTTAAAAGGGTTTTGGTAGTTTTGCTCAATAAATGTGACACTTAGTGTAAAGAAAACAAAGAAAAATATTAAAATAAATTTACGTTTAAGTAATAAAGAGCTTAAGATATGAATAAATATATTTTACTGAACCCTGGCGTATGATTAATATTAATTTCTATATTATTTCATGAAAATGGGTATAACTTCTAAACTATTTGCAATATTTCTAAAATTTAAAATTAATTCTAAAGCTAAAACTTTTTCTAAGACGAGATAAGAAAAGAAAAAATATATTATATTTAAGTTTATAAATATTTAAGTTTACAAAAAAAAATAAAAATAAAAATATTAAATTAAATTAATTTCACATTTACTTGTTTATAAATTACCATTTTTTCAACAGATTTTCAGCATTAATTTTAAACTAGCATTAATTTTCTAAAAATTTATTCATCAAATCCCTTTAAATCTAGTTTATATTATTTTGCCATACTAAACGTATGATTGATATTTATTTAAAGTTTCTATTGAATAAGTCGTTCTAACTTTTAATCTATAAACAAAACTTATTTCAATAAAAACTTTTCCAACAGCTGACACATAGAGCTTGCGTTGCAATGTCACTATATAAAATCTACATATTTCGTTAATAAAGCAAAAAAAAATATAAAACTTTTTTTATTTTGTTTTTATTTTTATTTTGGCCTGATATTGTTTTGTTTACTATGAAATAGCACTTTAGGTGTTTACTTTTAATCTAGTTTTATACGTTTTGAGCAAAAATTATAATCTGTTGCTTTAGCACCTTAAATACTATTATGCAATTTGAAATAAATACAAACAAGTTGACAAATATATTATTTTAATTTAAACATTTAAGGAGAAATTAAAAAAAACTATTATTTTTATAATATTAAATTTCTAATCTAGCACATCTTTAAATACATCTAAAATCAATTAATATATACTTACATGAATTGGAAAGTATGTCAGCTATCCACTCTTACAGCAGCTGGTAAAACTCTCGTAAAGTAAACCAAGAACTTTAACTTTATTTGATGCCTTGAATTAATTGTTATTAAAAATGTCATTAATGTGGTGGCAATTGTTTTCAAAGATAAAATAAAAAATTGTTTATCGATTTTAAAGAAATATGGCTTATTTTACTTGTAATATATCCGCCTTTATAAATAATAACAAAATCTTTTCATTTTTGAATTTGAAGATTTTTTTTAAATTTTTAAAAATTTTTTATTTTTTTATAAAATATTTCTCGCCACTAATTTCCCAATAATTCCAAAAATTACTGAACAGCCAAAAAACAACTGTGTTGATACAACTTAGAGACCATTTTGTCCTGCTGGTGTGCCATTTGTTTAAATCGCATGAACTGTTTTCGAGTTATGAGGAAATATACTAAAGTGAAGGCTTGATTAAGGGACTAATATTTGTTACGCCCCCTGAAAAAAACTCAATATGATAGAAAAAAAACTGAAAGAAAATTCTTTTTAAGCAAGTTTAATCCTTTTTATTAACTTCATTTTCTTTGAAGTGGTTTGCTTTGCAAAACATTGCAATCAATAAGGAATTTCTGTTAAGAAAAACATACTGAGCGTATGATTGATATTAATTTTTCTATTGTTAGAACAAATGAATTATAACTCTTTTATTATTACAGATATTTTTAAAATTCTAATTAAGTTTTAAAGAGAAGTCTTAAGGCTTTGCGGGGAACTAGTTTTTCGAGTACCATTGTTACCTTAAGCACAATTTATTAAACACGAAGTATATTTAATTAAATATTTTAAACATTTAATACATTAAAACTTTTGCACACAAACTTCTGCTGGTCACAAAAATTTTTATTCAAATGCTGCAATCATTCATAATTAATATGCTTAATAACAAATAGATGTGTCACCATGATTAACGAAAATATGGTGTTCATTGCATTAACATGATCATAGTTTTTTAGTTACGTATTCCTGCAAATGCTTTAAATTTTTATTTATATAACACATATTATGCACATATATATATATATATATATATATATATATATATATATATGAAAATTAATAAATATTTATTTAACACATATCCAATCTTATATAAAACTATCTTTTGTTTAATGTATGAATTTATTATACAGCGAACACATGATGAAAATGCATTTACAATAATTGTTTGACAAAAAAGCCCATAAATGCATAAATATGCAAATTTTGAATGAAAAAGAACATTTTTAATATAATTTATGGTTGCCTATTATTAATAATAATTTTTTATATATATTTTGATAAAAAAAAATTTTAATATGTAAGTTTTAATAAACTTAAAAAAATTTATATATTTAACATACTGGACGTATGATTAATATTATTACAAATGATTTCAGGGAAAAATGCAACATAAAAGTTTAATTTATGCGAGCTATTTATAAAAGGGGAATGAAAAGTAAAGCTGATGATTTAGGGAACTAAAATATAAAAGAAAAAAATGTATAAAATATCAATTAAACCAAAAAAGCATTTAAAAGGGGGTGCATTTTATATTAAAATTAATTGCTTGATGAATATTTTTTGCATAAAAAAAATATTTTTACAGAGAATATACAAATATGTTCTGAACAAAAAAGTAAAAAAAGATTATTAGGAGAGCAGCAAGACGCTGATATAAATTTGCAGTCAAACCATATAAGGACGATCACTATCATTGTAACAATTCTGATAAACCGTTATGCAAAAATTTTATTCACACTTAACTGTCGTAGTACATTAACATGCACTGATTTTTATATTCCAGCTAAATTAATTATTAAATTATTAATTATTATAGGCTTCTTAAAAATGAGAGCGCTGTCATTATCCATTTGGTAACTACAGCAACATGAAGATGATAGTATATCGGGTGCCCACCTCTAGTTGTAAAAAAAATGATTCTTTGAAAGGTCACTGATTTTCAACGATTGATTGTCCATGCCAATTTATACGATTAAAAAGCAAAGCATTTAATTTAAAAAAAAAAAAAACTTTATTTTCGTATTGATGATACACCTTCCGCTTCGAGTACTACTCACTCATCAATTATTTGCAAAACATACTAGTTAAATAAAAAATATATGAATATTATTTGGGCCATTTAAAAGTCAAACTATATTTTTATATTGAATATTGTTATTTAACCAATTCATAGGATAAAAAATACTTTTACTGACACGTTATTTTGTTGAAAACAAACATGTTGTTTTACCATTAAATGCGAACTATCAAATAATATTTTTTTTATACACAACTTTTCAATAATAAAATATATGAAAAGCTGTTAAAAATATGTTAAAACATGTTAAAGTAAATAAATGCAGGAAATAAAAAGTTATGGGAATTCCTCCGAAGAAGAACTCTGTACAAACAAATAATAATAAAAAAAATGAAATATTCACTTTTAACTTTAAGCGTTATTAAAATTACCTGTTTTCAATATTTATCTCATAAGTTAAACAGAACTAAGAAGTCTTATATGTGTTCTTTCATATGACTTTTCAATTTTTTAGTAGCTTTAACAATTAAAAAAGTTATGGATAAAACTTTCGTGATAACTCTGAATTAATATTAATCATACGTTAAGTAAAATTTTATTTAATTAAAGTGTTTGGTTTAACGTTTCAAGTAGTTTAAAAAGGTTTCAAAGATAATTTAATGAAATTTCACAGCGGCAAAGCAGTGGTGTTACTGAGTAGAGTTGCGGATGGTCGGTTATATTATTTTGGAAAGGTGGTATGGCTTTTTACTTCAGTAGACTTACTTACTTACTTATACGAATAAAAAATGGGTCAGAAATTCTAACTGTTTTATCCCCCCAACCCTTTCCAAACATAGCGATTTTTGAAGCAAAGTTCCGCTTGAATAAAGTAAAAAGATTTTTAAAGCCTTATCTTTCTGGCTATATATTCTAAAAAGCTTTAACAAATGCAGGGTAGACAATTTTATTAAAAAAAACTAATTTTTTGGAACTTATCTTTACCGTTTCAATCTTTAAATATAATTGAACCCTCAATAAGCATCTTAAATCTAAATTATACTTACTTAGGTGCCTTTTGAAAATGTTGTCCTTGTATTAAATCGTTTAGAATGTCGCTTAGCTGCGGGTTTGAACGTGTGTTTTTTTTAACAGGTTGAAGCATAGCTCGCTATTTTTGCTTCAACGAATGGCACGTCTAGGTATCTGTAGATGTTCGATGTAGCTGCTAATCATTAATCATTTATAGATTAAATTTTGGTGCTCTTTTCCAATTTGGAAGCTAAGGCTGTGCCTCATAACTGAATTCTATAACACCATAGTGGTTTAAGGATCAAATTAAGTATTACAAGTTTGCAATCCAAGCTGAGAGTAGAGTTTCTACCCATAAGCCACTTCAGTTGTTCTACTTTCAACTTCATTTGTAATGATGGTGGCGAGGTATTTTACTCATAAAGGTTAAGGTATCATTTGGTCAATTGCGGGAGTAGGTCTGAACTTCAACCATTTTTTTTTTTATAATTTAAATATGTGGCGATGAATTCCATATAGATTTTCTCCAATGTTCCTTTAAAACTTTTCCTTTTTTTTCTTTCATTGATATGAAATGTAAAAAAAAATATTTTTTTTATGACATCTTTCTATTACTAACTATATTTTGGGCTTATCGTTGCTAAATTTTCAACTTTGTCTAGCTAAATGCATCTCAAACACTACTACATTTGACAACCGAAAAAAATTTATTTACAAAAAATCTCTCATAAATTTATAAAATTTCCAACAAAAAAAATATTTTCAAACTGATTTGTCACACTGGACGTATGATTGATATTCATTAGGAGGTTGTGTTAGAAAAATGTTGAAAACTCAAGCAATTGTAGACGCACTTTATACATTTAAATGGCATAACAAAGTTTAGATTTAAGGCTTACTAGCTGTACCCACACACGTTATGTGCGCCGATTTTGTTCGATTATGCTTTGAAAGTAATCCACTCCAAATTTTATTTACTTTATATAAAGGTACTCAGATAAAATTTGAAAATTTATATAAAACTCTAAAATTCTAAAAATTAATGTAAAGCTCTGTAAAAGGTGTCTAAAATATTTTAATAACTATGTAAATTTTATGCAATTGGCTATTTAGCACTAAGTAATTCATATTTTGTCATTATATTGTTGCGCCATCTATTGCGCAACCGTGTTTAAATTATCCCGCTTTCAATTCATTGTGTGATTATTTTAAAACAGCGCCATCTGTTGTTCAACCGTGTTCAAAAAAAATTACGTCTTCAAGAATAAAATATGCCTTAAAGTATGTAGTAACTTTAAATGGGTAAAACAAATCGGCGAACTTTCACTGCTTTTTCTCCAATTTCTCTTGAAAATAAGATATTTTTGCGGAAAAAATTATCCTATATTGGAATCAGGATACTAGGGTACCTCCTCATAAAATTTTGTTAAAATCCATCCTTTAGGTTTTACGTGATGCGAACACAAAAAAAAGAAAGACAGACAGGAAATGAGTTACTATTTTTTTTTTCTATAGATTATATCGAGACAAAAATTGCAATAAATACAAAGACTTTAAAGTACAAACTGTTATGTTATTAAAAATAATTGTTTTAAATTTCCTCTATTAATAATTAAGCATAAAAATTATTATTATTATTGAAGCATAATATAAATCGAGGTCGGGATTTCGACGGATTTGTACGTTTTGAGGTCTCCTGAATCAGTTTTGCCTAATTTCGCGATTTTTGTGGATTTTTACAGCTCATACCGTTTGACATATCAAAATTAAATTTAGTATGTTCCTTTGGTATATGGATATGAAGAGCTGTATAGTTTTGGGCATAATCGGCAGGGGGAAAGGGGTTGTATCTTTATCCCCAAATTTTGTGAACACATTAAAGGTTATACCGTATGACATATTAAAATTAAATTCAGTATGTACCTTTGGTATATGGAGATAAAGAGCTGTATAGATTTTGGACATAATCGGGAAGGGGTAGTTTACTTACTCCCAAATTTTGTGAACGCTATACAGGGCATATCGTATGACATATCAAAATGAAATTTAGTATTTGCCTTTGATATATAGAGTTGAAGAGCTGTATAAATTTTGGCATAATCGGGAAGGGGCAAGGGGTAGTTTACTTAACACCCAAAAACGAAAATAAATTAATTTTTTGATTCAAATATACTTTGAACTTATATTCTTTATGTAATGTATCTATAAAAATATATATTTCGATTATAGAGTAGAGATAGACAGGTGCTGAAATAAGGGAATAGAGAAAAGCTTTACTTTTGGCAACTCTGCAATTACACGTCATTATTACTTTGAGAGCAGTGTTGCAGCGTCTCTGGTAGCCACATTGCATTTTGAAGCTTTAATGCTATTTTAATAGCATATTACTTTGCCGACGATCTAGTGCTATAGAGTAATACCGGCTGTGATATATGTATACCAGCAAGTATAGAAAAAACTAATTTATATTAAAAAAAAATCAATGTTGACGATTGGCGATGCTGGTAGACAAACCCAGGTGACTCAAGCCAATATGTATGGCTAGTAATTGACGTGCTAACTACCTAGGCTATAGATGCTATGAAAAAAATACATAATTTTTATTTGATATTTGTTTATTGTATCATATTATTAATGCCATTTTAAATCATTCATATTCAATATCAATCATACGCAACAATGTACAATTACGTTTTAAGTATTTAACCATTTTATAGTGTGTTTTTCTTTTGTTGTTGTTGGTACTTTCCAATAAATATTGAAAAAACCGCTACTAGTTTTTCTTACTTTAGTGTTTGTTTTTTACTTTGCTAATAGTTTTTTTTACTTTATTAATAAAAAATTAAATATTTGTGGTCTATTTACCACAGACAAGTGAGCTAAATTAAGTTAAAATTATATAAATTAAAAAAGCGATAATAGGATAACAATAAAGTTGTTACGAGCACTAGGAAGCAAATAGTTAGTAGATTATGTTAAAAAAAATATTAATCAAAATGAAATAAGAAAATAACAACTTTTACTACAAATCCTATATTCTTTTATATTTTTTCAATACTTTATAGTCTGATAATAATTTTGGCTTCAATTGAAATCAAACACTTATGAATGGTGTTTGTTATAGAGGGAGGCAAAGACCTTTAAATTGCATTAAACCAGTGAAAAATATTTTGAATAACTATCCATCCAATTGGTTTTATAGATTATGTGTTTTATGCAACAATGGATTGGATTTTTACGAGGACCATAAACATGGGCATTGTGCCGGTCTTAGCTTTAGGCAACTGTTAACATTTTCCCGGTGGCTCATAGTTCGTGGACTAGAGAACGATTTTTACATTTGGAGTTTCAGTTAAGGCAGGTAAATTTTGCTGGTTGTTGAATTAGCTGCTGCGGTTGTGATTGTATTGCGTCCTGTTGTCATTTTCCCAATGATTTCGGTTTAATACGGGTTTTCTGGTGAGAACGCTGAAGCTTAGGATATAGAAGCGTTTGGTGAAACTAGCTACTCTTTCCACATGTGTCCATGGAAGAACAGGCCCATAAATTATGACTTTTTGCCAAGAAATTCTGCCAGTCGTTGTTTCTTTTAACCACTTCCTCCCTCTGAAGTGGCTTCAAGTCATCCGACACCACCATGAGATCTTCGACCTGCATACTGCGTCATCGGCTCTCCTTTAGTAGCACTTCTGCATAGATTTGAGGCAATGATCTATCCAACCTTTTTAAAAACTGATGGTTTCATAACCAGGTTTCCCTCCAGTAGATTAGGCACATATTTTGGATATTTTACTCCGGACATGCCACTCGTTCTGTCTTTTAACCACTTCCTCCCTCTGAAGAGGCTGCAAGTCGTCCACTATTACCACGACATCTTCGACCTGCATATTGCGATCATCGGCTGTCCTTTAATAGCGCTTCTGCATAGATTTGAGGTAATGATCTATCCAACGTTTTCAAAACTGATGGTTTCAAAACCAGGTTTTTCTCCTGTAAATCAGGCACATACTTTGGACATACCAAGAAATTCTACCACTCGTTGTGTCTTTTAACCACTTCTTCGCTCTGAGGAGGTTGCAAGTCATCTACCACTACTACGAGATCTTCGACCTGCATATTGCGATCATCGGCTGTCCTTTAATAGCGCTTCTGCATAGATATGAGCCAATGATCTGTCCGACGTTTTTAAAACTGATGGTTTCAAAACCAGGTTTCCCTCCAGTAGATCAGGCACATACTTTGGAAATTTATCTTCGGACATATCAGCAAGGGCTTTTAAAACATGGCCAGTTGTTAGCGCTTTTAAGTCGGAAAGGTTTTCTGAAAGTGCAGAGATGGGCCGGAAATTAAAGACACCTTTGATTAGTGCTAGAAATATGGAAAATTCTTCGAAATTCAATTTCTGGCACCTACAATCCTTTTGAAATGGAATTTGAAGCATTTAACAATGGCTTTCCTTAAGCCGCTAATTTTTTTAGCCTTTAAATTTTAATAAAATTGTGCAATTATGAAATTTTTTTCGCACCCTTCGGTTTGCAGTAAATCAGGCTGTATTTCCCCAAACACATGTCAAATATTCCCTTCCAAGTTCCCGATTATCTGCATAGACCTTGGACTTTATACTCAGAGAACATAAACATATAACATGAACTACCTGGTCAATATGGCATACGTATATAATTCATACTGCAGGATATTATTGATTTTTTCATAAAAAAAATTTGTCTCTTAATTTTTTTTTTCATTTAATACTTTATGTTTAAATGGCTGCTGAACTAAATAAATATTTTCATTGTCACCATTGAATTTTATTTAATAGCAATTTATTGTTAAATAATACACAATTGAATTAAATATTTTAAATAATTCAATATTGTTTGTCTATTGTTGTACTTCAACGACTTTAAACCATATTTTAAATTCTTTATTGTCAATTAAGCAGAAAACTGTTATTGTTTAAAGTTAAGTGTTACAAAAACTAATCTATTTTAGATTTTGATTTATTTATAAACGAAAATATTTGAAATTTTTTTATTGTACTACAATGCGTATGATTGATATTAATGTTGAAGTAGAGCTTAAAATTCACTTAAAACTATTTAAGTTTATTAAAAGGGGACATTTTGTATAAGTATTTGGATATTAATAGGCTATCTGTACATTATCCTAACGCCTTTTGCTCACAGATGCACATGTGTTTAGACAATATGGCAAAAATCCTCGCCGCTACCCCCACTAGAGTCATTCCAAATATAATTTGGGTGAAACAAAGAGGTCGTTATTGAAACAAAGGACTTATTTTGAAGGCTTCGAGATATCACATTATTTGGAGGGAAAATATTTTGAACCTGTGGCAGAATATGTTAAGAAATACAATGCTTTTTTACCAAAAAAAAAATACTTTTCTTAAAAAAATCACGGAATTATCAAAAAAATGTTCTGGTATAATGATATAATATCTCACCAATAAAACATATCTACTGACTGAAAGCTGTGACAGGGCTCAAGCAAGCATGCCAAAGACTAGTATCACTCAATAAAGGTAAACTAAAGCTACTTACGGAATGCCTTACCGAACATGCTGGTTTTCGTTACCATCAATTTACATTATAAAATACTGAGATCAAAATTTTCAGCTGCTGTGAGCTGCTCCATGAGACTTCGGAATACGTACTTAGTGCTTGTCCTAATTTGGGATCAAGTATAAAAATTTCTGTGGTCTCTATGGAATAAGATTATTGATTTTTCGTAGCTTAAAACTTGTACGGTGAACAGAAAGGCTGTACAAATGATTCTTTAAGACTCGGTACTTTTGGCCTGTTTCTTAATAATAATAATAACCCATAAGTTTTATTTTTGAATATGCCCAGAACCCCAAAGAAATGAAGAAGGTTGAATCACACATAAATCTGAGAATATTTCTATATAAGCATTACTCGAAAATATTTTCTTCAAATTGTTATAGAGTGCGACAGGATGGCGTATGATTGATATTAATTTTAACGTAATAAATTAATTCGTCCAAAACCTTTAAAAGTTTTAAGAGAATAGTTTTAATTTAAATTGATATTGAAAGTAAAAATGACTTAACAGCAACGCCATCTTTAGTATGAAGACCTTGCAATATTACCGACCATATTTAAATAAAATATTTTTGATAAAAAAAATAAATTATTTTAACTGAATAGCATGTGCCCAACGAAGAGTTTAATTGCCTCTTACAGTTGCAAATTAAAAACAAAAAAACAAAGTGTTCAAAATAAGAAGTAAGATTTAATTTTTAAACACTTCGGATGTACCTTCCCAGCTCTCTGGGGATAGTTATAGACAGCATAATATAGAACAATGCTTCACGAATTGGTTGATCTAAATAGTATTTTTACATTACAAGAATTAATCAATTTCAATCAATTTTACATTACAAGAATTAATCAATTTCGTAATTAAACTTAATAAAGAAAATTTTATCTGCCTGTGAGATCTACAACTTAATCCAAACTATCATTACAACTGAAAAAAGAACATAGCAGCTGTGTCGTATGATTAATATTAATTAAGAGATGTATTTGAAAGTTTCCATATAATTTATTTAAGCAATACATTAATTGTAAAAACTTAAAAGGATTTCTAAAGAAACCCTTTGAAAGAAATTAACAACCATAAAATAATTTAAATAAAATTTCAAAGGAACTTGTAAAGAAACTTCTGCGAAGAAAATTATACTCATGTAAATAACAAAAATGCCCATTTGCCTAAAAATTTCTTCAAAAATGTAGAACAATGCTTCAATAATTGCTTGATTTAAGGCTGTAGATTTACAATGCAAGAATTAATCTATTTCATAGTTAACCTGCCTGTGAGTTCTACAACTTAATCCATACTGTTCTTAAAACTTTTTTTTTTATTTCATATTTATATATTGTATCTTCCATATGTTTGAACTAACAATAATTACTCATATCTTAAGTCTAAAATAATATATACTTTTTAAGTCCAGCCAGTGGAAGACAAAAAAAATGTATGTTCCACGATTGTTGAAATTATTTACGGGTCATCCCTCTATTGTACGGCCAAGAAAAGCAGTATCTCTTCTTTTTAGTCGAATATAACCAGGAGCATTAAGAATGTTACGCGCCAATGGATTTGGATGAATTTCAAGCTTTTTCAAATAGGTTACCGCATGTTTCGCAATTTCTGATTTAACTGCTGGCACGTTTAGATCTTTGTGAATATTAGAGTTTTTGATATACCAGGGAGCAACTGTGATCATTCGAAGAATCTTATTTTGGCGCCTTTGAATTTTTTCAACATTGCTAGCTGAGGCAGTGCCCCATAATTGGATCCCATAGCACCAAATTGGTTCAAGTATCGACTTGTACAGTAGTAATTTGCAATCTAAGCTGAGGGTAGAGTTTCTGCCAATAAGCCAGTTTAGTTGGATTGCTTTTAACTTCATTTGTGTCAACTTGGATTCTATATTCGAATAGGGGGCCATGAGTCCCTACGCAGTGTGAAAGTTATATGAGTGCATTTTTATTCATTCACCTTAATTCTCCATTTCTTCAACCATTTTTCCAATTTAGAGTACGTGATCTTGTAAATCTTGTGATTCTACTTTCGCGCTTTCATGAATATTTAAAAAATCTGTGTCATTAGCAAATGTTGATGTGTGCACTTGATTGTTAATTGGCATATCGGATGTGTACAGCAAGTATACAATGGGTCCCAAAATACTACCCTGTGGAACTCCGGCTTTAATAAGCTGAGGCGAGCTTAAGAAATATCCTTCTTTTAGTATGAACTTTCGATCAGTTAAATAATTTTTTATGAGCTTATAGAAGTTTTTTGGGCAAATTCAGCTTTAACTTGTATATAAGGCCTTCGTGCCATACCTTGTCAAAGGCTTGAGAAACATCGATAAAAAGTGCAGAACAGTATTTGTTTTCTTCAAAGGTCTTTTTAATTACATTTACTAATCTGTGTGTTTGTTGGATCGTACTATGTTGTTTTCTGAAGCCAAATTGATGGTTCGGAATACATGCTTTGGCTCTCAGAATTGGGTTCAACTTAATTGTTAATATTTTTTTCAAATAGCTTTGATATATTTGATAATAGGCTTATAGGTCTGTATGATTCATCCTTGGTGTTGTCTTTTCCAGGCTTAGGTATCATAGTAATCAAAGAAATTTTCCACTTTGCAGGAAAGTACTCAAGACATTATAAATAAAAAGAATGATTTTTTGGGCTATATGGGGCAATTTAAATAACATCTTGTTACTGATTTTATCAAAACTGAAACTTGCTTTAAAAAAAACTGTCAACTGTGTCGTATGATTAATATTAATTAAGAGATGTATTTGAAAATTTTAATATAATTTATATAAGCAATAAATTAATTGTAATAAATTAAAGGCTTTCTAAAGAAAACCTTCGAATTAACAATCATAAAATAATTTAAAGAAAATTTCAAAGGAATTTGTAAAGAAACTTAAAAAAAAATAAATTTATGTAAATATGAAAAAACGCATATTTGCCTAAAAATTTCTTTAATTTACAAATGAAAATGTTTGTAAGTTTTTGTACATAAAATACTTCTATAAATGTTCCTAAGTGAAAGCTAAAATATGTCTGCTTAATAAATTCTCTTGAAAAAATTTGTGAAATTCGAAGTTTAAATTTTATTGAAAAAAAAAATTAAGTAAATTAATTTGAATCCAATTAAAAATTAATTTTTTTGTACTTTAGCTTTAAGTGCTTAGAACAAAATTTTTGTTCCAATTTTCGTATATAGACATAACAAAACTGAGAAGAAAAAAAGCTGAGATCATAAAAACTTTTGCAGTTGAACAAATGATGTTAAAAACGTTCAGAATGTTACATAATTTTTCATTTGAGCACACGCCATTATTTTGTAACTATTTTAGTATTTGATTACATGTTTTATTAAAAATTTCAAGAATATTATTTTTTGCTGCATAAGGCGTATGATTAATATTAATTAAGATTATTTTGAGAAATTGTTTTATAACTTTGAAATTATTGAAAAAAAAAATTAAAAATTTTTCTACAAATATATAAACAAAATACTTAATATGAACTTTAAATTCTATTTAAATATTTTATAATTACGAAATAGCTCTTAGAAGTTTTTAATTGTTAAAATCTTTAAATAGTAAATAAAAATTAAATTTGTTATCAATGTGTATTAAATTCTTTCAAACGCGCAAATAAATTTTTGGATTGTAATTTAATTGTTTATTAATTTTCTCTTCTCATCCAGCTTTCAAAATATTTCTTTGTTATTTTCAAATTATTTTAACAAATATTTTTTCCTGGTAATTTCATGCCATTATACGTCCTGATTGATGCAAAATTCATTTCATGCATTCAATATGTATTTAATATAAAAACTTTAACAGTTGAACAAATTGTGTTGAAAATTTGCTAAGAATTTCACAGAATTTTTCCTCTGAGCACAATAATAATTACGCCATTATTTCTGTAACAATTTAATTTTTGATTATTCGACATGGATAAGGTATGTATTCTACAGAACTGCGCTAAGTTCCACGCAGAGAACGATAATAATAACATTATATAGAAGATTTTGGGCAATTAAAATTAAAAAAAAGTCTGGTATTTTTATTTATTTTGATCATTAAATCAAAATTTAAAAAATACTTCACTGGGTGGCGTATGATTATTATTAATTACGAGCTTAAGTTAGAAAATTGTCTTCAACTGGAACAGTTTTAAAATGATTATAACTATAAATTATAGAAATTAAAGCTAAGGTTAAAGGCTTTAATTTATTTAAATTAAATTTCTAAAATACTTTTTACATTTTGACACTTGCATATTATTTATTAATAATAATTTTAATTTTTCTCTATTTTTGCTTTTCTGTTTATATTTTCCATTTTTATTAGGATTTTTGGACACGGCAAAATGTCGATGACCATTTTCCAAAAACATTTAAAAACTTTTTGTGTTTTATTTATTTATTTATTTTTTTGCAGTCGATGGCGATTTTTGGCATTCTGCCAACTGCAATATCAACACAAATGTTTGTTTACTTTACTTTTTTTGTTTTGTTGATAACAAAACAAAAACTAATTTATTTTATCTGTTCTGTTTTCTAGCTAAAGACAGGAAGTAGAAATCATTAGAGAAAACATTTCTAAACCAACATCAGCCAATATAAAAGGAAAAACTACAAAACATTTGTTAAATGAGCTGAAATACAAGCCAAACTATTTTTTTCTTTTATTAATTATATTAAATAATTAACACAAGAGAAATAACAACAGAAGTGTTTTTTGGAAAAAAATAATAATAAGATTAGTTTTCGATCTTAAGGGAATATAATAATTAAGAATGAAGAATGAAAAGGAACAAAGCATTCACTTATTCTTGAAAGCATTTAAACGTTTTATCATTAAAACAAAATCTCTGAATAAATATTAAACATACGTCAGCATTTAAAATATTTAATTAACAATTTGTTTTAAATCTTAAGCGAATACAACGAAATAAAATATTTAAGAAGAAAATATTTTTAAATAAATTTTAAAAAATGTTAGCTTAAAAGGAATAATGCTTTTCACTTATTTTCGCAGCTTTTTTATGCAAAAAAAACTTGGATTTTGATTGTTACCATTAAGTTGCCAAACGATTAAAAACTGTTCAAGTCCCAGAAAATTTTCCAACACTACCTCTGAAAAAATATTACTCATACGCTACCAGTCAAAAATATTGAAAATTAAATATCTATCAGATATATACAGATTTTCTTAAGAAATTTCCATCTCAACATAAGCTGTAATGAAAAATATAATTAATAATTAGTTTTAGGTCTTCAGGGAATACTAGGAAATAAAATATTTAAGAAGGGAATTTTTTCTAAATAAAATTTTAAGAGAAATTTTGCGGTAAAATAATAAAGCATTACACTTATTTTCGAAAACATTTATACGCTAAAAACTTAGTTTCTAAATGTTATCAATAAGCTTTCAAACGGTTAGATACTGTTTATTTTACAGCCAATTTTCCTATATTAATTTGAAAAAATATTAATCATACGTTACCTGTTTAAATATTAAAAATTAAATTTCTATTATAAATATACAGATTTTTTTAAGGAATTCCTATTCAACATAAGCTGCAAAAATATATACTATATAATATGTTTTATATCTTAAGGGATTACTAGGAAATAAGATATTTAAGAAGGAAAAATTTTTAAATAAATTTTTAGGTTAATTATGCTGAAAAGGAATAAGACATTTCCCTTATTTTCGAAAGCACTTATACGCTAAAAACTTAGTTTCTAAATGCTATCAATAAGCTTTCAAACGGTTAGATACTGTTTATATTACAGCAAATTTTCCGATATTAGCTTTGAAAAAATATTAATCATACGTTACCAGTATCAATATTAAAAATAAATTTCTATCATAAATACATAGATTTTTTTTAAAAAACTCCTCTTCAACATAAGCTGCAAAAATATATAAATAATAATTTTTTTTATATCTTACTAGGAAATAAAATATTTACGAAGGATATATTTTAAATAAATTTTGAGCTAAATTAAGCTGAAAAGGAATAAGGCATTTCACTTATTTTAGAAAGTATTTGTACGCTAAAACCTTGGCTTTCGATTGCTACTATTAAGTTATAAAACAGATAAAAACTTTTTGAGTTACAGTGAATTTTCCGTTATTACTTCTGAATAAACATTAATCATACGTTACCAGTTAAAATTTAAAAATTTATTTTTTATCAAAATAATAAACATTTTTTTTAGGGAAATTTCAATTTAAACATTAGCTGTAATAAATTGAAGTTTAGTAACTTCGTTTTATTATTTTATTAGTGTTTTATTATAAAAACTGTCACTTTGGTATAATAATATTTTTTTTTATTTAGGATTTGGAAGGCTCTAACACAATATTTTTTTAATTACATATTATCCTTTTTTTGCAAAATCAAATGGTTCAAAATCAAATGTTATTAAAATTGATATTTTTAAACGTGTAAAAAATTTTCTAAAATATTCTTATGAAGACCAATAAACCTTAATTATATGATTTAAAGCACCATTACAATAACAGTTTAATATAGGAAAACAAGAAGTGAAAAGCCATTATTACTGGCGTTTGTTAAGTATTAACTCATTAAGCTTTTTATTATATTAAATAATTTTTAAATCAAACTCTTTTTTTTATTTACATCAAATTAATTGCTTTTCCTTTAAAATCCTGTAGAATTTAGAGTTAATCGATTTTTTTTTAATCTTTTGAAATCTTTATAAAATAAGCTTATGTAGGAGTTTACAGTGCTATTTATTAGTTTTAGTCTACTATTATTTATTAAAGAATAACTTAAAGTTATAACCTGTTACCCAGCATAACTTCCTAATTATTATGAATCATACGCCACCAGTTGATAAATAAAAAATTAATATTCTTTTAACACAGTTTGTGAAAATCATATTACAAAAGCAATTTTAATTTAAAAAATATATATTAAATATTAAACGAAATTAAGTCGTCAAATCCTAATTTATTTAACAAAAAGTTTTAAATAAAATTTTCAAATATTATTTCCTTGTGTATATGCTCGTATATTGTATTATTTTATGAAGTTCCTCAAATGCATCCAAATCAAATTATATTAAAAATCTAAATAAATTCATGAATCTCATACAAATATGCTCGTATATGAAACCAAAAATTTAAAAAGATGATTAAATATATAAAGCACTTAAATAACAAATGAATTTTAAAAGCAAGCACTATTTTAAATTGCTTTTCGGCGGTAAAAAATTGGTTTTAAAATCAATATGTTTAGTTTACAGTTTCAAGTCACTGAAACTGTTAATATATATTGTATTTATCATTTGCTTTTTAGTTTCCCCAAAAGTTTTTTATTAAATTTGCAAAAACTTTAGATGTATATAATTTTTATTTTCCTTTTTACAAAAATTTTGGCATTTTTTATTTTGTATTGATACAACTAGCTAACTACATTTACAGCCTTTTAATAAGCCTGTTTTATTAGCTTTAATTTGCTATTATTTAATCTTACATCGCTTAAAAACTATTAAAGTTATCAACAGTTTTCTAACATAACCTCTGTATTAATATCAATCATACGCAACCAGTGACAAATTTACAAATTTTAATTTTTATTAATTTTAGAAATTTTTTTTTTTAAAATGTTGAAGCAAAACTAGAATTATAAAAAAAAACTAACTATTGCAGAGAATACTTATACAGAAAAATACTGACAAATTATAAATTAATTTAAAGAAAAAATAATAAAAAAGGACTGCAACAGCAAATGAATTATAGATCTTAAAAACAAATTAGTGACATTTTCGAAACATAGCTTCCATATTTTTGTCTCATTTTTTTCAAGTCTTAAATATTATTTAAATATCATATTTCACTTTTAAACGTCTCTATACATATATGCCTTCATTTACATAGAAGGATGTTATATACGAAAAAATATAAGACAAATATGTTACTGGTAATGATTTTTTTTTTTTTTTAATTTTAAATAACATAAACCTTTTTTGTCAGTTCAGTTCGAAAAAATCTATGTAAACCTGTGTTTTATTTAATTTTTTTCAAGGATTTTAATTAAAATGAAATTTCATTTAAAATTTTTTCGAACAACTTTTATATATTGAAGCATTTTTTGCGAACAAAATAAGTAATATGATACTAAAGCAACGCATGAGAATGCATTTGCTATGCATGCTTTAGCATGTTAGTTTAAAAAAAAATATGGAAATATTTGTAATGAAAAGAATGTTCTTATTAAAATAAACTTTTGTTCCATATTATGAATGAAATCGATATTGTGAAAACGCATATGGTAAACTTCAATCAAATTCTCAGGAAGGTAAATAATTTATCCTCTTGAGTAGAAAACTGCAACACTTTATTTGTTAGAACTTACAGAAAGAACACAATTTACAAAAAAAAAATAAAAAAAATTTTTTGTTGATTTTTTTTTTGTCATCGTTTAACGTGTCAGCTCAATATAATTTACCCATTTACCCAGCGATTCTGAACTATTCCAAGCCCTCGACGAAATAAGGTTTCAGAAGTTCCTTAAAATAAATTTGTATTGCAAAAAGGACTATTTGATTTGAGCGAGTTAATGGGCAACAGTGCCAGTATCAGTTACTAGCCTAGGTGAATTGTCATGATTCCTAATCACTTTGTAACGGCGAAAGTCGATCACTTGTTTTCGCCTAGAACCATTAATGTTTTTTAAGATTTATTTCTTCTTATTTTTTTATTATTATTTGTTATCTTCAATATTGTTTCTTAAGTTAAGAATTAATTATCAAAGTAATTTAAATTAACGGTCGGGTAATTCAGCGCCACCTATAAGTCAGCGAAAAACAAACCATCAAGACAGTCAGCTGTTAAAACAGATGTAACATCACAGCTGAGATGGCTGCCAACTGCTGTCAACAAACGATCGGTCATTGTGGAACAAGATTAACGTGAGTTCCTGCCAACTCGGCCTAACCTCACGGTGGTCTTACCACCGAGTGAAACTTAGGCGTAGACTAGCGCCCCCATTGTGTAGTATAACAACACTTTACGATTGCCACCAATCGCTTTTTGTGTGTGATACAGTCACAATGAGTAGCAATTTATATAAGCAAGCCTTTCCAAGGCAAGCCTAGATCCATATTATAACCTCTTGCTTAGGGGTTTGAAGACTATCCAAACTCCGTCTGTTAAGAGTACAACAACGCACTTGATCGACCGTGCACCATACCTACATAAATCGATCTTAAACCACAACCACCACGTGTACCCCCGAAGGGGACCTCACCAATAATCGGTTATAGAGAGGATAGGCTCTCTGTGGGGCCACCGATTCCCGTGGTACCAGTCCTTTGGGCACTGGTCGGGCCTCGAAGAGGACCCGTGTTATAAAACAACAGACCTTTTCTTCCAGATTTAGGCTCTAGGAACCCTAGCGTCTGGTGCCCCTATTTTCCCCGAGTGAACCGCGTCAAAGCATTTGCCATATTCCTGCAGTGACAATTGGAACCCCCGGGGGTAACGATCGGTCATGTAGGTGTGTGTGTGAATGTGTGTGCACAAGTATGGGTATGAAAGGCCGAACATTTTGAAAGAAAAAAACTGGGCAGATTGCCAGCAGCTCGCCTGCAGGTAAGAAGTCTCTTGGAGGAATTTTATATTCTGCAACTAATTCTTATCGACAGGACAATTGCATGTGGTGGAAGTACCAACAACACAGAAGTTTATCTTCTACTGGTGTTGGCTCGACCCTGTGACTAGTGCTGGTGTGGAATTTTATATTCCGGCCATATTATTTGACACGGCCTAGAACTCCCAAAAATCGCTGCAACTGCTAGGTATATTGTGTTACTTTAACAGTCGCTGCCGCTTGTACCGCTGCCAGGTACCGCCGATGCTTACGCAGCCCTGTACATTTGTAAGGTAACGTTGCCCGCTACCATCGCAACCCTGTACCGTGGCCGTCGCAGCCCTGTACCACTGCCAGGTACTGCTGCCAGCTACCGCTGGCATTTGTAGCCCGTACCGCTGCCAGTTGCAGCTCCATGACGCTGCCCGTACCCGGTGCCGCTGCCAAGAGCCGCCGCCGCCTGGTCCGCCGCTGGCCATCGCCACTGCCGCATTGTACCACTGCCATCGTCGTCTTGTACAGCCACAGACAGCAGCCACACTGCCTGGTACGTACGCTGGTCATTGCCACTGCCGCTCTATACCACCACCAAGTGCCGTTGCCTATTGCCAACGCCACCAGATACCGCCACTGCACATGCCATCGCCCCTGTACCACATTTAAGGGATCTGCTACACACATTCATCACCACAGCATATCGAAGACCGCTGACCTGAATTACCACGATATTTGATCTTCGACCGCAAACTTGTCTAACGTTGTACCATTTAAATTTAAAAGAGAATAAAACTGAACTTAAGATTTATAACGTTTAGAAACCAGAGCGGTTTCATTTCTACATCCGTAAGAGGAGGTAGGTAACAAAACAAAATATAAACGACCCTGGACTCCACAGCAGCAGCTATCCCAGCAACCAGCGGAAAACGTGTCTTTACAACTTTTAATTTGACAAGTGAAGGTATAGGAGCGACTGAAAATTTTTTCCATAATTTCCTGCAGTGGCCTGATGGTATGCTCTAGTACCCCGTCTTATAACAACATATACGTTTTTTAATTCTTTTTATTTCAACTACTCCCGTATATGTTTTTTGTTAGGCGCATCTTTTATCTTAAGAACTTCCATTATTATTTTTTCTATATTCTTCATCAACAATTCATTATTCAAATTTATTTATTTAATTTTTTTTTTTTTTTTGCAACACATTCTATTTTTGCCTCGCTATTTGTTTTTGAGAGCAAATGTGTCAAATTTATATGCAAAATTTATTAAGTTTTAAAAGCATTTTCGTGTGAAGATGTCGTTGCCATTTCCATTGAATTTAGGCCGTTTACACTAATGAAGTTTTTGATATGTATGAATGTATGTATGTATGTAGATAAATACATAATATACATTAAGTGTTGTTATTATTGCTATTTCTGCAACAAATTTTGATGGGTTGATATAAGTTAAGAGAGAAAATATTAGGGGTAAAGAACCGAAAAACGAAACAATAAAATTAGGTCGCTAGATTAGATTAGGATATTAAATACAGTTTTATGTCCGAGCTAAATATAGGTTATGTAATATTAGGCAGGTTGCTCAAATGTCACGAGTTATCTCGGACTATCATAGTTCTCTATTTAACTCCAGTATCCCTAGATCATAAAAACCACCCAGAGCAGAAAAAAGCTGTAGACAGTGTCGCTTGTTTAAGACAATCTAGCTTTTTAAAGGTATCCTGTAAATGTTCCCAACAGAAGTACTATCAAGTTTTTTGTGGGGGCCAGTAAAGCCTTAAAACTTTTTTTGCAAAAACATTTTCAATCTTTATTCTCTCTTGCTAAAAGTAGCTATCTATAAATTAAGTTTTTTTAAGTAGCTTAAAGTATTAGCTTTAATTTGCTATTATTTAATCTAAGATTGCTTGAAAACTGTTAAAATTATAACAAGTTTTCCAACATAACCTCTTAATTAATATCAATCATACGCAGCCAGTATAAATATGCAAATTTCAATTTTTATCAATTAAAGAATAAATATTTTGACAGAAATGTTGTAGCAAAACTAGTATAAAATAAGTAAGAGTGCTATATTCGGCCATGTCGAATTTTATGTAATACGTGATCCATTTCGAGGTACTTTTTTCAATAGCCTTTTTTTGACAGATCACGTGTGAGTAGTGTCATGCTGTCATGTTATTTTTGTTTAGTATTGTTTGGCATTTCATAATGGAAAGATTTACTCCTGAATCGCTTTGCTCTATGGGCTCTGGAAAAGTTCCAAGAAGATCCGACGTTTTCCAAGCAAATTTTGTTAAGCGATGTGGCCCATTTCTCGCTCAATGGGTATGTAAACAAATAAAATTTCTGCATTTGGGAGAAGAGCAACCTCAAGAGATTCAAGAGCTGCCACTTCATCAAAAAAAAAAACAACGGTTTGGTGAGGTTTGTGGGCCGGTGGAATCATCGGTCCATATTTCTTCAAAAATGTTGCCGGTGCGAACGTAACCGTCTATGGCGACCGTTATTGTGCCATGAAAACCGACTATTTGAAGCCTGAAATTGAAGCTCGTGATCTCGGCGACGTGTGGTTTCAGCAAGACGGCGACACTTCCCACACATCGCATCAATCGATGGATTTATTGAGTGAACATTTCGGTGAGCACATAATTTCACGTTTTTGGCCGGTCGATTGGCCACCAAGATCGTGTGATATCTCACCGTTAGACTTTTTCCTGTGGGGATATGTAAAGTCTAAAATTTATGCGGACAAACCCGCTTCGATTCAGGCCTTGGAGGAAAACTTTACGCGTGTCATTCGCCAGCCAAAATGCTCAAACGAGACATCGAAAATTGGACTCAACGGATGGACTATCTGCGACGTAGCAACGGCCAACATTTAATGGACATAATCTTCAAAAAATAAATGCCAAAGAATGTTCTTACAAATGATAATAAACATTCTCCATTAAATTTGAATCTCCTGTGTTTTTTTTATTTAAAAAAGTAGGGAACCTCGAAAAGGATCACCCGTTATATACCCTTCACCATAGTAATGCTATATATTGTGGTACCGTCTTATGTTACTTTGAAAATTTTTTTTGTAAAAAATTTTTGGAAACTTTTGTAAAAATTATTTAATAATTTATTTCTATTTTTTTTAATTTTTTGTAAATGTTTTTTTTTAAATTTTTTGTAAATTTTTTGTAAATATTTTTTTTTTTATTTTTTTCAAATATTTTTTGTAAAAATTTTTATAAAAATTTTTTGAAAAAATTTTTTTTTTTTCTATATAAAAATTTTTTGGAAGATTTTTTATAAAATTTTTATTGAAAAATTCTAAACTTCGTGCAATCTATATTGCGTTAGAATGGTCAGACTAAAGCAAAAATATCATTAAAAAATTTTCAATCAACCCCCCACCCCTAATAGGCCTATTGATTGCTCCTGGTTACCAGCGGGCACCCTGTGGGTCTATTGGCTACCTCTGTATTGCTTTCTATAAAGGCGTTTAATACAAATCAAAACAGAAACCCTTACCAACCTCAAAATAAACACAAAATCGACCCTCGCAGGGGGTTATTGATCGCCCGAGATTCACTCCTTTCGATCTGCCTGTCGCGGTCTAACATTTATCTAACAAAAAAGAACAACAGAGAATCATTAAGACCAAAAAAAAATTAAAAAAAAATACCTGAAAAAATATAGATGGGCGGAGTTTTTTGCCCGCAGCCTCCAAAGGTATGATTCGATATTGCTGAATTGCAATCTCAAAATTTTCGAAACTATGTCTGGCAGATTGGTGGGCTTAAATCTTCTGTGTCTCATCTGGTGCCTTGGCAAACAATTTTGCTAGACTATGAACATTAGCCTGAGGATTACTTGTGAACATTTTTAAGACTCTATACCTATTGTAGTTCTCTAGGTGGACGATAATAACTTTTCAGATTTTGTATCGTAAAAATCCAGTATGTAACGGGTGGCGCAAAAGTAATCCTCCTATCAGAAAATGCTATAAATTTTGCGAGGCGCCTAATTTCAAATCTGTTTTGACATTTGTGTAGTAAACACTTGCGAAATACACGTTAATAAACAATGTTACGCTACACTGCTCCAGAACGCGGAATATTGGTGACTATTTAGTTGACCAATAATTTACAAAAATTACAGCCAAAAAACATCGGAAGGTTATTTTTGCGCCACCCGTTACTTTGCTAGACTATGAGTATGAGGGTTATTTGTGCAAAGTTGCAAGACTCTACCAATTGTAGTTCTCTAGGTGGACGATAATAATTTTTCACATTGTATGGGAGCTATCACGCCCACTGTCCCAATCCAGTCTTTATTTTGCTAGATTATGCACATTTGTATATGAGGATTATTTGTGCAAAGTTTCAAGACTCTACCTATTGTAGTTCTCTAGATGTACGATTACAATTTCTCACTTTGTTTGGGAGCTACCACGCCCACTATTCCAATCCAGCCTGTGTTTTGCTAAACTATATATTTAATAAGGGGGTTAATGGTGCTAAATTTTAAAGATCTACCTGTTATAGTTCCCTACCCATTTAAAAAGTGGGCGTAAAAGTGGGCATGGTAAATTTTTCCTTGCGTAAAAACCTAAGTTCATATCGAAATTGATATCTTTTTACCATTGATTTTTCAAGATAAAAAATATTTTTTATTTCCCCCAATATATTTTCCTTAATATTTCGTTGGGAAAATCAAGTTAAGTGTGGATGTGTATGTGTATGTGTGTGCGTATGTATATTTGAGCGCTTGTATGTGTTTAAGAATGTGTTTTGTGTGCCATTTTCCCAACAACACGTTTGTTCATTTAAACATTGAAAATACTTTAACGGTCGTTTGCCTTTAAATAAATGTAAGCAAGTTTATGAGTTGTTCTGTGCTGTACTGTGCTGTGCATGAGAATGTATTTGTAACAATGTGTTGGTTGGTATTCTCTTCATTTAATATGTTAGTGTGTTAAGTTGTACTTGTAGTTGTTGTTTTTTTTTTTAGCTCTACAAAATAAGTTAAATAATACAACAACGAAACAAAAAAACCAGAATTCAAATTTATACCACACTTTTCGAGGCAAATAATATAGAATTTAAATAGAAATGGAAACTTTTTTCTGCTAAAATTAAATCTGAAATAAAATATATGTAAATAAAAAAAATAAACCTTGAATTGTATTAATCTTGCAACAATTTTAAATTGAATTTTCAAGAAAAATTAAATCAAATAAAATTGTATTATTTAACAGGACTAAACCTTGCTGAAGTAAATTAGAAATAAAACAACAAAAAATGAATGAATTAAATCAAATTTTTATTCTGTTTGGAAGAAAATTCCATGGCCTTTAGGTTTTAGAAATGATGTTTGATTAATGACCAGCTCGACTTGTTGTTATATAGCGCATCTTGTAAGTCCAAATTTTTCAAGAACTGCTGGAGTGATATTTTTTATTAATGGCAAGAGTTCAGTTGACCTCTAATTGCACAAGACTTGTTGGGGTTTGCCAGCATAAGACAAGGACTTATTGTGTTGTCCCAGAGAAAATAATGCAGAGGCATCAAATCGCACGATCTAGGAGGTCTACAAAAAGGTCAATGTCGTGAAATTGCAATAATGTGAAAAATTTTGTTTTAATATCAAGCAATTATTAATCGCGTGTAGGCGGTACATGCAAACTTTCTAACTTCTTTTGTTTTTCTTTCGATGCTCAAAGTTCTTAGAACTCAGAAATCATACTACCACTGCAGCTTTAAGCAATTCTGAATTGTTAAACCTGATGATATCCTATATTTTAGTAACTTTATTTTTATAAATCCATAGGCCCAGGACACGCAACACAGGACAGGACACGCAACACAGCCCTTGTCTTCACCGTACAAACATTCACAGGCCCTAGAGACAACAGAGAGCCTTCAAGGAGTTTTATACTACGAGACCCTAAGGCATGGCACGCACAAAGTACCTGCTCCAAAGTCCTCCCATGCACATCAATGATGCTGCAAATTCTGACCTCGGTATTTCCTAATTTCTATTGACCACAATGTTGGGTGAGCGATCCCATAAGTAGCTTTCAATCATTACTATTGAGTGTTAATTTAATAAGACGTTTTGCTTGCCTGAGCCCTGTCTAAGCTTTCCCATGACGAGCAAGCTCTGCTTCGAGCCAGGAACCGGTTTTCTCCTTAACATAGGCCTTGTCAAAGAAGGATTCTAGTTCTATAAATCTTAGTCGTGGTTGTCGGTTCTCCTTAACATTGGCCATGTGAAAGAATAGTTCTGGTCCTATAAATATTTTACGTGTCCTTGATTGGTTAACCGGTCCCCCCGCTCATTATCAGCATGGTCCTCATAACTGGCAATCCAGGAACCAGTTTTTTTCTTAGCATTGGCCATGTTAAATACGGGTTCTGCTGTCATAATTTTTTGCCAGAATGACCCTGATGACTAGTAACCCAGGAACCAGTTTTCTTATTCTACTTATGCCCCTAGGTTGCCTAAAAGGTTCGCCCACTCACTTTCAGCATATTCGTCATGACTGGGAACCCAGGAGTTAGTTTTCTCCTTAGCATATCCAGTACATATTCCAAAGAAGAACATTACACATAGATAGGAACGCAACGTAATGTTAAACTACTGTGAGAACCGAGTAAATTTAGAGATATCACACGATCCAAGACTAATCCATAACGTAGCTCAAACTTTAAATATATTTTTATACCGTTTTTCTTTCTCCTTAAACATTGCCTAGCACAGACGAGGTGACGTTAGCAGATCAGGAAAGATCGTTGGATAGTTGGGGCCAAAAATACCGGCTCCCCTGTCATAATTTTTCTGTTTCTAGCCGTCAGTAAATCAAAACTGGTCTGCTATTTAATCGCCAACCAAGTCCGGTTGTTCTAACGGAGTCTCTAAGGAATTAGGACATCAATATTCATCTGCAACACAAGGGCCAATTGATCATGATCAGCGGTGATCATATTTATTCATATGTCGCATTAGGTTAGGTTAGAGAAGATCACACATAATTATATGTATGTAGCTTCACAAGACCATTTTTGATCCATAGTAACTCCCCTGATATGTTCCACTGTCTACAGCTTCATTCTAATCTATCCCACTTAGTTGTTGTTGTTGTTGTAACAGCTCTGCTGCTGTCGGAAGTTCTTTTCTGGGAAAAAAAAAAACTTCCGGTTGATACAGCTGTTGCTGAGTTGACAATCTTTGGCCGGGTGTGACTCGGGTCGTACCGGAGCGAAGATCCAATTGTCGTGTGAACGATCCCACTCAGTAGTCCTGTTTGCTTTGTAAACTTGACAATTAGCATAGCTTCCACACCCTTCAAGTCCTCCATATTCTGAGAAAAGAAAAGTGCCGAAATATTTTTTACAACTGTGTGATAATGCAGGTCACTGACAAAGATAGTGGAATGTGTTTTCCTCTTCTTCGCCACACCATCTGCAGATATCGTCATCACAAATCGAATCTTGCATAAGAAATATCTAAGATAATTAAGTCCTGTTATAATACCTGCATACATTCTCAGTTCTGATTTACTGATTTACGTAACAGCTTATACCGTTCTCCATTACCACTTTCCTGCAGCAAGGATTTCGTCTGTATGGACCTCAATGAGTTATTCTATATTGTGTCAACATCACAGCTAAAATTGTCTCTTATCCTCCCATTTATAGAATCGAGACCAGGGTATATAAGTCCTCACAACTGAGACTTATGTCAAAATCAGCTCCAGCTCGTGCCAACTTGTCTGCAGCTTTATTTCCTACGATATTGTAATGACTGGGTACCCAGCACAGTTTCAATATGTGTTGTTCGTTGAGTGCTTGTAGCTCTCTGCAACAACGGCTGACTACCTTCGATCGAATACACCTATTTCGAAGTGATCCGACTGTCTATGTAAAGAGTGATATCGTTTGAGAATACCTACCCCGTAGCAGTTTCAGACTCCGCACAGATTTCGGCTTGGAAAATGTTACATAAGTTATTCAGTCTAGAACTGTGTCTGATACTCAACTTCTCGCAGTATACTCCACTTACTGTACCATAATCCTTTATTTAACCATTTGTATATATGTACCTCAATTCCTCCAGTGTAATTATGCAGAGGTTACCGATCATCTATTATTGAGATGATTGTAGAAATCTCCTTATCCCAATGGATTTTAGGCGTGAAATAATCGGTTTCTTTGTTGTCTAATTGATATTTTTAGGGTTCCGTAACCAAAGGGTAAAAACGAAACCCTATTGTTTTCGCTATAATGTCTGTCCGTCTGTCCGTCTGTCAGCGCCTTTTGTCTCTGGAACCGTAATGGGAAGACTCTTGAAATTTTCACAGATTATGTATAGCTGTTGTCGCTATAGCAACAAATACTAAAACTTATAGGGTGTTCCGATAGAGAGGTGTTATTCACGAATATGTTTTTATTTCTTGAACTGTAGGAGGCATAGACTCAAGATTTAAAAACAGTAATTAAAACTTAGTTCGCTATATAAACAAGTGTAAAAAATAAAAATTAAAATTAAAGGGTGTTCCGATAGTGGTGTGATTTGCATGTACCACCCTAAGTCCCAAGTTTTGAACCATAATAGGTAGACTCTTGAAGGTGTATAACTGGTGTATTGCCACTATAGCAATAAATACTAAAACTTATAGGGTGTTCCAAAAGTGACGTGTTATTTGCTTTTATGTCTTTATTTCTAGAGCTATAGGAAGCAACCACTTAAAATTTGCAGACAGTAATTAACACACTATGTTCGCTTTCTAAACAAGTATATAAAATTAAACCTTTAAAATTAAAGGGTGTTCCGAGAGTGACGTGCTTTGCGTATATATAGCCTAAGTTTTGAACGATAATAAGTAGACTGTTGAAGTTTTTACAGGAGGTTTATTACTATGAAAACTATAACAAATAATAAAAATAAAGGGTGTTCCGACAGTGACGTGATTTTCTCATATATAACGCCTTATTTCTTAAACCGTAATAGGTAGACTCTTAAAATTTTTTACAGCAGACATGTTGCCAAGGCCGATATGAAAATTACTAAAAATTAAAGGGTGTTCCGACAATGACATGTTTTTCACGTAGAGTGACTTATTTTTTTAATCGTAATAGGTAAACTCTTGATACAATCATATAAAAAGAATTTTCATGGCCGTTATAAGAAATAATAAAATTAAAGGGTGTTCCGACAGAAACATGATTTTTACTTAAATAGCCTTATTTTTTGAACCGTAATACGTAGACTTTTGAATTGTTTACAGTAGATGTTGTACTTCGGCCGTTGTAAAAATTACTAATTACTAAAGGGTGATCCATCAGTGACATATTTTTCACGTATATAACCTTATTTTTTGAACCGCAATAGGTAGGCCTGCTATTTTTATAGAAAGTGTATTACCATGTCCGTTATAACAACAATTCGTAAAATTTAAAGGGTGTTCCAATAGCGATACAATTTTCGCGAATATGGCTTTGATTTTAAAAATAAAGGGTGCCCCATAAGACATGAAAAATTAACAACTTGCATTTTTAAAGGCGTACTAAACATAGTACGGAACCCTACGTGTGTGAGATTAACTCGCACTTGACTGATTTATTTATTATTAGCAAAGAGTATTCATAACTTTTAATATTTAATTGTTTATTCTGTCTCAATCTTAATTGTGTTCTTAATGCATATTCTTTTATATATGTAGTATGAGATTAATGGGTCGATTCCAAGTATTCTACACAAAGCGTCAGTTGCTGTTGACCTCCTGGCTCCTGTGATATGTTGCATTAGCTTTCCGACCACCACATATCTAGTAGACGAAAAGCGTTTCTGTAGGTATAGTGGCGGCATGTGCATAGCGTCTAAGACACAGATTAGGTGGTAGATCTTGTCAAATACTATCGTGTTCTTCGGCCAGAGTATGGTAAAATTGGCGTTGTATTGGCGTTCGAATAACTTACTATTGATTTTTGTTTGCTGGAAACGCTACAGTTGATACCCCTTTATGTAAACGAATTTTGTGTGTCCCCCAACAAAAAAGTGTGATGAAAATAACATGGGATTTTTTATTATTTTTAATTAGAAACTTCAAAAATTGGGGTTAATAATACACGAATTTAATTCTTTTCGTAACTAAACAACTGGTAAATTCAAACACTAGATATTAAAAAAATTAATAAAATTTTTATTTTAAAAATTCTATAATGACACACATATAATATTAAAAATAATTAAAACTATAATTTAAAGAAATTTAAATATATTAGAAATTCAAACTTTAAGTTCGTAAAAGTCAATAAAAATAAAAACAAAAAAGGTAAGGGAAAAGGGAAGAGAAATAGAAAGAAAAAACACTGAATATCTTACAAGTCTCCACAAAACTTGTGCTCAAGCCCTCTAGAAAACAGAAACTAAAATAATAATGGCCACTTAACAATGTCTAAAGGCAAAATAAAATAAAATAAAATAAAATAAAATAATACACAAAACAAAGAAACTGCCAAAAACAACAAAGAATAAACTTAAGGCAGACTTTGTCTCTATTTTTAAAATTCCCCTAAAAGTATACAACACAATTTGTTGTAATCTAAAGCTGTATTGCTGTTGCTGTTGTTGTTGTTACTGCTGCTGGTTTTTCTTTTAGTTTTCAAACGAACACACAGATTAGTTGCGGCAGTCCTTGTGCTTTTCTTTCTTTTTGTTCTTGAAGTAGTTGTGTATTTGGTTTGGTTTCGTTTTTTTTTTTTTTGTTTTCTTCAGCTGCATTTTTTTCTTTAGGCTTTTGCTCTCTGTTTGACATAATCCAAAGCAGCAGCCAGTATACGTTTCTCTAGTATACGATACTCTAATATCATCATTTTTATATAATTTCTTTTTGGCTTAATTTCACCCTTTTTTAAGCCGTCAAACAAGTTTTCATCATCTTCCAATGTGGTGGGAAAGGCTTTCAATAACAGCATAAGACGTATTTGCAAGTACTGCCAAGTTTTCGATTCCAGTTCAGTTTCTAAAGCACAATCAATATGCATTAAATCCATGGCACGTTCCGATTTAATCCAGTGATCTAATTGTTCTGCATTCATATTGAAGACTCTAACGAAACCCAATAATTCCGCAGAAATGTGTTCAGGTGGTGGCAGAACTTTCAGCTCACTATTCTTTGGTATATTGAGCAATTGCAACAGTTCATTGCGTTTCTCAAATAAAGGATCCGAAGCACTAAGACCCAATTTAATGGCTACACTGTCTTTGGGATTTGAGGGATTGATGAAACTAAAAGAGAATTTTTTTTTTTTTTTTATAAAATAATTTTTGCACTGTCGCCTCATTCATTACTTACCCATTATGAATCATAAGCTCAGCATTCGAACGATCACCGTAGTGTATGAACACTTGTTCACCCTTTTTAAAGTCCTCCTGAGCTGTGCTTTCCATTTCCTGAGTTTCTGCATTGAAAAAGGATGTTATAGTGCCATTGCGATGATTGGCCATATCCCAGAAGGGTATTAGCGCGGATATAGTTTGGGTAGGCATCTCTTCGGCCAGTGGAACAGAACGTGGTATAAGATTTTCACGAGTCATAACAGTCGAAACTGCCCATCTAGAAAATATTAGAAACAAATTTTAAATTAATTAAAAATAAAAAATAAAATATAACAGTTTGAGTTTGACGACTGCAAATTAAGAAAAAAGATTTGAAAACTTAAGCTTTTTCTTAAAAAAAACCTATAAGAAAAAACTTTAATTTCAATTAAAATAAACTGCCTAAAACTATGCATCAATTTTTTTTTTTTTTTTTTTAGTTTTGCACACAATATAGCAACAGCGTTTCTATATTACTCAGCATCATAGTGATGGTCCTTCGCATCACACAAACCAGTAAAAAGAGAAAAACTTAAGCCACAACAACAAATGTTTTCAAAATGTTAGAACTTGTTCAAAGAACTCAAACAGCAATATCGTCATAATCATTTTTTAATCTCCTCCGCTTTGAAATAGTGTTTAAGTCACAAGATGATTTTGTGTGTATTAAACACCCCTCAACAGGCAATCAAATTACAACCAAAAATAAAATTTAATTAAACAGCCTTTACTGTTAACTTTTTTTTAACATTTTATAAGCCACAAAATATTTAAAGCACTTTTCTCTTCACAATAAGATTTTTCGTTAACCTCTGAGCTGCTAATTTAAAGAATTGACCAAAATAAAATCATGTCTTAGGAAAGTTAAACATTTTTATTGTCTAATGGTTGAGAGGATCAGCTAAGCATGTGAGAAAATAATTTCAAAAACTAAAAAATTTTCCTGGTGTCCCTGTCGGAACACCCTTTAATTTTTATTATTTGTTATAACGGCCATAGTAACACACCTCCTAAAAAAAATTTCAGATCTATCTATTATCGCTCAAAACTTAGGCCATATACATGCAAATCACGTCACTATCGGAACACCCTTTAATATTTAGGTTTAATTTTGTATACATTTTATTTATAAAGCGAACATAGTTTTAATAACTGTCTGCAAATTTTAAGTGTTTGCCTCCTACAGCTTAAGAAATAAAGACATAATCGTAATTAACACGTCACTTTCGGAACACCCTATAAGTTTTAGTATATGTTGCTATAGCGGGCACAGTTATACATCTACTATGAAAAGTTCAAGACTCTACGTATTATGGTTCCAGAGGCAAAAGGCCCTGACAGACAGACAGACATTGTAGCGAAATCAATAGGGTTACGTTTTTACCCTTTGGGTAAAAAACTGTCATACACACTATGTTCTTTATTTACAACAATATATCAGTATATATAACACTATATCTATAAAGCATAGTATTAACAAAGCAGTTATAGGTAAAAATACTATTAAAAACTGAAATAATTTCGACTTTCTATTTGCTAAGAAAACTGTTATACACATTTTTGATTATTATATATTTAAAAAAAATTTTTTATTAAATATAAGTAATATTTGCTAAAATATTACTTAATATTTCGAATATGCATTATCAATAAAACGAAAATTGTGTATAACAGTTAAAAATTTTTAATGTTTTCCACAGAATTTTTTACAATAAAACTAATATACAAAAAAAGTAAAATAAAAAATTTGTAAAAAAAATCACTTTTAAAAGCTAAAAACTGTTATAATGAACATTTTTAAATCTTAAATTCAGATAAAAACTAACTTTGTCACACAATTTGCTTAGAAAAACTGTTATACACATTTTTGATTATTATACATTTCATTAAACATTTTTTTACAATATGCGTTATTAACAAAACTGTTATACATTTTGTATAACAGTTAAAAATTTTAAATGAGATTATTATACATTTCATTAAACATTTTTTTAAATAAATATAATTAATATTTGCTAAAACATTAATTACCATAAAATTGCAATATTAACAAAACTGTTATACGACAATTTTGTATATCAGTTTAAAATTTTAATTCTTGTCCACATAATTTTTTATAGAAAAAACTACTACACAAATAAGGTAAAATAAAAAATTAGAAAAAAATATCACTCTCATAAAAAAAGTGTTATACAGAACATTTATAATCTTAAATTCAGACAAAAAATAATTTTGTCACACAATTTGCTTAGAAAACTGTTATACACATTTTTGATTATTATACATTTCATTAAACATTTTTTTTTTTTTAAATAAATACAGTTAATATTTGCTAAAACATTAATTACTAAAAAATTTCAATATGCATTATTAACAAAACTGTTATACGAAAAATTTGTTTATCAGTTTAAAATTTTAATTGTTGTTAACATATTTTTGGATAGAAAAAACTACTACACAAATAAGGTAAAATACAAAATTAGAAAAAAATCACTCTCAAAAGCTAAAAAACTGTTGTAATGAACATTTTTAAATCTTGAAATTAGATAAAAAAAAATTTGTCACATAATTTGCTTAGAAAACTGTTCTACACATTTTTGATTATTATACATTTCATTAAACATTTTTTTAATAAATATAGTTAATATTTGCTAAAACATTACTTAAAAAATTCCAATAAGCATTAACAAAACTGTTATACGAAAATTTTGTATAACAGTTCAACACTTTAATTGTTTTTATACATAATTTTTTATAAAAAAAACTAATATACAAAAGGGTAAAATAAAAAATTTAAAAAAAAATCACTCTTAAAAGCTGTTAAACTGTTATACAGAACATTTTTACATCTTGAAATCAGACACGTATATAGTTTGCTACAGAAAATTTAGATTATTTACTTTATTTAAATTAAGTTAAAAGGGTTGCCCGCTTAAAGCGGGTTGACTTGGCCCCCATTAAGGCCCTTTGTGATGCCGCAACGACCATTTAGCATTACAGTTCCCTGTAGAACTCCAGTCCGTAAGAAGCAGTTGAAGCTTCTCCCAAAAAAAATATGAGGCTAATTAGTGCTGCATTTGTAAGATATTTGGACCAAATGTTTAAGCCACCGTTGTTGTACAGCTAGGAAGCCCCAGAGAAGATGTTGAACTAACTCTTCCGCCTTCTCATCCAGACAGCTTTTGCAGCTCTCACTGCAGCTCTCACCGTCTAACCATACAGTGCTCCATTATGAAGCCTACTGAAGCGATATCGAGGGCTAGTAGTACATAACATAGTGCGTTTATTATCGATTGAAGGTCAAAGAATTCTGGACAATTTAATTGTTTTAGCTTAGCTACCATTCCCAAAACGTGTTTGAAAAAAGGGCTATTTTTTAATACGAAATTTATGTTTTAAACTTATTTTTTTTTTTTTTTTGTGAACAAACTTTAGTTCTATTAAAATTACACAAATTCTTATTAGTGTAAGTGTGTTCCAAGTAGGTCACTTGAGTTTTTCTCAAGATTTAATATTGTTTTACTCGTTATAGTTCTAAGAAAATAAAGTCCTCAAGGTTTATTTTTACTTGCACTGAAATTTTTTAGCCAAAACTATAAAGAAAACTTAAGTTGGGAAAATATGATGAAAGTTGTTGAGCTGGTAGTAAAATAAAATTTTTTGAAAACAATTAAAAATATTAACTTCTCATACTCTACTCGCAGTAATATTTTAAGGCAATATGAAAAAGCAAATATTTGTATATTGCAGTAAAATTAATTACGCTGAAAATTTAGGGGAAAGTATAAAATAAGCTTTTTTTGTTCGCTAGCAAAATCATTTGTGAAAGTAAAGAAATTACAAAAATTGCGATTAAGAAAATTATCAAACTCTTATCCGTACGAGAGTGGAAAAGTGATGAATCATTTACGAAGTTTTTTGTTTTATTTTAATGAAAAGAAAAAATATTTAAGATAAATTTAATAAATTTTAAAGATATGTAAGCAAAAAGGCTGAAAAAATATTTAAAAAATTAAATTTTTATTTATTTTTTTAGATGAAATATTTTTTTTGTGAAAATAAATTTGGTTTCAAATTAAAAATTTTGTTCAACAAAATATTTTTCATAAATAAATTTATAATTTACGAATGTAGCTTATACTCTTAGCTTTGATTTGTATGATTGCTTAAGAAAATGCAGTCATAATTAGCCGAGTTATAGCTAATTTTTCAACATAAACTCTTAATTAATATTAATCATACGTACAGTATGGCAATTTAATTTTAATTTGAAAAATATTGTAATTTCAATAGTTTTTTTAAAAAATAAAAAAAAAACGAATGAATGTTTAACCGGTTTATGGTCTTTTTTAAAACTCTAAAATTTGTATTCGAATAATTCTTTACTATTTTCAACAGCTCTATTTGTATTTGTAGAAGAGTTTCGTTTACTTTGTTATCATACATTTTAATAGGGTGTGAACTAAAATTAATTTTCTTAAGACCATAAGAAAAAGTTTGTGAAAATAAAACACAAACAGATAGTTTCAAATAGCAACAAAAAATATGTAGTTGATTTAAATATTTAGAAAAAGAAAAGAAAATTAAGAAATAAAAAACACAAATAAAATAAAATAAAAAGTTTTCTTTTTTAATAGCGAAAGTTAAGTAAAAAATACAAATTCCTTTTTAAAATGTCCTTAAAAAAAATATAAATTAGAATTTTTGTTTCACAAATTAAAATTACAAAACTAAACAAATTGTTTTACAAAGTCATCTCTTCTTAACAAATTCTTAAGTTTGTCTTTAGCTTAACTCTGTCTGTTATTTATTTAGGAACCCTTTTAAATGTGTATTTCTATGCTATTTTTCTTATTTTATTTTGCTCTTTTGCAACACTTCAACTTTTTCGCATTTTTTTTTTTTTTTTCTTTTCTTTCAAAGAAAAAATATTCAAATAAATTTAATTAATTTTCAATTTAAAAGCATTTAATCACAACAATTTACAGACAGACACCACTGGTACAAGCAACTTGATAAGCAGTAGCGCAAGGACTAAAAGATACTTCAAAAACATGCACCATAAATGGCAAATTGTTAGCGTTAAAACGCCAAGGGTGATGTGAACAACTCTAAGGATGACACAAAATATAATTGAACTTTACACTAAAGATATAAAACATAAAATAATCAATACAAAAATAGCAGCTAAACGCTATAATATATAGAGAAAATAATACGAGCGAATACAATCTAAAATAAGGTACAAAAACTATATAAAATGTACTGTTTTTTTTAAAAAAGGGGGGAAATATCTTAATAAAATAACGATAATAAATCATTTGGTTATACTTTGTAATAAAAAATAATGAAATTTATGTAGAAGTTTTTTATAAATATTAAAAATTAAATTTTTTGAGAAAAAAGATATTTGATTATTTTAAATTTAAATATAATTAATGACTTATAAAATATTTGAAGATGAAAATTATGTTTAAAAGAAAAACCTAATTAGTTAGCTTTAATTACTATATTTTATTATGAAATTCTGAAATAAATTAACAAAGTTATGGCCCCTTTTTTAACAAAACCTCTTATTAAATATTAATCATACGCAGTGTGGTTCAATTTTTAAAATTAATTTTTAAGTGACATAAAGCTAAGTTTTAAAGATTCTTTCATGTTATTTCTTATTGCAATTTTGTTTTGATAAATTTAAAAAAAAACAGAGCGTATCAATGCGAAATTAATACCATTTGATAGTTCAAGAAAATATTGCTTTTATTCCATAAATGTTTGCAAGAGTATCAGCTTAGGAAATATTACCGTGAAATTTGTACACTTTGACGTAATATTATAAATAATATTATTTATAAATAAAACTGGATGTGCCCACACTCGTTTTGTGCGTCCTGACAATATTTTTTTTTCGATTTTGCTTTGAAAGTAATCTACACCAAATTTTAAGACTCTTAAGAATTTCCTTTATTTAAAGGTACCCATCTCTGGATAAAATTCTAAAATTTATATAATATACGAAAATTATAAAAACTGTGGTAAAGCTCTGTAAAACAATGTAATTTTCCACAAAGGAAAAATACAAATCAAATACAAATTTTATCCAATTGGCTATTTAGCAGTAAGTAGTTCATATTTTGTCATTATTTTAAAACAGCGCCATCTGTTGTTTATCCTTGTTTAAAATATGCCGCTTTTAATTCATATTTTGTCATTATTTTAAAACAACGCCATCTGTTGCGCAATCGTTTTCAAAATATCCCGCTTTTAATTCATATTTTGTCATTGTTTGAAGACAGCGCCATCTGTTGCTCTCAACATTGCTTAAAATATACTGGCTTCGTAACTAAAAGATGCCTTAAAGTAAGCAATACCTTTAAATCGGTATAAAAAAAACTCGTTGTTCTTTTACTGCTTTTTTCCACTTTCTCTTGGAAATAATATATTTTTGTGGAAAAAAGTATCCTATATTGGAATCAGGATACTAAGGTGGCTCCTAAAATTTCTTAAAATCCATGCAGTCGTTTTTACGTGATGCGAACACAGACAGAAAGACAGACAAACAGACAGGAAATAAGTTACTGTCTTATTATATGTATAGATTATGAAATAAAATTCTTGGCAAAAAACTTAAATTTAAATTTTTTTTTCGAAAATTTTTCCTTCTTTAAAATATAAGTTTTTACATTTTTTAATTAAATATATGAATATAATTATTATATACAATCTTAGCTTTTATTATTGTAATTTGCCCTGGAGATATCTAAGAAATTAGCCATAAAATCGGCCTTTTTTCAGCACAACTCGAAATTAATATCAATCATACGCAATGTAGCACAGATTTTAAAGAATTCATTAAAAAATGAAAAATAATTTGTCTTTTTTTTTAGATTTTAAAGATTCCTTGCAAAACGTGATAAATGCAATATTGTCAATTTAGGGGTATAGATGCAAAGTCTGCAATCTCCACATTTATTATTTTCGTAAAAAATTAATGTAAAAACCTTTAGCTCGAAATATATTCATATTTATTTAATCTATGTTGTGCTCTTCAGTAAATAAGAGCGTGATAAAGATATGGCGTAAGTTTTAGCGGTTTGCTGGCAATTATATTAACAAAATTGGGGATTGCTGCTCTAATCCAAATGGAGATTGCAGCCTTTGCATCGATACCCCTCAATTGTGTTTTTATGTTTCAAAATGTATCATTAATAGATGATCAAAAGGACTTTCTGTTTTTAATAAAAAATTTCATGTAAATTTTATATTTCACAACGTTGTAATTGTGTCAATTTTTTAATTGGATCTTATATTTTGAATAGAAAATTAAAAAAAATAAACATTTTTAACATTTTTTTCAAATTTAAAATTACGTTCTGTTCTCTAGCTTAAAAATTGGTTTAAATAAAAATTTAAATAAAAACTTAAGATTGTAATACAAATGAATTTTACCTTCTAAAAATGTATATATTTTTTTATTTTTGTCTCCTTAATAACCTACTAAGGCGCAAAAAATGTTTCGCTATTTAAAAGGTACTTTTGGCCCTTGTTTTCTCACTTTTTTCATCATGAGCTCATCAATAAAAGAAAATGTCGCTAACTTTGTTTATGCGATGATTTTACAAATTGCAAAAGCAACTGATTATAATATTTCCTTTACTTACGCTTCGCTGTTTTTAATGACTATTTTTCATTACAGTTACTCTTACTCTTTCACCATGTCTAGTTATTTTTTTTTTTTTTGCCACTTACTAGAAAGGGCGAATGGGAAATGGCAAAACTAACTAACTACATTTTCTGATTGCCAAAGTGCACAAAAAAAATATAAAGTTACCCAACCACACACTTAGGACACAATTAATACAAGTTTAAAACTACTATGTGGTACTATAACAACAACAGCAACGTGTAGTCAAGGCAGATGTCAAAAATAATGAAAACATTTTTCAAAACAATTTCTTTTAATACTTGCAGTAACTTTTTTTGTTTAATTATTGCAAATTATTTACCTGATGTAAACTTTTCATACATTTTCCAGGAACAAGAAATTTTTTTCCTAGTTTTTTTTAGTTTATTATGATATTTTTATGATATTTCTCTTTAAAATAGCTGCTTTTTAAAATTATACTTTCATTAAATGTCAAAATAAAAGCAAAACTAAACAACTCTAATTGCTATGAAGGGTAAACTACTAAAGAAGATTGTAAAAGTCTTGCTGATAATAGAGAACATATTAGCTTAAAATATAAAATTTAATTAAGTTTCTGCAAACATAAATAAATTTAAATAACGCCTTAAGAGAAGTGTAAACCCGTCAATTAGATTTTAAAATGTTTACATGATTGTTTACACTAGAAAGTAATTTAGAGAATAAAATAAAAACTGATTTTAAAATTATAGCTTGTTTACATTTTGTTAATGGTTTCACAACGCCATCTTAAAATGGCGTTCCTAAAAATACTAATTAATAATTCTTGCAAAAATAACCGACTTCAAAACAGATATATATGTAGGCATCAATTCTAAACTAAAAATTTAAAAAGATGTTCAAGAGATAAAGCCATATATACGACCAATTACGTCAGATATGAGGACACCCTTTATTTTTGTTTACACTTATTATTATGACACAGTAATAAAAAGTGACAATTCCAAAGATAGGGCCATATAGGTTTAATAATATCACCTATTGGGACACCCTTTAATGTACAATTTTAAATTAAACACTAATTATAAAGGACTTATCAAAACAGATTCTTTGAAAATTTCAACAGTCTGTCAATAACGGTTCAAAAGTTTGTCCATATGCATAAATTTACATCAACAAATGAGACACCCTTTAATTTATAATTTTAAATATTTCTACATACTTATTATTAAAGCGGACATAGTACTGAAGATTTTGTCTATAACGGTTCAAGGGCCAGATAGGTCAAATTACATCAATTATCGGGACACCCTTTATTTTCCAAATCAAATTTTATACTTGTTATAGCGGACTTAAAGAAAAAGAAATCCAGGTTCTTTGTAAATTACAACCGTCTCTCTGTTATGGTTCCACATTTTTATCATATAAATCAAATTACATCTACGATTGGGACACCATTTAATTTCTTATTATTAATACTTTTACTTGTTATTATAACGGATATTCGGTCCAATTTGTAAGTGTTTGTCTACAATGGTTCAAAAGTTAGGGCCATATAGGTCAATTGACGTCACCTATGGGGACACCCTTTAATTTTTAAGTATATTTTTTTATTACTTTCTGTTATAGGAATACACAGTTTTTTTATATTTTAAGATGGTGCCCTTTACGGTTCATAATACACATAAAAAACATGTATGTTGTATGGGGACACCCTTTAATTTTTATAATTTTGAACTTCTTTTAAAATGCGACCAATCTGTAAGCATATCCTTTCTAATAAAGAAAAAAATTTCCAAATCGGTTTAGAAATGACTGAGTTCTGCGCGCACAAGCATAAAAAAAGGAACATTCAGACGATTTGAAGTCGGTTAAAAAAGTGTCATTTAGTCGAATAATTTTAATTTTTTTTACTGATCTACCCAATTATTAACTTGCGCTGTACAATTTAAAGTGTCCACTAATATATTTAACTTGATAACATTTTAAAGTAAAATTTTTTTTTACCTCTTTTTATAGTTTACATTATTTACACAATTATTTACACCATGTAAACAAACAGAATAATATTAAATTTTAAAATTTATTCAACATAAAACATTTTCATAGTTATTACTCTAGTTTTTAAATTACTTGCAAAATTTACACAATTGTTTACATTAAGTAAAAAATTAAAATAGGAAATATGATATCAAAACTAGCAAGGTAGGCAACAAATTAACATTTCTGTAATCGTTAATTTGTTAGGTTTTAAATGCTTTACCTTATTTTTATGTTTATTTTTTAGTAAATAAATGTAATTCATAAGGTAACCTAAGATGATTAACAAATGGTTACATGATAGTTTACACTAGGGCACACATTAAAAAAATAAATAAAAAAGTTTGTAAAATTATTACTTGAAGTTACAAAAATAATTAATAATTAAAAAAGTGTAATTTAGTCATATAATCCAAAATTTTTACCTGATCTTTGCAAGTATTTACATCAGTGTCCAGTTTTATAAAGTGTCAGTGTCCAGTATTATAAAGTGTCAGTGTCCAGTATGATAAAAGTGTCCAGTATTATATTTAACTTGATAACATTTAAAAACTAAAGAATTCTTTATATAAAGAAATTACTTTTCTCATAGTTTACATTATTTACACAATTGTTTACATCATGTAAACAACCAAAAAGATAACAAATTTTACAATTTTTATAAGATTAAAAATTTGCATAGTTATTCTGCGAGTTTCTATTTACGAAAATGTTTACATTATGTAAAAAAAATTAAAATGTGAAAAACTAAAGCGTCTAGTATATATAATTTAATTTGATAATGTTAAAAAATTCCTTTTCAATAATTTACATTATTTACTTATTTTTCACATAATGTAAAAATTACAACTTTACGCAATATGAAAAATTTCTGTAGCTGCTGTGTGAGTTTATCAATTATTTACATTATGTTTACAATTGTTTACAATATGTCAAGAAATCAAATATAAAATATGATATCAAAATAACACTGTAGGCAAGGTGGTATCAATATTTATGTAGTCATTATAGGCTATTTTAAATTCATAAAAATACCTACAGAACATTTACTCGAATAATATCATTTATTTCCTTGTTTTACCCAACTATTTAAAAAAAATTATTAAAAATTTTTAATTTTCAATACCTTACATTATTTATTTAATTGTTTACATAATGTAAAAAATTACATTAATATCAAATTTTACAATTTACGCTAGATTAAACATTTCCGTGGCTACTGAGCGTACTTTTCAATTATTTCAATAATTTATACAATTGTTTACATTATGTAATGATATCAACATTTCTGTAGTCATTATAATGGTTTATTTTAAATTCCTAAAAAATACTTACGGTACATTTACTCGAATAAATTCAAATTTTTACATATTTTACCCATGTATTTACATCAAATTTACAATTTAAAAGGTCAAGTATTAAATTTAACTTGACGATATTAAAAAAAAATTGTTAAAAAATTCTATTTTTCAGTATTTTACATAATTTACTTAATTTTTTACATAATGTAAAAAATTACATTAATATCAATTATTACAAATTACGCTAGATTAAACATTTCCGTGGCTTCTGTGCGAGTCTTTCACTTGTTTACATTATTTTTACAATTGTTTACAATATGTAAAGAATTCAAATATTAAATATAATATCAAACCAGCAATGTAGGCAAGATATCAACCTTTCTGTAGTCGTTATAATGGTATAATTATGCTATTTCAAATTCCTAAAAATACTAATTACTGAAAACGTTACATTTACTAGAATAATTTCAACTTTTTACATGTGTTACCCACAAGTATTTACATCAGCTTTAAAGTGTCCAGTATTAAACATTACTTGATAATATTAACAAAAATTAAATGAAATATTTGCATTTTTTAGCAATTTACATTATTTACCTAATTTTTTACATGGTGTAAAAAATTACATTAATATCAATTTACTTAATATTACACATTTTCATAGCTGCTGTGAATGTTTTTTACCTATTTACATTATTTTTACAATTGTTTACATTATGTAAGGAATTCAAATATAAAATATATTAACAAAGTAGCAATATAGGCAAGGTATCAGCATTTCTGTAGTCGTTACAATGGTTTTACTATGCTATTTTAAATACATATGTACCTAAAAATACTAATTACTGAAAACGGTACTAGAATAATTATAAATTTTTACATGTTTTACCCAAGTATTTACATCAGCTTTACAATTTAAAGTGTCCAGCATTAAAATTAATTTAATAATTTTGAAAAAAAAATATTCTTTACCTAAACTTTTACTTTTTTTCAATAGATTACATTATTTACTTAATTTTTTTACATAATGTAAAAAATTTATTTATATCAAATTTTACAATTTACGCAAGATATAACATTTCCACAGTTATTGTGGGATTTTTTTAATTAATTGCAATTTTTACGCAATTGTTTACATTATGTAAATAATTGAAATATAAAATACTAGCTGTGCCCACACACATTGTGTGTGTCCTGTCAATATTTTGTTCGATTTTGCTTTGAAGGCAATCCACACCAAATTTTAAGACTCTTACATATTTACTTTATATAAAGGTACCCATCCCTGGATAATATTCTAAAATTTATATAAAATTTAAATTTATATTTAAAAAAATAGTGACGTAATTTTACGTATATGGACTTATTTTTAAATCGTAATAAGTAGACTCTATAAATTTTCTACTTAGAATAATCAATTTAAATAATACTTTTAAATCGACAAACTCCTTGCAACTCTTGTTCAACACTGTCAAGTCTGCCTTAATAGCCTGCATATGTAAATGATTGTGGTGAATATCAATTGACATTAGTATGTGTGTGTGTGTGTGTGAGAGTTTATGTGATTTCAATAACAGAAATAAGTGCTGTATGATTTTAATAGATCTAAATACGAGCAGTTACTAGTAAAACCTAACTCAATAACACACACAGCAGCAATAAAAGTAATAATTGCACATGCATACATATACAAACACACAGGCACACACAAAAATGGCACAGTCTGAAAAATAATTAAAAGTTCAGCAAATAATGATGAAGAAAGAAAATTTACTAGAAGAAATAAATCGCTATGTGGGGGTCGTCGACATAGACATTAAAATAGATAAATCATATACATATAATGTCGAAACCCTAGATAAGGGCTGGGAATACATTAGAAGGCATATCATACATAGATAAATTTGGAAACAGAAAATAATCGCAAGAGGCTTATTATGAAGAGAGTGCTAAATGGGGTAACAGTTCGTGATCGATTCCATGGCAGTCGTACATTGTGGCAACCAGAGCGGGAATAGCTTTTTCATATCGAAATATTTATGCAAAATTGGAGGTACCCGCTTGGTTAAGATGCCTACAATCTTAGCCACCTAACACAGAAAAAATTTTTTGCACTAATTAAAGCTTTTAATTAATTTTGTATCAAAGTTTAATTAATTTTTTAATTGATTCAAATTTATATTCACAACAAACAAACATCACCGCGAAAATAGTCAAAATGGATTCAGGAGACCTCTAAACGTATAAATCCGTTAAAATGCCGACCTCGATTTTTTTCATGATTACAATACTTTACCTCATACCACGTATGGTAAAGTAAAAAAAAAGTATATATCGAAAAAGAAAAATATTATAGTCAAGCTATAATTATTTTCACGACTGTAATACTTCGCACAAACGTATAAACGACCGCAAGTATGTTTTCAAGTACTTGGGTGTTTCAGATAATAGAGCTTAAGCACAACTGCATCATCATACGAATGTATGCGCATTAGTATTTGTGTTATTTTGTTGAAACGCTTTAAGCGATGGCAATTTAAAGTAGACGTTTGTAACCTTTCTAACACTTATTGACACAAACACACTAGCACACAACCATACATAGATATAAACATTTAAGAGCACACTGTCAAACTTACACTTGTAAAGATTAAAATTTACTTAATGGCTGCAAGAATCAATATGAGTTTTACTAAATAAATAAACCAATCGATACATTAAACAAACTAAATATTTGTGTGAGTATAAATGTGTTATAATTATCAAATTTGCTATGGTCTATATCAATTAGATTTGTGAAATTATTTATGTGTGATAGTAGCTCACTAACACATACTACTATACAAATGTGTGCGTGTTTCCAATATGATTTAAATATAAAATTTTCAAAAGTTGTTAAAATGAAGTTTTAGTCTCCCATAATGACACCACACTTACAGAAAGATCTAATAATGAAAAAATAGTTGATTTAAATAAACTGAGAATAAAAGGATGTGAAAAGGTAAAAAAAAATTCTAAAAATGTGGATAAGAAAATTTGCATATGTGCGGCTGCACAGTGGTTGGAAAACGATTTATTTTGGACATAATTCGGTATCTTATGAATCACTGACGATATCTTGATTAAATTTTACAGAGGTAAAGCAGAATTGTTCTTGAGTGGAGCTACAAAAGGTGGGCTCCCTAGGGTAAAGGGGGGTGGGGGGCTTCTGGGTAAGCCCCCAAAGTTGGGTATCTCGGGTATATAATTTTTTGGAAATGTCGTAAAAAGTTTAGTTTTAACTCAAATGTTAAGATTTTTTAAATTTAAGTAGAAGCCCCCTTTACCCTGGGAAGATATCTTCAGTGTTTCATGAGATACCGAATTATGTCCAAAATAAATCGTTTTCCAACCACTGTTGGCTGATTTACAAAAAAAAAATGGAAAAAATTTAATAAGTCATTGGACAAACACAGAAAAAAAAATATATTCATCAATTAAAGGGTTTAATTGGTTTCACATTAAAATTTAATTAAATAATTAATTGAGTCAATTATTTGTTTAATTAGGAGTTTTTTTTGTATTTTAAACAAATAAAGGTTGTTTTTTATAGAGGTATAGAACTTTAAGTTGGCATTACTTTTCAAGATGGCGACCGATTTAACAGCTGTCAAGTGATTTATTCTCAGTTTGGTTTGGCAATTCCCAAAATAAGGACCAAAAATCCCAAAATTGGGATTTTTTTAGGCTTTTGCCCATAAAGACTACATACGGACTGGGGCTCAAAAAATAATTTCAAAAACAATTTGAAGCATATATAGCTTTATTACAGCAACCAAGCTAGCGCTTAATTTTTTTATAGCCAAGCAAAACAAACGGCGTGTAATGCTTCTCAAAGAGTCCTGACGACATTCTGACATTATTCGGCGATGATGTATAAACAGCCGCAAAATGCTATAATGTTAGCAACTTTTTTGTGTTAGGGTGAGGTTTATTACACTCCGTCTTCATTAGCCATCAATTTGTCTTAACAAAAGTCAAACTTCACATAAAAAAAGAAAACATTTTTAATACTGGTTTTTTATATGAACTTTAACTTTTGTCATAACTTTCACTGGACCTAGCTTTCGCATATTAACGACTATTGAACTACAATTATTCGTGTTGAGGGAAAATGCTAAAATCCTTGCCTTAAATATATAGTTCGTGTGCTTATAAAAAAACTGTGATGTTATCAAAAAATTTAATAATAAATTATATTATAACTTAATTTACCAAGCACAGTTACCAATAACTTCGGTCGAAAAGAGATACATAAAGTAACCGCTCTGCTTAGATATACTCTTAAATTAGACGAAACCCTTTAAACGTTGCAGTGAAAAACCCAGAGTCTGTGGTGGATATCAAACCCACAACTCCTAGACTACAAGACTATCATAGTCCCTAATTGCCTAGCAGCACACATACTTCATACAACTGAACGTTTATGAATAATATAATTATTATAATTTCCCAAAATTGGGATTTTTTTAGGCTTTTGCCCATAAAGACTACATACGGACTGGGGCTCAAAAAATAATTTCAAAAACAATTTGAAGCATATATAGCTTTATTACAGCAACCAAGCTAGCGCTTAATTTTTTTATAGCCAAGCAAAACAAACGGCGTGTAATGCTTCTCAAAGAGTCCTGACGACATTCTGACATTATTCGGCGATGATGTATAAACAGCCGCAAAATGCTATAATGTTAGCAACTTTTTTGTGTTAGGGTGAGGTTTATTACACTCCGTCTTCATTAGCCATCAATTTGTCTTAACAAAAGTCAAACTTCACATAAAAAAAGAAAACATTTTTAATACTGGTTTTTTATATGAACTTTAACTTTTGTCATAACTTTCACTGGACCTAGCTTTCGCATATTAACGACTATTGAACTACAATTATTCGTGTTGAGGGAAAATGCTAAAATCCTTGCCTTAAATATATAGTTCGTGTGCTTATAAAAAAACTGTGATGTTATCAAAAAATTTAATAATAAATTATATTATAACTTAATTTACCAAGCACAGTTACCAATAACTTCGGTCGAAAAGAGATACATAAAGTAACCGCTCTGCTTAGATATACTCTTAAATTAGACGAAACCCTTTAAACGTTGCAGTGAAAAACCCAGAGTCTGTGGTGGATATCAAACCCACAACTCCTAGACTACAAGACTATCATAGTCCCTAATTGCCTAGCAGCACACATACTTCATACAACTGAACGTTTATGAATAATATAATTATTATAATTTCCAGGTTCTGCTAGGAGATTTCTAAAACCTTACCAAATTGTAGTATTGTAATTTTATCAATGCAATGAACAGATCAGTAACAAATTATCAGATATTTTTACAAATTACTATTAGTTTAACACTTTGTCGTTATGTTTAGCCAATTGTTTTACTTCCAACGTTTTTCCTGTATGATTTGAGGAGCTTTTAAAATTTATCTTTTTTTTGGTTATACTAAGCGTATGATTAATATTAATTTATAGTTTGTTAGAGAAAATTCTACATAACTTTTTTATATTTTAATCAATTTAAAAATTTTAAAATGATTTTAAAAGCTTACACTTTTAGTTATTAAATACTTTATATTTTATTTTTTTAAGAACTCTTCAAATCAATTACTATGGCCACTCTTATGACCAATAATGCATTTGTGGCTTATCATTAGGCAAATAATTATTTAACATTTGTTTATAGAGTTACTTACACATGCACTCTGTCTCAAATAAACAAATAATGCCTGGCTGGTGTTTAAATTTTATCTTGAACCAATGCAGACCTTAAAATAGTTTTCAATTTAAACATCATGATTGGCTTTATATAAAATTAATGTTTATTTGTTGTGTCCATAACGAGTGTTATTTAGATTTTATTATTGAAATCTAAACAGTGAAAATAAGTAAGTCAGCCACACTTTTATACTGGTACAAAATTAAAGGCAGGAGTTTTAAGAGTCTTAAGTGATTCTCTCTTAATTCGAACATAAAATAGTGGATTGTCCATGGTCGTTAATTGTGTATGGGAAGAGTTTACAATAACATTGAATGCTGTTAATCTAAACTTAACCTTAGAGGACACTAGTTTCTTCTGGTTGACAGGGCTTTTTATCTTCTTGTAGCAAAAATTTGGTTCGATTTGAAGTTTGGAGATAACTCAATTCACATAGATTGATTTGCTTTCAAGGTTGTCATCTAGCTACCGAATGCATTAAGAATACTACAGTCGTATTCTCTATTATGATATGCGTAAATATTTCTTTATAACATATTTCCAAGGCTTACATTGTCACTGTCTGCAATATCTTCACTGATAAAAGGAAAGTTCTAGATAATATAAAGCAAAGGTTCCCAGGATGCCACTGGGCTCTCATCTCACGTGGCAAAACAAAATATGGTGTGTGTGTGTGTGTGCAAAATTTAGGCTTAGTATAGGACAAGAAGCTGGAAAATATGGGTTTATTCCATTCCCATCTCAGATATTGTAGGAGTTATCACAAGGCAACGGAAGGGAGTGGCGGATTCTAATGCTAGAGAGACAAAACGAGGTACTGAAAAAAAAAGAATTCCACGCAATGAGACCAAACTATAGGCAAAATTTAATTGGCATAGTGCTGTAGGATGGCTTCAGTTGGTAGGCACTTATATCGTCTGGTGGTGGAGTTTGAAATCAGGTTGCTGTTAGAGGTGCAGTCAGGCGAAGAGTTCATGGAGGAACAACATACGCCAAAGGATGCAGGGTAAAGGGGATCTTGGCCGTCAATATGAGTTCTTTAATTATCATTCGACCTTTAAGGACATAGTGCATGTATTCGCAGGTGACCTTCCTTTCTCCTCTGCTGTGGATCTTGAACAACGAAGGTTTGGTAGGATCTAGAAAGCTTAACCTCTAAAGTAATTTCATTGGAAGAAGGGATGAATGTTAGCTAATTGAGCTACAATGGCTGAACTCACAACCTGAAAATATGGAAGGAGGCTACGACATGTAGACTAGTTTGAATGGTGCCCAAAGAGCTCCTTGAAGAGCCTACCTTGTATAAACTTCTGCCCATAATGTTTACAAGATAAGGCCAACTTCTTTAAAATCCGGACTTCTAGGGAACACCCTTTATATTCATTTTATTTTTTATACTTAAATATGATCAATATGATTAAATTTTGTTTAAGTATTTTTTTGCTTTTGTCTGAACATTCGCAACGCAATTTAGATTGCAGGAACGTCATAATGTTTACAAAAAAATTTCAAAAAAATTTTCGGAAAAAAAAATAAAAAATTTTCCCAAAAAAAATTCTAAAAAATAATTTCCAAAAATTAAAAAAAAATATTTCCAAAAAATATTTAAAATCAAATATTTAAAAAATAAGTTTTCTAAAAAATTTTCTATAATATTTTTTCCAAAAAATTCTCTATAACATTTTTACAAAAAAAATATTCTATAAATTTTTACAAAAAAAATATTTAAAGAAAATGTTTACATATTTAAGCATTTCAGGTGACGATATATACCGTTAACGAAATATTGCTGATTAGTGAAAAAAGGGCAGTTCTTTTTTAGGGCTCCTTACCCAAAGGGTAAAAAGGTTACCCTCTTGTTTTCGCTACAATGTCTGTCCGTCCGTCTGTCTGTCTGTCAGCGCCTTTTATCGCTGTAACCATAATAGGTAGACTCTTGAAATTTTCACAGAAGAAGTATCAATGTTGTCGCCCGCTATAGCAACAAATACTAAAACTTATAGGGCGTTCCGATAGAGACGTGTTATTCACGTATGTATGTAAATGTGTTTATTTCATGAACTGTATGAGGCATAAACTTAAAATTAACAAACAGTAATTAAAATTTAGCTCGCTATATAAAAAAGTATAAAAAATCAATCTAAATATTAAAGGGTGTTCCGACAGTGATGTGATTTGCATGTATATGGCCTAAGTTTTGAACCATAATGGGTAGACTCTTGAAATTTTCAGAGAAGGTGTAAACCTGTGGCCACTATAGCAACAAATACTAAAACTTAAAGGGTGTTCCGAAAGTGACGTGTTATTTACGACAATGTCTTTATTTCTTGAGCTGTAGGAGGTAACCACCTAAAATATGCAGACAGTAATTAAAAGTATGTTCGCTTTATACACAGGTATACAAAATTGAACCTAAAAATTAAAGGGTGTTCCAATAGTGACATGATTTGCCTGTATATGGTCTAAGTTTTGAACGATAATAGGTAGAATCTTGAAAGTTTTACAGAAGGTGTATTATTGACCACTATAACAAATAGTAAAAATTAAAGGGTGTTCCGACAGTGACGTGATTGTGCATGAATATGGCCTAATTTGTTAACCATAATAGGTAGACTCTTGAAATTTTCACAGATGGGGTATGATTTTTCATGTATAACGCCTTATTTCTTTAACCGTAAATGTTGCCACGGCCGATATGACAATTACCAAAAATTAAAGGGTGTTCCGTTAGTGACATGTTTTTCACGTATAGTGACTAATTTTTTTAATCGTAATAGTTAGATGCTTGATATATTTATAGAACGGGTATTGTCATGGCCGCTATAACAAATAATAAAATTAAAGGGTGTTTCGAGAGTGACATGATTTTTACGTAAATTTATTTTATTTTATTTAGTTTATTTTATAAACCGCAATACGTAGACTCTTGAAATGTTTACAGTAGATGTGTTACTTCGGCCACTATAACAATTACTAAAAATTGAAAGGTGTCTAATTACTAATTACTAAAGGGTGATCCATCAGTGACCTTTTTTTCACGAATATTAACTTATTTTTTGAACCGCAATAGGCAGCCTCCTGATATTTTAATAGAAAGTGTATTATCATGGCCGCTATAACTAAAATTTAAAAGTTTTCCAATAATGATGCAATTTTCGCGAATTTGACTTTAATTTTAAAATTAAAGGGTGCCCCATAAGACATAAAAAAAATTAACAAATTGAATTTTTAAGTTCTAATGAACATTGTACGTGTGTGAGTATAACTCGCACTTGACTGATTTATTTTAAAGCGTTTTTCTCTTAAATTAAATTAATTTTGTACCTACATATCGTCGCGTTTCTTCTTAAACCACGTAAGCGGCAATTTTTCGAAATTGACTTTTTTGGTTTTTATGGTAGAAAAAAAACATTTGCCACCAGACTGCATTCTCATCTTAACAAGTTTGTATGAAAAATAAATAAATCCATTTCCAAACCTCGTAAGTCCCATACACATGACATTTGCATGCAAAATATAATGGTTTTTATATTTCAAGTTGGAAATGTTAAAGTCTCAACCACTAAGTTTTTTGTATTTAAGATTAAAAAAATCAGGAAAATTTGAGGCCAATTAGAGCATTTTTGGTATAGTGAAAAGTTTTTTTTTTTTTTGGATAAATATAAAAATAAATGTTAATTTACACACAGAAATTTGTAAGTTGCTGATTGCGCCAAAGCCACGTAAGCGACAGATTTGGCTACAGTTAATTGTGAGTAAAAAATTAAAAAAAAAACAAAAGTTACTTTTACCTTTAGAGAGTCGCACAGCCATGTTTTGAAACCCTTATTAAAGAAGTTATTAAGTTTTTTTCGTTTTCTGAAAAACGATTTCTTGGCACTTACGTGGTTTAAGAATAAACGCGACGATATGTTGTATAGATGAAATCACCATCGTGAAGGGTATAGAAAATACGGCACGGCCGAATGTAGCACTCTTATTTGCTTTTAACCGACTTAAAAAAAAGAAAGAGGTTATCAATTCGTCTGTGTGTTGCTTTTTTTTTGTATGTTTGTGCCTTCAGAACTCGGTCATTTCTGAACCGATTTTCAAAATTTTTGCACTATTAGAAAGGTTATGGCTACAGATTTAAAAGAAGTTCAAAATTTTAAAAATTAAAGGGTGTCCCCATACAACATACATGTTTTTTACGTGTATTATGAACTTTATAGGTCACCAATTTAAAATTAAAAAAAGTGCGTATCACTGTAGCTCCCAATAACAAAAAGTAATTAAAAAATAAAATTAAAAATTAAAGGGTGACCCCATAGGTGGCTTAATTTCACCTTTATTCTCCTATCTTTTTCACCGTTATAGACAAACACTTGAAAGTTGAACAGAATGTTCGTTACTATGTCTGTTATAATAAGTATAAATATTTAAAATTAGAAATTAAAGGGTGTCCCATTAGTTGGTTTATTTTGATATATATATGTCCAAACTTTTGAACCGTTATAGACAGACAGTTGAAATTTACAAAGAACTTGTATTGCTAAGTCCGCTAAAATAACAAGTGTAAAATATGAATTTGGAAATTAAAGGGTGTCCCAATAGTTAATGTAAAAGTAATATATATGGCCAAACTTTTCAACTGTTATAGATAGACAGTTGAAATTTACAAAGAACCTATATTGCTTAGTCCGCTATTAAAACAAGTATAAAAGTTGGATCTATAAATTAAAGGGTGTCCCCATTATTGATGTTATTTGACCATTATGTCCTCATCTTTGGAACCGTTATAGACAGACACTTGAAAAATAGACAGAATGTTCACTACTATGTCTGGTATAACAACAAGTATAAATATTTAAAATTGGAAATTAAAGGGTGTCCCAATTGTTGATGTAATTTGATGTATATGGACACAAAGTTAAAATTTAAAAAGAATCTGTATTACAAAGTGTTCTTTAAAAAGTATTTATATTAAAATTTGAATTTAAAGGGTGTCCCAATAGGTGACGTCCTTTGATATATATGACCCTATCTTTTAAACAGTTATGGATAAGCACTTAACAATTAGACAGAATGTCCATTACTATATCTGTTATAATAAGTATAATTATTTAAAATTATAAATTACAGGGTGTCGCAATAGTTTATGTAATTTGATGTATATGACCAAACTTTTAAACCGTTACAGACAGACGGTTGAAATTTACAATAAACCTGTATTGCTGCGACCGCTATAACTAGTATAAAATTTGAATTCGGAAATTACAGGGTGTCTCAATAGTTACCGTCTTAAAGAAACATGATTTTAAGTTTGTCTGTTTTGAAGTCGGTTTTTTTTTGCAAGAATTATTTATTATATTGACATGATATTTTATATACAACTTACCATCAACAATAAGTAGTGAATTTAATAAGTGTGTGTATGGCTATGTCTGCTATACAACAGCATATATTAAAATTAAAGGGTGGCCCTTTAAAACACGTATTACTTTAGCCTGTAACTTATCGGTTGAACCGTAATAGTTAGACAATTGAACAGATTATGTACTTCTTTGTGCGCTACAATAAACAGGAGTAAAAATTAATACTAAAGGGTGACCCACAGAAGACGAGTTTTTTTTTTAGTTTAGATTTTGTTTTTGCAACAGTTATTTATAAATCTTGTTTACAATGTTAAACATTCATCAAATGTATAAATAGTTGTTATTGCTGCTTCGGCTGTTGCTGTAGCTGTAGCTGTTGTTGCTGCTGCTGTTTTAACATGATTTCATTCGTATGCAACAGTGCGTATGCAAAATATACTTAATGAATAAATACACACACACATACATACAAATAAAATAAAATGAGAGCATAAATAACAAGTTTACGGTAAATGGGTGAATGTTTGTAATACATTGCTGTTATAAGACTATGAGGAGGTTGGTTTTGTTTGTTGATGATGAGAGGCAACACAAAACAAAAAGGAAAAAATGAATACCAATGAAGTGTCTAAAATAGTTATTTTTTTGAAGTGGTATACATATGCATCAATGTATGTGTAATTCGTAACGTTTAAATGTATGTAAATGTGCAGTTAATATTGTTGTTGTTATTGCTGTTGCTGTTAGTTATGTTGTTGCTCTATAAAGTCAACAGTTGAAGTGTAAAAGTGGCAACAACTAAAAAAATACATCTGTACTTATAAACAAACTGGCTGTGCCCACACACGTTTTGTGCGTCCTGACAATATTTTGTTTGATTTTGCTTTGAAAGTAAGTTAACAGAAAATTTTAAGACTCTTACGTATTTACTTTTTACGAAGGTACCCAACAAGCCTGGTTAAAATTCTAAAATTCTAAAATTGATTGTAAAGCTCTGTAAGAGGTTTTTAATAGCAATGTAATTCCACAAAGTAAAAATACAAATCAAATACAAATTTTATTCAATTGGTAGTAAGTAATTCGTATTTTATCATAAACGTCTTTAAAATATCCCGCGCTTTGAATTCATATTTTGTCATTATTTTAAAACAGCGCCATCTGTTGTGCATCCTTGTTTTAAATATCCCGCTTTGGATTCATATTTTGTCATAGCTTATTTAAGTTGTTTATTAAGTTACATATTTTACAGTAAAATTATTGATAATAATTTCTGCTTCTATGTTTGATTACAATGTTTAAATATGGCTGCTTTCAGAAAACATGCCAGTATATTTTAGGCTTCATTAAACAGCTTGTAAGCTTTTTGGTTAAAAATATTGTTATAAAAAGCTTATCTTGTTTTTAAGAGGTTACGACATTTATTTCGTGTAAAAAAATAAAGACAAAAATAAATCAGTCACTCGTAGGGTGACCCTACCACCGCATAATATACATAAGAATTATAAATTAAAAAAATTTTAAATTTTATGTCTTGTATGGGGCACCCTTTAATTTTAAATTTGATGGTTTAATTATGTATTTTTTTTTAAACAAAAAATGTAATTGTCTGGCCTCGCAATTGAATATTCCATTGGAGCACCCTTTTATTTTTAATACTTAATGCTACGAAAGATATAATAATACATATGCTCTCTATGGTTTAGGAGATAAACCACATTCGGTAAAATCACAGGATTTAAGGGGACACCTTTTGGCCTTTTAATACTTAATGTTACGGCAGACATTAAATACATACATACTTTCTGTAAATTTTAAATGTCTACCTAAAGAAACCAAGACTTTATTCGTTAAAATCACAATCTGTAAGGGAACACCCTATAATTTTTTTACACTTTTTTGTCACAATGCACATACTCTTTTACATACTCTGTATAAATTTCAAGCAGCTACCTTTAAGGATTTAAAATTTAAAATCATATTCGTTAAAATCACAGCGTCCAAGGGGACACCCTTTAATTTTTTTTTACTCTTTGTCACAGCCCACGAAGTTTTACATACTTTGTATAAATTGGAAGTGTCTGTCTATAGACTTTTAAGAGATAAGGCCATTTTCTGTAAAACCATAGACTCTGTGGGGCACCCTTTAGATTAGTATTTTTATACTTTTTCTCCTAGCATATGCAGCTTTACATATTCTGTATAGAATTAAAGTGTTAAAAATTGAAGCCTCTAAAGGGTCACCCTTTAATTTTTTTTTTAATGCTTTGTCACAGCCCAAGAAGTTTTTAATACTTTGTATATAATTGAAGTGTCTGTCTATAGCGGTAAAAGTTAAGGTTATTTTCGGTAAAACCATGGACTCTGTGGGGCACCCTTTAGTTTTTTTATACTTTTTCTCCTAGCATATGTAGCTTTACATACTCTGTATAAAATTGAAGTGTGTACCTATAACGATTTAAAATACAAGACCATATTTGTTAAAATCTCAGCCTCCAAGGGGACACCCTTTAATTTTTTTTACAGCATAATCTTTAGTACAGCAAACGAAGTTTTACATAACTTTGTGTAATTTTGAAATTTGCCATCTATTGCGCAACGATGTTTAAAATATCCCGCGCTTTGAATTCATATTTTGTCATTAATTAAAACAGCGCCATCTATTGCGCAATTGTGTTTAAAATATACAACTTTCAAAAATAAAAGTTGCCTTTCACTGCTTTTTCTTCACTTTTTCTTGGAAATAAGATATTTCTTTCGGAATAAAAGTATCCTATATTTGAATCAGGATGCTAAGGTACCTCCTCACAAAATTTTTTTAAGGTCCATCCAGTAGTTTTTACGTGATGCGAATACAAAGAGAAAGACAGACATACAGACAGGAGATGAGTTACTGTATAGATCTTATAAACATAATGGGTGATTTTTTTGAGGTTAGGATTTTCATGCATTAGTATTTGACAGATCACGTGAGATTTCAGACATGGTGCCAAAGAGAAAGATGCTCAGTATGCTTTGACATTTCATCATGAATAGACTTACTAACGAGCAACGCTTGCAAATCATTGAATTTTATTACCAAAATCAGTGTTCGGTTCGAAATGTTCAAATGTGACAAATTTTGTTCAGCGATGAGGCTCATTTCTGGTTGAATGGCTACGTAAATAAGCAAAATTGCCGCATTTGGAGTGAAAAGCAACCAGAAGCCGTTCAAGAACTGCCCATGCATCCCGAAAAATGCACTGTTTGGTGTGGTTTGTACGCTGGTGGAATCATTGGACCGTATTTTTTCAAAGATGCTGTTGGACGCAACGTTACGGTGAATGGCGATCGCTATCGTTCGATGCTAACAAACTTTTTGTTGCCAAAAATGGAACAACTGAACTTGGTTGACATGTGGTTTCAACAAGATGGCGCTACATGCCACACAGCTCGCGATTCTATGGCCATTTTGAAGGAAAACTTCGGAGAACAATTCATCTCAAGAAATGGACCGGTAAGTTGGCCACCAAGATCATGCGATTTGACGCCTTTAGACTATTTTTTGTGGGGCTACGTCAAGTCTAAAGTCTACAGAAATAAGCCAGCAACTATTCCAGCTTTGGAAGACAACATTTCCGAAGAAATTCGGGCTATTCCGGCCGAAATGCTCGAAAAAGTTGCCCAAAATTGGACTTTCCGAATGGACCACCTAAGACGCAGCCGCGGTCAACATTTAAATGAAATTATCTTCAAAAAGTAAATGTCATGGACCAATCTAACGTTTCAAATAAAGAACCGATGAGATTTTGCAAATTTTATGCGTTTTTTTTTTTAAAAAAAAGTTCTCAAGCACTTAAAAAATCACTCGTTATAAGGAATAAATGCATATACTTGAGCACACACACACACACATCCATACACTCACTTAAAATCCCTTTCTTTATGGTGATGAGTGTATTTAGTGTATTTAGTCATAAAAAAACACGCGCATAAAAACGAGTTCTCAACATTAAAACTATTTTATTATAAAGAATAATAACAAACTTTAAGAGTACTTCTACTGTTGCTACCATTTCAACTATGCATTCATGCTTGCAACAAAACATCAATAGGAAAATGATGAATAAATGTTGTACTTGAGTGATAGTTTTATTTTATACTAGCTGTGCCCGCTACATCGTCAGCGTCCTTAAAATATGTTGTTCGATTTTGCTTACAAAGGTACCCATCCCTGGATAAAATTTTGAAATTTATAAAAAATTCTAAAAATTATTTTAAGGCTCTGTAAGAGGTGTTTTAAACAATGTAATTCCATAAAGGAAAAAATACAAATTTTATTCAATTGGCGCCATCTGTTGTGCAATTTTGTTTAAAATATCTCACTTTCAAAAATAAAAGGTGCACAAACGTGTTTAAAATATCCTAGTTGTAAACCGAAAATTTTAGTACCTTCAAACCGTACTTTCACTGCTTTTTCTTCACTTTCTCTTGGAAATGAGAAGATATTTTTGCGGAAAAAAAGTATCATATATTGGAATCAGGATGCTACCTCTTCACAAAATTTTGTTAAAATCCATATAGTAGTTTTCATGTGATACGAACGCAACAGAAAAGCAGACAGACGTACGGACAGCCAGAAATGAGTTACTACTTTATTATATGTATAGACTAGCTGTGCCCGCCACATCGTCAGTGTCCTTACAATATGTTGTTCGATTTTGCTTTGAAACTAATTTGCAGCAAGTTTTAAGACTCCTACGTAATTACTTTATACAAAGGTACCCTATCCCTATATAAAATTCCAAAATTTATATAAAATTTTAAAATTCTAAAAAATATTGTACAGCTCCGTAAAAGACAAACAGGAAAAAGGTTCGTCATTATTGTAAAGCAGCGCCATCTGTTGTGCAACATTGCTTAAAATATACTGCCTTAAAGTATGCAGTACCTTTAAATCGGTAAAAAAAAATCACCGTACTTTTACTGCTTTTTCTTCACTTTCTCTTGGAAATGAGATATTTTTGCGGAAAAATCTTATCCTATCTTGGAATCAGGGTACTAAGGGTACCTCCTCACAAAATGTCATTAAAATACAGCCAGTAGTTTTTACGTGATGCGAACACAGACAGAAAGTGGCTAAACGAATAAAAATTTTGTATTGATTTGTTTCTGTGAAAGGCTATATATTTGATAGCGAAAGTCATCGCGATCCTAAAAATATATCACTATAAAATTAACGTTCTCTACTTTTATACTGTAAAAAAAACGTTGCGCGTTTTTGCGCCATTTTATGGCGATTTTTTCCAAATTTCACCTTTGTACTCGCATCACGTAAAAGCTACTGCATGAATTTTAATAACATTTTATGGAGAGGTACCTTTTAGTATCGTGTTTCAAATACAAGATATTTTTTTCCCTAAAAATATCTCATTACCAACAAAGAGAGAGAGAGAGAGAGAGAGAGAGAACAAGTAGTGAAAGTACGCAATTCTACCGATTCAAAGGTACTGCAAACTTGGCAATAACTTTTATTTTTGCCAGGGGGTTATTAAAAACACTATTTACAGTACCCTATAATAACTTTGGAATTTTATAAAAATTTTAGATTTTTATATAAAGCCTATGTTTCTGAGTAATAACCCAGGGATGGTTACCTTTATATAAAGTAATTACTTACACCATATCACAGTGCAACACGGAAAAAGATAACCATATACGGACACCACTACGTGATAAAAGACCAAAAAAAAAAGACCCCTGTCTCCCAGTTTTGCCCAAAGTCCTCCAGGTTTTTTTTTATGGGCCCTCAAAGATGTGGGGCCTCGATGTCATTTTTGCAAAAAAATGATCATTTACTCAAGCTCATATTTTGCAAACCGTTTGGAATTTTGATATACTCCCTGAGGCAAAGTTGTAGCTCTTGTCATAAGGAACAAAAATTGTAAACATATAAAATCAAAAAAAACTTCATCTTCAAGGTCAAATTCGCAAAAAACTTTAAAAAATTCAATTTTTTTTACCTTTTTTCCCCTGTTCAGGTCCATAGGTAGCAAACCGTTCAAAATTCAAGGAAACAATAAACTACAAAAATGAACCTAAGATCTCAATAAACAACTTTCTAGAACATATGAACTTCCTAGGAATGATTCTTAACACCGTTTAGGTAGCGCTTAGGTAGCCGCAAAAGTGAAAAATTTCCCGAAAATTTTTTAATTTCATTTGTTTTTTCTTTACTTCAACATTGAGATACTATAAAGCCTTCTTCCGTAAGTGAGTTGTTTATTGAGATCTTAGGTTCATTTTTGTAGTTGATTGTTTCCTTGAATTTTGAACGGTTTGCTACCTATGGACCTGAACAGGGGAAAAAAGGTTAAAAAAATTGAATTTTTTAAAGTTTTTTGCAATTTTGATCTTGAAGATGAAGTTTTTTTGATTTTATATGTTCACAATTTTTGTTCTTTATGACAAGAGCTACAACTTTGCCTCAGAGAGTATATCAAAATTCCAAACGGTTTGCAAAAAATGAGCTTGAGTAAATGATCTTTTTTTTTGTAAAAATGACATCGAGGCCCCACATCTTTGAGGGCCCATATAAAAAAACCTGGAGGACTTTGGGCAAAACTGGGAGACAGGGGTTTTTTTTTGGTCTTTTATCACGTAGTGGTGTCCGTATATGGTTATTTTGCCATGACTTAAAAAATTACACAGTGTGTATCTGAAGCACTATAAAAATAAAAACTCTGAAAGTGGATCACTTTTAAAGCAAAATAAGGATGCTGACGAAGTGGCGGGCACAGCTAGTTATAAATTAATTATTCTCATATTCAATACCATAAAGTAATAAATGCTCTTCGACATAAAAGTTAATATTTTTTGGAAATTAGCAGAAAACAATTTTTAAAAAATTCACATGGACATTTTTTCGGGGGCTGCGGGGGGATACCTCCCCCTGGCCATACAAATTTTAAATTGTATTAAGGCGTATGTAATCCATTTCCTTTTATAATTACATTATATTTTGCTAATAACATTTTATGTCACCGCCCACAAAAGGGGTGGGACGAAAAATGGCGTTTTAGAATCTTTAGAGCCCAAGTTTAGGTTTTTTGAACATTTGTTGACTATAAAAGTTGCATTTGTTAAACAAAAGTTTGGGAAAACTTAGAAAAAAATTTAATTTTTCAGAGGTAGGATTAGTGCTTCTAAGGGGAACTTTTTTCTCCTTGGTTCGATTTTTCTTATTTTATAGCTTTAACAGCCTATGACAAAGTTTTATTAATCTAGGGGCACTCAGCAACTTTTCAGAGCCAATATAAGCTAAAAAAAAGTAAAGTCCGGCTAGATTGGCAAAATATCCCTATGTGGGACGACTCCTTCCATACTTACATACTTAGTAACATACTTAGTAACCGACATGCTTATTACTTAAACTACACAACCCTTCATATTCATTTGAATGAATATTAAAAAGTCTTTCTCTATTTTATAAAAAAAAACCCTTTACTTAACGTTTAAGGTTAAATAAAAAATTTTTTAAATAATTTTAAATTGCTCTCATTTAAATAATTTATCTGCAATTAGCTTTTGGCATCTAAAATTTCCATGCTTAAATAACAAACTACGGTGTTTTTGTAATTCTCTTGAAACTTTTTTTTTACTTTATTTGACATTTTAATAGCACTTTTTAATCCCTTTTTTCTCTCTTCCTTTCAGTTTTATTTCTTGCAATTACTGCCGTCAATTATTCTGTATTATTGAAGAAAACAAAAAACAAAATAAAATATTAAATGAATGTTGAGGAAGAAAAAATAACAAAATAAATGTCAACAGAAATCATTATAGTCAACAACGTCAATTATGGACTTCATTATCATGATAATAACAATAATATGACAATGCAAAATAGGTCAAAAAAGAATTGTGGGGTGGGGGGTAATAGCAAGTCAAAAAGTTAATTTCTGCGAATGTTTATAGAATTCATAATAAAAAAAAATTCTAGAGCTTGATAATGGACTTTCATAAGAAGATTAAAAATGTTAAAAATAGTTAAAAATAATTCGCAACTAAAAGTTAAAAAGATAATTAACAAAATTGCAGGGGAGAAAATTAATGAAATAAAAAACAAGTAGAGTGCAATATTCCGCCAAGATGAATCTTATATAGCCTTCACCATAATAATGCTCAATAGTGTGTTACCCTCTAATGTTTTTTTTTAAGATTTGCTTGAAAATTTTTTGTTAATTTTTTTATAATTTTTTTAATTTTTGGTAAAAATATTTTTTTTTTTTAATTTTTTGAAAATTGTTTGTAATTTTTTTCTATTTTTTTTTTTTTTTTTTGAAAATTGAACGTAAAAATTTTTTATATTATTTTTTTTAAATTTTTTTCTAAAATTTTTCTGAAAAAATTAAAAAAAAATAAAAATAAATTAAAAATTTATTGTAAGTTTTCAAAAAAGTTAAAAAAAAATATTACAAATAATTTTACAACGAATTTAAAAAAATGTCTAAAGAAATTTGTACAAAAAATTTTCCAAAAAAATTTTTCAAAAAATATTCAAAAAAAGTGTTTAAAAAAATATTACAAAAAATTTTACAATAAATTAAAAAAAAATCCAAAAAAATTAAAAAATAATTTTACGACTAATTAAAAAAATATTCCAAATATTACAAAATTTTTTTACAAAATATTACAAAATTTTTTTTTTTATTTTTTTTTTTTTTTAATTTGTGGTAAAATATTTTTTAACATTTTTTTGGAAAAATTTTTATATTTTTTGAAAATGAAATAAAAAACAAGTAAGAGTGCTATATTCCGCCAAGATGAATCTTATATACCCTTTACCATAATAGTGCTAAATAGTGTGTTACCACCCTCTTATGTTTTTTTGAAGATTTGCTTGAAATTTTTTTGTTAATTTTTTTCATAACCCTTTAAAATTTTGGTAAAAATATTTTTTTTTTTTTTAATTTTTTGAAAATTGTTTGTAATTTTTTTTTGGAAAATTTAACGTAAAAATTTTTTATATTATTTTTTTAAAATTTTTTTTTTAAATTTTTCTGAAAAAATTAAAAAAAATAAAAATAAATTAAAAATTTATTGTAAGTTTTCAAAAAAATTTAAAAAAAATATTACAACAAATTTTACAACAAATTTAAAAAAATGTCTAAAGAAATTTGTACAAAAAATTTTCCAAAAAAATTTTCAAAAAAATATTACAAAAAATTTTACAATAAATTAAAAAAAAATCCAAAAAATTAAAAAAAAATTACGACAAATTAAAAAATATTCCAAAAAGAAATATTACAAAAATGTTTATTGAATTCTATTTTTTAATAAGCCCTAGAAATAACATTTTTATAAAAAGACCAAGTGCTTATTAAAAAAATAGAATTCAAAAATATAAAAAGGTCAAAAAATACAATAATTATTTAAAAATATTTAATTTTTGAATATTTTTTTAAATTGTAAATTTTTTTTTTTTAAATTTTTAGAAAAATCATTTTTTTTAATTTATTTTAATATTTATTTAAACCCTTTTTTGAAATTTTTTTTGGATTTTTTTTTTAATTTTTGTTTTTTTTTAACCGACTTCAAAAAAGAAGGAGGTTATCTATTCGTCTGAATGTTGCTTTTTTTTTTATGTATGTAACCGCAGAACTCAGCCATTTCTGAACCGATTTTAAAATTTTTTGCTTTATTTCAAAGGTTATGCTTCAAGGTTGGTCCCATTTCAAAAACAGTTCATTATATTAAAAATTAAAGGGTGTCCCCATACAACATACATGTTTTTTATGTGTATTAAGAACCGTAAAGGGCAGCAAATTAAAATTTTAAAAAACTGCGTGCCGCTATAGCTCCCAACAGCAGAAATTAATAAAAAAATAAATTTAAAATTTAAAGGGTGTCCCCATAGGTGACATAATATGACCTATTTGGGTCTATCTTTTGAACCGTTATAGACTTAACCTTGAAAATTTGACAGAATGTCGACTACTATGACCGTTATAATAAACTGTATAAATATTCAAAATTTTAAATTAAAGGGTGCTCCAATAGTTCATTTAATTTGATGTTTATGGCCATACTTTTGAATATTTGTACACAGACCGCTGAAATTTACAAAGAACCTGTAGTGCTAAGTCAGCTATAACAAAAAGTATAAAATTTTGAATTTGGAACTTAAAGGGTGTCCCAATAGTTAATGTAATTCTATGTATGTGGCCAAACTTTTGAACTGTTAGAGACAGACAGCTGAAATTTACAAGGAACCTGTATTGCAAAGTCCACTATAGCAAGTATACAATTTGAAGTTAGAAATTAAAGGGTGTCCCCATAAATTACGTAATTTGATCTATATGACCCTATCTTTTGAACCGTTAAACACAAACACTTGAAAATTAGGCAGAATGTCCACTACTTTCTCTGGTATAATAAAAAGCATAAATATTTGGAATTGTAATGTAAAGGGTGTCCCAATAGTTCATGTAATTTGATATATATGGTTAAACTTTTTAACCGTTATAGACAGATAGTTGAAATTTACAAAGAATCTTTGTGACCAAGTCCTCTATAACAACAGGTCTTTAATTTAACATTGTAAATTAAAGGGTGTCCGAATAGGTTATGTTATTTGATCTGTGTGCCCCTATCTTTGAAACCGTTATAGACAAAGGCTTGAATGGTGTCCCCATACAAGACGGATGCTGGTGAAAATAACTTAACTTTTAAACAGTAATAGGGAGAGGCTTGACTTTCAATAGTCTTTATTTTTTCCCTCTAATTTTGGCGCATCTTTTATTTGGTTTAAATCTAATTCTTACATTTTTAGTTTAGAATTGGTGCCCTTCTATCTGTTTTGAAGTCGGTTTTTTTTTGCAAGAATTATTTTTTAAATTTTTGTAAAATTTATTGCAATATTTTTATTTAATATTTTTTTTAAATTTTATTGTTTTTTTTTTATAATTTTTTGCAAAATTTTATTGAAACATTATTCTAAAAAAATTTAATTGTTTTTTTTTTTGCGTTAACAGTTGCGGGCATGTCCCTTTAGACATGGGCCTTATCATAGCCCCACAAAAAATAGTCCACAGACGTTAAAGCGCACGATCTATACGGCTAATTGACCGGCCCCAAAAGTGATATAAACTGTCACCGAACACCATTGTTTCGCATGCTTTATGGCATATGACACCGTCTTATTGAAACCACATCTAATCCAAGTTCAGCTCTTCCATTTTGGAAAAAAAAAGTAATTTTCCTGCCTTCATCGTCTTTGAAAAAGCACGATCCAATGATGCCACCCGCATTTCAATGAATTTTTTGGGATGCATTAGCAGTTCTCTCAATGCTTCTGGCTGATCTTCACACCAAATACGGCAATTTTGCTTGTTCACGTATCCATTCAACCAGAAATAAGCTTCGTCGCTGAACAAAATTTTCCGATAAAACAGTGGATCTTCATCCAACTTTGTCAGCATGAATTTTGATAATAAAATAAAATTCAATAATCTCCAAGAGTTGTTCGTTTGTAAGTCGATTTATGGTTAAATTATATAACTGAACATGTTTAACAGTAACATGTTACAAGAAAACAGCTGAGTTGCCAAAAACAGAGTTGATAAAAACATTGTTGCCAAAAGTAAAGTTGCTAAAAAATCACCTTTTGTTTGTATTTATGATAAAAACCAATGGCAACACTGGATAAAAACCGCTGAGTGGCCGGCATAAGGTTATGGCTCGCCTTAACTGAGTGTACAAGTCGACTTAGAAGTACTTGCGGTGGCTGCTGGTAATAGGCCCCTAGTCAGATCATGGTTGTGTTAGGAGGTTTTTTAATTCAAGCGAACTCTGGAACTCTTGTAGATCTCTAGTTTAAATAGCGACTTATCTCTATATGAGGTCTTTGTGGTCTCCATTCCTACGAATTTTACGAATTAGAATTTTCATAAAATTCAACAAGATTATGAGATGGGAAGGATATAGAATCCTTATAAAATGTAGAGAGGTTAGTCTTTCAAATAAATTCGGAAGATATGGACAACAATACAAGTGAGTAAAAGGATTAATATCTAAAGGCACTCCTGAGGAAAAAGACCCACCCCCTTCCCTGAAGTCCTGAAAGTGGCTTGGACAATATAATCGTGGTGGTACCTTAAGCTGGATAACTGTGTCAGTGACAGGTCAGCGAAACTTAAATTATCATCTGGCCAAGGTGAAAATCGACAAAGATGATACTTGCAGGCTACACTAAAGCTGAGACGTTAGCGCTGATTGGATGTAAGCCTTCATCACCACTGGCAAACACATTTTAAATGTGAATGTCATGAGGGACCTTAGTCTTAAACAAATGTTAGCAACTACTCTGTGATGTGAGACTCTGTGATGAAGAAAAAAGTCGACAGTAGACAATCTGAAATCACAGTCGAGAGTAAAGACTACTGATAACACGAGACTTAAATAAAGTAGTACAGCCATAAATTACGAATCGAGTACCAGAAATCCTTGTTATGAATAGAAATGAAAAGGGACACGAAAAAGGATCTCAAAACTTCTCTGACTATTCTGAGTATATAAAAAAAAAACACTCAATAAAGTAGTTAAATACATAAATTTAATTCCATTGGTAATTTTTTTTTGAAAGACTGTCGAGGAAACGAGTCTGGAAGACCCAGACATACGTCTTCTCGAGCAGAACAGACACATATAAGATGAAAAATGCTTTAATTCTTTTAATTAAGGATGACAACTTGCACTAGTCATTGCCAGCAATACGAGTCTATTGTTATGAAACACTAATTCCTTCTATTGGAACTACAGAAATAAGCTTCGTCGCAGGTCTCCTTCCACGGACTTTAAGGACTTAATTTAGTCTAAGATAGATCAGCATTCTGTCTTCAGCTGACCCCGATTTCATATGTGTAACTCAATTCGCTGCCGAAAGTGGAGTACCATAGAACTCATTAAACTCTGAGTCCTGTATTAGTGTATCTCTCTTAGTCTTCAGCCACGCAGTTGCTAAAGACGGTCTTGTTTTTATCCATTAATGTAATGATTGATGTATATTTTGCCACCCAGTTTAAGGATCTGCGACATTTCTAGACAATAAACACCTGTCAGGGACCATTTTAAGGGCTGGCTATCAGAAAACATATTAAGCCATTTATGATTATACTATTCATGTTCCATGAAGGCAAAAGAACATACTCCTAAGCCCCACTTATCTAATGGTAGGATATACATACGTCCGCCAAAATCAAATCTCTTTCGGTCTGTCGATCAGTGAAGATCCATACCATCCAATATCGCGCCCACTTTAATCGGCTTTAAGGACACTACATTAGTTTTGGGGGCCCTGAGGTAGATCCTACCGAAAATTCACATCTTCTTTGGACCTAACGACAAGACAAACCCCCTAAAATGTTCTAGGTGCAAAAGCCCCTCTCGAAAAAGGTCATTGAAGAAGTTATATAGAATATTAAGCAGAGTCCTTATGAAGCCGCCATATTTCAATATGCAATTGCTTCAGCCATTTCTCAACGATGCCTCTGGGGGGTTACTGCGTATTTCGATTCGAAAGAAAAATCATTCGAATTTGTATGTCTGTTACATTGTGTTTCGAACAATTTTTCTTTCGAATCGAAACACGCGGTAACACCCCTGGAATCAATTTTTTTTTTAATTTGTTCGAAACTCACGAGGTTGTCCACTTGTAAGGGCTGACAAACACAAACTAAATGGCTCGGCTTGCTTAAAGCTTAACTAATACTAACAACTAGTAGCTGACGCGAGAAGTGCGGACTTGGTATTTTCTAATTTGAACAAATGGTTCTGAAAGAGAGTTAGAGAGGGTCAGAGATAGTTGTGAAGCTATAGACTTTTTGGTATTTTCTTGGTTTTACCTTCATAAAATGTACAGTTATTCCACAGATTTTTCTTCCCCTTAACCTAGAATTGTTTGTTAATTGGTTGATTTAATAATCGACTTCAACCCGACCATCTAGATTTCATTCTCCGCATTAGATCTTCCGCAAAATTAATTATTTTACTGTCTAATTTTATATTCTATAAGAAAATGTATTAAGTTCCTTCCTATTTCTTTACGATGATAATTTCTTATTTTTCATTTTCACTTGCCATTCATATTTAACCACTTTAAAATATTGAAAACATTGCAAACTTTGTATCTGCACTATTTCACTCTGACATTTACTACCTATTTCTCTACAGGTACAATTTTAGATATTTGAAATTATTGTGTTTATATTGTATATTAAAATGATGCTCCTGCTTTATAAAATTATTAGTTTAGGAGTGTGATTATGCCTGTACAAAGTATGTATGTGTGAAGTGTATATCGTAGATGTTTGTTGTGGTGGCAGTACTAGATATCAGTTCGTCTGTCATAAAAATATGTCAGACTCATGTGAAGTAGCGAGAAATGAATTTTAAAACAAAGCAAATAGATTTTGGGGAAATTATATAAATTTTGCCATGATGCACAGAAAAGGGTAAAGCAAAAAGTGGTGAAATTTTTTAAAACAAGCCCGTGCAAGAAGATATTTAATTCAGTAAAAACAGAAATAATCAGTTTCAAAATATGTTATTCTATAAATTACAATTTATGTCAATACATTTCCGGCAAAGTATGACTGAAATTACCTTTATAATGACTTAAATATTAATAATGTCAAATACAATAAAAAAAATCGCTATTCAGCTACAAAGTATGTAATTCAGCTACAGTATTTCTTAGCAATTAATGTTTTAAAACAAAGCTTCTTCGAAAATAAATTCTGTTAGCAAAATTCAGCTAAGAAACAAGTAATTCAGCTAAGCAGTTTTGACAAATAATTGAGTAATTAACTAATTTTCACTGCATAGCAAATCCAGATAAAAAGTTAAAATAAAAATTTGGTAGAATTTATTAGCAATAAATGATTTGAAACCAAACATCTTAGAAAATAAATTCTTTTAACATAATTCAGCTAAGAAACAAGCAATTCAGCTAATCAATTTTGACAATTAATTGAGTAATTATTTTTTTTTTTTGTTTTTCCTAAATCGAATACATCTTAAAAAAATTAAAACAAAAATTCAGCTTCTATAAACCCAGCTAAAAACTTTTGCTATTCAGCTAACATATTTTCAAATCAGCTAAATAAATTAAGTTAGATTCATTTTAACAAACTATTTGATAGTAAAATAGTAAATAGTTTGAAATTTGTTAATCCATCAGTCTGGAACATGTATGGTTTTTATTACCCTGCAAGTTTATTAAGGCTATATTTCTTAACACGTTCGCAGACGTGAATACTATAGCATTTATTTTCATACTGAACCAAAGCGAATTGAATGCTATTCGGCTATTACAACTAGTTTCAAAAAATGTCTATTTTTTCATCCTCGAATTGTATTGTAATAATACATAAATTATTATGCTGGGTAATTTTGCTAATTCAGCTGCAAAAAGTTCAATTCAGCAAGTAATCTTAAAAAAAGGCTAAAACTATAAGCATTTTTTAACGTGTAAATAAAGTATTTGCCTAAATAAGGAAGTATAATTAATTACATCAGAGGAATTTTCCATTTAGCCACATTATGCATGATTCAGCCAAAGTGTTTTTTTTAATTTCTTAATTTTTTTATGAATTTAGACTAGAGAAATTTATTTAATGCCATTCAGCTAAGATATTTTGCCATTCAGCTACGTAAACTGCTAAAAAGATAGACAGATTTTTATAATTTTGCTGAATTTTGTTTAGATCAGAATTATATTAAAACTTAGTAGTATTTTTATTTGAAATAAATAAAATACGTATTCAGCTACAAAATATGTTGCTATATAAGCTATAACAATTTTAATTAACACGTTCGGGGACGTGTACGCTACAGCATTCATTTTCATAGTGATGCAAAATTGCGTGGATGCTATTTAGCTATTACAACTAATAGCTGAATAGCATTCATGTCTATATCATCTGCGAACTTGTTAGGCCAACACATTTTTAAAATATTTAAAATTAAATTTTAAAAAATGGATATGTTTAACACGTTAGCGGAAGTTAAAAATTTCAGGGAGCTGCAAAAATATGCATTAATGCTATTCAGCTATTAGTTATAATAGCTGAATAGCATTAATAGAATAGAATGCCATGGCATTCACATCCGCGAACGTGTTAAACAAAACAGGATATTAATTTTAGCAAAAAAATTCAATATTCAGCTACAAGATATAATGGGTGATTTTTTTGAGGTTAGGATTTTCATGCATTAGTATTTGACAGATCACGTGAGATTTCAGACATGGTGCCAAAGAGAAAGATGCTCAGTATGCTTTGACATTTCATCATGAATAGACTTACTAACGAGCAACGCTTGCAAATCATTGAATTTTATTACCAAAATCAGTGTTCGGTTCGAAATGTGTTTCGCGCTTTACGTCCGATTTATGGTCTACATAATCGACCAAGTGAGCAAACAATTAATGCGATTGTGACCAAGTTTCGCACTCAGTTTACTTTATTGGACATTAAACCAACCACACGAATGCGCACAGTGCGTACAGAAGAGAATATTGCGTCTGTTTCTGAGAGTGTTGCTGAAGACCGTGAAATGTCGATTCGTCGCCGTTCGCAGCAATTGGGTTTGTGTTATTCGACCACATGGAAGGTTTTACGCAAAGATCTTGGTGTAAAACCGTATAAAATACAGCTCGTGCAAGAACTGAAGCCGAACGATCTGCCACAACGTCGAATTTTCAGTGAATGGGCCCTAGAAAAGTTGGCAGAAAATCCGCTTTTTTATCGACAAATTTTGTTCAGCGATGAGGCTCATTTCTGGTTGAATGGCTACGTAAATAAGCAAAATTGCCGCATTTGGAGTGAAGAGCAACCAGAAGCCGTTCAAGAACTGCCCATGCATCCCGAAAAATGCACTGTTTGGTGTGGTTTGTACGCTGGTGGAATCATTGGACCGTATTTTTTCAAAGATGCTGTTGGACGCAACGTTACGGTGAATGGCGATCGCTATCGTTCGATGCTAACAAACTTTTTGTTGCCAAAAATGGAACAACTGAACTTGGTTGACATGTGGTTTCAACAAGATTGCGCTTCATGCCACACAGCTCGCGATTCTATGACCATTTTGAGGGAAAACTTCGGAGAACAATTCATCTCAAGAAATGGACCGGTAAGTTGGCCACCAAGATCATGCGATTTGACGCCTTTAGACTATTTTTTGTGGGGCTACGTCAAGTCTAAAGTCTACAGAAATAAGCCAGCAACTATTCCAGCTTTGGAAGACAACATTTCCCAAGAAATTCGGGCTATTCCGGCCGAAATGCTCGAAAAAGTTGCCCAAAATTGGACTTTCCGAATGGACCACCTAAGACGCAGCCGCGGTCAACATTTAAATGAAATTATCTTCAAAAAGTAAATGTCATGGACCAATCTAACGTTTCAAATAAAGAACCGATGAGATTTTGCAAATTTTATGCGTTTTTTTTTAAAAAAAAGTTCTCAAGCTCTTAAAAAATCACTCGTTATAACACATTTGAAAAGATTAAAAAATTAAAACATTTTATTGCACTTTCATTATAAATAATGCAAGTTTTTAATATTCAGCTGAGATATATTGCTATTCAGCTGCAGTAAATATTATGCAGCAGCTTAATTATAAAAATAATAATTTTCTAGCTGATTTAAATTTTTAATATGATTAGAATTTCGTTTCTGGCGACTACAAAAATATTGGAGAATTGCAGCATAAAGAGCTAAAAAAATAATTTATTGAAAAAAATAAATTAACAAAACTTTTGCATTTGTAAAAATTTATTGACTTTCCCTTGAAAAACATCTCTTTTTTGCCATCCTCTGTCGCATTATGCAACTTTGTAATTATAGCGTTTTCATTTCAGTATCATTCTGATACGATAATAATACCTTGTGTGCCAACAACGACTTTATGCAAAATAAACAGATTTTCCATACCAACGAATCTCTCTATTTTGTATTTGTATTTTTTTTATTTGATAATGTACTCGTAGACGTGGGGAGAGGTTTAAAAAAACAAAACCTTTATATTCATATCATGCATGTAATTAGAAATAATGAACTTTTGATTTGAGTATTGTTTAAGAGAAAAGAAAACAGAAACATTTTATCTGCAATAGTTTCATAATAAAAATTTAGAAAAGAGAAATTAAACCAAAATTGAATAATACTTATGAACAGAAGATTTAAAAAAGATCACATCAAACATAAAAAAATTGTCAGAAATTATTGATAGAAAAGGCCTAATTTAGCTTCGTTCTTTTTACCGTTTCCTATATAAACAGAGATCCATAATATAGGGACTTCAAACAGGCTCTGAAGACTTCGACTTCTCAAACGCAACATGTCTGTGCATGCAATACTACAAGGCTAAATGGGACCAAAAAAGTAATAAAGCATGCGGAGAACTTTAAATTGGCAGCACTGTTTATTTCTTCTAGGCTATTTTGAGGTGTTTTTTTTTTTTCTCGGATGAAGCATCATTTCCGAACAAACGCCTATTCGTGAACTTGCAACATTAGAGTCTTACGGGCATTAAAATCGACTCTATTCACACGACCCCATTCGGATATTGTTGTGAGATCGTTATTGAGCGTATCATTCACATCTTGCCTTTTCGACTGCACCTCCAACTCGGTTCAGTCTTTTACTAAATGCCTACGAATGGCAAATGGTGCTGTCATCTGGGAAAGAGTAGATGGGGTTGAAAGTCTGACAAAGAAGGTCATTTGGAAAAATAAGAAATAGGGTAGGAGAAAGAGTAGTGCTTTGCGGTACCCCTGAATGAATCTTGAAGTCGTTTGATGAAATCCCTGAGAAAGCTCGATATAAATCGAGAAAAGTTATCACCGACACCAAAAGCAATAAGTTTTGAAAGAAGTGCACCCTGCCATGGATTGCAGTTTATCATAAATATCACGCCAGAGCAACGCTTGCAATTTTTTCAGATTTATTTTAAAAATCATAATAACTCAATTCGACAAAATCCTCGGTTATTTATGGTGCTCATAATTTTTCAATAGAGTGTTTAAACTATGGATCATTTTCGCAATACATACGTTTACTTTTAACGATAATTAGAAAATCATTGGTCTTCATAAATAACAATAGTTAGAGCATTACAGTCAACGGTGAGTTGTCTTAATTACTACTTCATGTGGTTTTAGCAGGATGGTGCCACATTTTCGCTAGCCACACTAGGCCACACGCCCAAAATCGTATTTAATGCCATAAGAAAATTATTTAAAATTAATAAAGCCAATTGAATGAATATTATATATCGTGGACAAACCCAGACCCTTTTCTCGTACATCGCTTTTAAATTTCCAATCAATATACGAGGGATAGTACATTTTAAAATGACCTTCTATCTCGATTAGCTTGCAAACTTTTAGTCGGTCTTCATTTAACATCTCTGCGGAAAATTCTTTCAAGCATCAACGCGATTGAAACAGTTGTCACCAATTCAATGGTTAGTCGTATAAGAAGTAGAATGATCGTGACTGTTGATTAGAAGGCACATCACATAACTAATTTACAAGTGTTCAAGACTTTCGCGGACGCTAAAAATTTCAGGAAGCTGTAAAAACTGGCATGATTGCTATTCAGCCATTAGTTGTAATAGCTGAATGCTATTCAAAAAAATCGCTATTCAGCTACAAAGTATGTAATTCAGCTACAGTATTTCTTAGCAATTAATGTTTTAAAACAAAGCTTCTTCGAAAATAAATTCTGTTAGCAGAATTCAGCTAAGAAACAAGTAATTCAACTAAGCAGTTTTGACGAATAATTGAGTAATTAACTAATTTTTGGTAGAATTTATTAGCAATAAATGATTTGAAACCAAACATCTTAGAAAATAAATTCTTTTAACACAATTCAGCTAAGAAACGAGCAATTCAGCTAAGCAATTTTGACAAATAATTAATAATTATATTTTTTTTCCTAAATCGAATACATCAAAAAAATTAAAACAAAAAAGCAGCTTCTATAAACCCAGCTAAAAAGTTTTGCTATTCAGCTATCATATTTTCAAATCAGCTAAAGAAATTAAGTTAGATACATTTTTAACAAACTATTTGATAGTAAAAAAATATGTGTATGGTTTTCATTACCCTGCAAGTTTATTAAGGCTATAATTCTTAACATGTTCGCAGACGTGAATGCTATAGCATTTATTTTCATACTGAAAAAATGTCTATTTTTGCATCCTCGAATTGTATTGTAATAATACATAAATTATTCTGCTGGGAAATTTTGCTGCAAAAAGTTCAATTCAGCAAGTAATCTTAAAAAAAGGCTAAAACTATAAGCATTTTTTAACGTGTAAATAAAGTATTTGCCTAAATAAGGAAGTATAATTAATTACATCATGAATGCTATTCAGCTATTAGTTGTAATAGCTGAATGCTTTTTAGCTATTAGTTGCAATAGCTGAATGTTATTTAGCTATTAGTTGTAATAGCTGAATGTTATTTAGCTATTAGTTGTAATAGCTGAATGCTATTGAGCTATTAGTTATAATAGCTGAATAGCATTTGCGTCATTTTGCATCATTATAAAAATAAATACTATAGCATTCACGTCCGCGAACGTGTTAAAATTAGATAATTTACAAGCATTTTAAGATTAGATCTAACACTATCACAGGTTATTATATCGGTGTCAATTGACCACCTCCTAAGCCATCGCCAAGTGAAAGATACCTTTCATAGAATGTGTAAGCACTTTCATAGAAAGTGTATGTAGTCATGTTACAAGACATGTGTTAGTTCTCTTCTTTCTAGAGAGAAGCCTTACCTAGCGATGGCTCTCATCTATACTTATTATAAAATAGTAACTTATTTCCGTCTGTCTGTCTGTACGTCTGTCTGATTTTCTTTTGCGTTCGCATCACGTAAAAACTATTGGATGGATTTTAACAAAATTTTGTGAAGATGATACCTTAGTGTCTTGATTCCAATAAAGGATACTTTTTTCCGCAAAAACATCTTATTTCCAAGAGAAAGTGGAGAAAAAGCAGTGAAATTACGCAGTTATTTTAGTAGTAAAGTAAATACATAAACCATAACTGAAGCACTAACCACTAACAGATGGCGCTGTTCTATAAAGTAAATACATAATCATAACTAAAGCCTAGTTTAAGGCGGCACTAAACAAGTAAGGGTCTTTGGTGTGGATGACTTTCAAAGCGAAACCTAACAAAATATGGCAAGGATTCGCACGAAGTGGCGGGCACAGCTAGTTTGAAATAAATTAAGTAGATTGCAATTCAATTATAATGGCTGCCTATAACATGCTTTAACCTCCTGTTAAAGAGTTGTTGAATACCTTCGACCTTTTGGCGGCTTTTGGGTACTACCCCCAGCCACAGCCAAATTCCTCCTGAATAGTTTTTGTCTTTCTCGGCTTACACAAACACCGCTTTAATGTGTTAAGTTACTGGTCTGACCACAGTTTTAGGCTACAAATACACCCCATGGTATTTTTTCTCTAGATCCTTCGTACAAAAATTTATCAAGGCAGCGAAAATCAAAGAGAAATGGGTTGTAAAAGCTAGTTCCGTTTTCAAATAGGTTAACATTTCTTTTTTTTAAACCACCCTCGTATTTAGTTTTCGATTACATTTTTAGTAATTTTGATTGCTCTTCAACTTCCGTTAAATTTTAATAAACTTCCGTGAGAATCTCAACGGATATCCTTCAAAAATTTGATTACATACATTTATACATAACGACTATAAAGTCAAATAACAGAGACAAAAAGTGATTAAAATGTTAGAATGATAAATGTAGTATATGGAAACCAAACCTATGAGGTCAACCGCATGACACATTTGTAAAGGAAATTAAGTATAAAGAATTTGAAACTACATATTCAATAACATATTAAATAAATGTTATGAAAATATAAAAACATGAAACATATGAAAATTAAAAATTATTAAAAAAATGTGTAAGGAATCATTAAATTTTAATTCAATATGAGTTTGAGAGATGTGTTATTTTTATTTATGGCATTATAATTTGCTAAAAAAAAACTATGTAAAATTCATTAAAAACAATTATTCGAATATTTTTAAAACCGGTTTGGCGAATAATCGATGATTTTAAACCATTTAGCACTCAAATTAAATTGAATCACAATTTATTTGTTTGATACATACCAAACCTACTTATTTATTCTTAATACCTTAGTGAAATTTGAAAGCTAGCCATTACTTGAATATTATAAAAACCGGTTTGGCGATTAATTAATGAGTAAATGAAAACCACTTCTTTTAACTATCAAAATTTTACAGATTAGTATGAGACTGTTTTAACAAATATTTATTTTAAAAAAAACACAGTTTAAAATATTTAATCGAATAATCGATAAATCGAAAAACCGGTTTTAATTGTCAAAAAATAATTTTCTAGTTTTTTTTTCAAACAAAAATTACGGTTTAAAATTTTTTAACCGAATAATCGATTAATCGTAAAACCGGTGGCGCCATTTTTTTTTTTTTTTTTGCTTTTATATACTTTTTTATTTGCTTTGCTTAAGTAGCTAAAATATTTATATAAAAATGCTTTTTACAAAAATTATCCAGATTTTCCTTTTCTAAATTCATATTAAAATCTATTTTTCTAAATCATAAAACTGATAAGTATTTTGATTATTTGATAAAATTATCTTTATTTTTTTCTACGAATTGAATTTAGTCTATGGAATTGTAGTTCTAATTAATATTCGTTTACCATCATTTCTAATCATATAACAAAAGCAATTTCTATGAAATGCTTTGTGGGGGATGGCAACAATAACTAATAAAATGTTAATATGAAAAATAATCATATCATTTTATATTTATTTATGAATGTCCACAAACATATTTCAACATAATAAAAATTTATGTTATTTGTACAATCAAATATGTAATTCATGATGAAATTCTCCTATGATTTGCAGAAAATAGGAAAAAATACCCTCAAGTATATTTAACGGAAAAAATAAATACATAAATCGTTTGAAAAATAAATAGTGAAAACAAAATTATCGGCATAGAATAGGGAAATGTAACCATAAAGATAACTAAATACAATAAAAAAGTTAAATGTAAATAGAGTTGGCACCCGTTATCTAGAAACAGTAATATACATACATACATATGTATATAGGAGTTCAATTTCATTGGAGTTAAAAAATTAATTAAAAACAATATATAAATATGCTAAGAGTCGAACAACTGATTAACCGAATAATAAAATAACCGAATAATCGGTAAATCAAAATAATAATTTTTCATTCGTTAAATAAATTCAAAAATATTAAAGTTGAGCTCCGCTTATCCGATTTCAAATCGGTTACACTAATAACCGGTTAATCGAGTAATCATTTAATCGAATAATCGCTTAACCGAATAAAGATTTTAAAGTTATCTAAAAACAGTAAACCGAAGGGATGAATAATTAATAAATATATTTTTTAAAAATAATACAATATTCAAATATCATTATAAACGAAAAACCGAATAATTAATATAGGTACATACACCCATATGTATATGAAATATATTTAAATAAAAATGTATTCAAATATCTGGATAATCTATAACCATATTAAAGCTAAGCTTCGCTTATCCGATTTTAAGTCGGTTACGCTAATAACCGGTTAATCTAGTAATCAAATAACCGGTTATTATCCGGATAACCTATAAGCATATTGAAATTGAGCTCCGCACATTAACTCCGGTTAATCGAGTAATCAAATAATCAACTAACCAAATAACGATTTTAAAGTTATCTAAAAACAGTAAATCGAACGGCTGAATAATTAATAAATATAGTTTTAAAAATAATAGAATAATCGAATAACCGAAAACCGAATAATTAATTTAGGTACATACACATATATATGAAATATATTAAAAAAATGTTACTCAAACATCTTGATAATATATAGTCATATTAAAGTTCAGCTCCGTTTATCCGATTTCAAATCGATTACACTAATAACCGATTAATCGAGTAATCATTTAATCGATTAACCGAATAACGATTTTAAAGTTATCTAAAAACAGTAAATTGAACGGTTGAATAATTAATAAATATATTTTTAAAAATAATAGAATATTCGAATAACCGAAAACCGAATAATTAATATAGGTACATACACATATATATGAAATATATTTTAGAAAAATGTTACTCAAACATCTTGATAATCTATAATCATATTAAAGATCAGCTCCGTTTATCAGACTTCAAACCGGTTACACTAATAACCGGTTAATCGAGTAATCAAAAAATCGATTAATCGGTTAATCAAATAACGATTTTAAAGTTATCTAAAAGCAGTAAACCAAACGGCTTAATAATTAATAAATATATTCTTAAAAATAATATAATATTATTAATCGGTTATCCGAATAAATTTGTTTTTTATTATTTGTTCATTGTTTTAAAGAAGAATTTCTAGCAAACTTCAAAAATACTTCTTAAACTATATTCATTTCTTTACCCCTCCACCTTTTAGCCATAGAGTCCACATTGTAATAAGAACCCTTAAGAAAAAATTATGCCATACTATGAATATCAATAAATCATAGACGAATTTATGCTATACAAAGCAGGAAAAAAAAACATATTTATAGTTTAGTCATAAACGTAAAAAAAACTACTGTAAATGTTTATGACTATTATATATACTCGGTTCATGGTTATGCGGGTTACAGATCTTTTTTTTTCATAATTTTCCAACCATGAACAAATGAATATAATAAAATATGCGAATATGCCAATGAGTTTTTATGCTGTTCATTCATATAAAAACAACAAGAAGATGTGTAAAAAAACATAAATGATTTCTCTCTAAAATTGGAAAAAAAAAGTACAGTATTATTGAGGTTATAAAAAGGACTTAACATAAAAAAGTATTGTAAGTACTAGTGTCTGTGTGTGTGTGTGTATGTGTGTCAAAAGATATTTTATGAATGCAAATATAATAAACTTGTTCAAGTGCTCGTACTTCATAGTCGGGAAATTCATTTATCATAATAGTAATTCGATTAATGACAAAGTTACAGTTAACAGCTGAAGCATGAATTGATAAAAAAAATGAGCAATTTATTAAAAAAGTTACTTATTTGTAAAGTAACCGAGTAACCGAGTAACCGAATAACCAAATTAATGTTAAAGGATCTATAAAGTGTGTATATCTTAAAAAATTAAATAAAGTATAAACAATTTTTAACCGAGTAACCGAATAAATAATAATTTTTTAATATATAAAAAATGTTTTAACTTTTTTACTGTTTAATAAATTAAATTAAAATAATAGAAAAAAACCTTAAAAAAATATTTAATATTAAAAGTTAATGATAAAAACAACCAAGTAACCATGTAAAATGCTAAGTGTATTTTTAAATATCAGGGAATAAAATTAAAGATTTAAGATTTTTATAAAACAAAATACTCGAATAATCTAGTAATCGATTCATTGAAAAAAAAAGAAATTCTTGAAGTATCAATATAATAAAAATATTTAATAGAACATAAAAATAAAAAATAAATATAAGGTATTTAGGTGAACGAATATAAAGTAACCAGTTAACCGTTAACTCTTAAAGAGATAACTAGTTGCAATATTATTTTATATATTATATTTATGTATATTCCTAAAACAAAGCTTAGTAAAATAGAGGATTTAAGATTTAAAAAAATAAAACTATGCAAGTATCCGAGTAACCGATTCCTTCTAAATTTCTCTTAACCGTTTACTAACCATCGAAATAGTAAGAATAATAAAGAAAAACATGACATGATTAAAAATATTTAAGGCTTAAAGCCAATATCAAAGTAATTAAGAATTCGAATAAAAAATTATTCGAATATTCGGATAACCGAAAAGAAAAAATATATATTATATATGTTACCATCTTCCTTCAAATATCATAAAAATCTAATAAAAGAAAAAATATTTAAATAAAGTTAACAATTTGAATACTTAAGTAACCGAATCAATACAAATCTATTATAATCTTTGGTTGTCAAATAATTAAAAAATATATTAAAAATGTATAGGATTTTTAAAACAAATATAAAGATCTCAGGAAATCGAACACAAAATTATTCGAATATCTGGTTAATCGGATAACAAAAAATATGTTTAATATTACTAAAAATCATATTTATTTAAAATATCATTAATAGTTAACTTAAAATTAAAGAAATTCATCTTAAAAAAAAAAAGATTCAAAATTCCAACCATAAATAAACAAGTAGTAGAATCGAGTAACCGAATCAAATCGATAAACTCATCGTTACAGCGGTATGTTAGTGAAAATTTCAAAACACTTTTTGCGATTCTTTAATATGCATATCTGTTTAAAACTTATTTTTATGTCCAGGATTTTGAAAAAAATATGGAGAGCTCAATTAATCGAATAAACGGATATAACAATACAGCAAAATATGTTTAATCAACTAACTAACGTTTGATTTAAAATATTATATTTGATTTTTATATTTAGATAAAATTATTATTCGAATAAAAATTTTAATCGGTTACATCACCATTTTTTCAAGACATTTAAAATTCGAAATTGAAGTCTAAAATTTACATATTAAAAATTAGGATTACAGTCTGATTAGCCGAAAATACTGGTTAATCAGTTATTCGAATATGTTGATTCGATTAATTTTTTTTTTAATTAACATTACAAATTAAATATTAGTTTTTGATATTGAAATATCTGCCTGTAAAACCAAATGTGCCCGATTATTTTGATATTCGGTTACTCGAACTTTTTTAAACTTTTAACTGTATTTTTAATTAACAAGAAAATAAAATCTTTTTACAAGATAAGTCATAAACCAGGTTAAATGTTTTTGTGGTAATTTTTTTAGTTTAAATTAATTTTTAGTAATAATAAAAAATATAGCTGCCATTAATCGTAAAACCGGTTTTTATCCGGTTAATTTTTATTCGATTAACCAAATATTTTCTTAAATACATTTTTGAAGCTTGAAAAATCTTTTTGATTTTGAGTTCTAACAGAAATCTTTACAGTTATTTAATAGAAGACAAATATTATGGATCTTTTAATGGCAATCTTTGAAATATGTTTATATCCCAAAGGTTATTCGAATACAATTTATATTCGTATACGTATATTACGTATAAATACGTAATTTAAACGTATTTTTATTACATTTAATAATTCGAATAAAAAATTTAGTAAATTTTATATTCGAATAAAATATTTATTCGATTACATAATTGGTTTGGAAATATTTGATACAAAAAATTTTGTTCCTAACATTCTTTATTTGTTTAATGTTTAAAAATTTTACGTTTTTAAACTCTTTTTTTTTTTTTTGTTGCAGATGCTTCAAACTAGCGCTTCTCTGAGAGTCGGTGATGGCATTCAATCCGAGGCTTTGGCTTTAGGACAACCAGAATATTCAAATGGCAATGCTCAAAGAAGACGACCTGGTACACGCAAACGTAAAAGAAGACCACAATTGTCCAACGCCGAGGACCTGGAAAGTTCCACACCGTCAAATTTACCACCTTATTGGCGCGGCCATGTAGAAGACGACAAGGAAGCCATTAATGTGCCGCCCAAATCCTTCTCCACATATTCGGAAGATTCTGTAGGAGTTATTAAGCCTTCCCTGCAGACAACATTGAAACGCAAAAAGCAGCCAGCTATAAGAGAACCATTGGCAGCCCTGGAAAAGGAACAACAACTATACGAAATGCGAAATAAGCCAGCGAAATCCTCTGCAGATGAAAGTTCGAATCGAAATTCAACCAACCTAAAAGACATTTTAAAGAATAATGGTGGCTTGAGTTTAAGCGAAATATTGCAACAGAAAAATCTATCTTTAGACGATTTGCTCAAGGGTAAACAGAATGCTTTACAAGCTTTACAAACTACAGCTACGGCACCGCTAGAAAAAACACAACATGCCAAGTATCCCTCTTTTAAAGGCAATTTCAAGCCAAATACGCCCACTGCTAGAACAAACGAAGGCAGCGAAGAAGAGATGAACAATTCCAAGGAGAGATCTAAGCTGTCAGCTTTACAAAGACTTAAACTATATGGCAGCCCTTCGAGGTCATCAGGCTTGCAGTTAGGTTTGGGCGACCATTTAACCACACGCAAACGAGAAGGCGGTCTATATATCACCACTACGACAACAACAGCTGCCAAAACCGCCACTAAACCCTCAACTACCAAAATTCCATTATACAAGAAAATCCTGCATCAGAGACCCACCCTGAAGCCTACGTTTTTATTAAAGAATACAGCAGTTATGTCCAGTGCTGAACCCCAGAAAGAAATTACATCGTGGGATAGCAAAGAAAACCAGGACGATAAAGAAGAGACAGAAGAGCCAAAAGAAGAAGAAGAAGCAGATGAAGAAGGAGAAGAAGAAGAGGACGATATAGATGTAACGGAAGATGAAGAAGATCTTAAACAAGATGTACAAGAATTAAGTACTAAATTACCGCAAACAACTACCTGGAAAGTAGATACCACTATGTCTCCATCTGCAGTTTTATTTCCAACAGCCAGCACTACAACGTCTACTACTAAAACAAACACGGACAAAACAACTAATCGCGATATATTTACTTCTACCAGAAGAATGTTTTCAAGCACTCGAGGTTCCGGTAGAACGACATATCGTTACATCAGCTCCACCTCTTATCCCTCGGCTACAACATCAACCACGTCACCTAAACAAATCACTTCAACGACTACTACCACTACTACCGCCACACCGCCACCCATGACCACAACGTCGACGACAACCTCAACAACAACCGCCAGCAGCAGCACCATGAATTTAACACCCAAAGCAAAAAACAAACTTAATACTGAAGCCTTACGTGAACGTATTCAAGAAACCTTGCTGAAAAATCTCATTGAAAAAGAAGATTCCTATAAGAAGTCGCCATCAATGGTGGTAAACGAAAACGACAATAGCGATAATGATAATGATGATGATGACGACGACGATTTGGAAAATTTCTTTGAGGAAACCGTAAAACCCAAGAATAATAAATATATTGAAACTTCGACTATTACCACTAGAATGAAACATTATACCCCTTCACTAATGTACTCCACCACAAGTACAACTACTAGCTCACCCGCCACCTTAACCACTCCCTCTGAAAATGTAAATTTTATACCCGACTTTGATAATGTTGATGATCGTACGGATCTTTTAGAACTAATAGAAGATCGTAGATCTGGCAATAGACTTTTTAAGGTATTGGAACAGCGTAATATGACTTTGGAAGAATTAATTGAACACCGTAAACGTGGCTCTAGCCAACTACATTTAGCCACCATAGTAGAGAGCCCGTCACGTTTTTATCCCGACAAAAAGGTTGTCCTGCAAGATAACATGGACATTGTAACAGCCTTTGAGAATTTTCCCCATTTCAATTTGCTTAATTTGAAAAGCGTTAAGCCGGATGATATAAAAACCGATTCTCAGGGTTCCAGTTATTTTACCTCCATCATTGATATCGAACCCACCGATGAGGGTTACAAGAATCGCAAGGGAGTACAGGCAATAACAGCAGATCTAGACAAAGGTGCGTCAAATTACATAAGCAACCGTTTGGAACGCAAACGTTATTTAAGGGGTTCCCGTAAATACACTGTATCCTCGGCAATGCGCCATAGACGTCAGTAAATTAAAAATAAAACAAACATAAGTTTCTTTTCTTTTGATTTTTGGTGAGTGCTGTTGCTGCTGGAGCGGTTGTCGAAAGAAGATTTCGGAAAACATTCAAATATAAAAATCTTTTATAATCAGATTAACACAAATTCGCATGTTTATTATTTCAATAGCCGATCTTTGGAAGCCGCTAAAGCAGCACTAGCTCTACACCCATTAAAAAGAAACATGTAAGTAGTAATAAGTAGAGAGTAAGAATGGAAAGAGTACTGAATTTCAAATAACCATGAACGAGAATTAAACTTAAATTGAACTAGATGTAAACTGACGTTCTTACGACAATTAGATCTTCGCTCCGAACAGATATTACTATCAATTCAGCTACAGCTGTAGGTTATGAATTTAACTAAAGATGTTCTCATTGAACTAGATTTTGAATAGAAATGAATTATAACTAAAATAAAAACCTAGAACTGAAATAAAACTGAACTAGTACTGAACTAGAACTGAACTAGGACTGAATTGTAGATGAACTAGAACTAAAATAGTACTGAACTAGAACTGAACTAGAATTGTACTAGAACTGAACTATAACTAATCTAGATCTAAACTAAAACTGAAATAAAACTGAACTAGAACTGAACTAAGTCTTAACTAAAATTGAACTAGAACTGAACTATAACTGAACTGGAGTTGAACTAGAACTGAACTGAAACTGAACTGTAGTTGAACTAGACGTGAACCAGAACTAGATCTTAACTAGAACTGAACTAGATATTAGCTTGAACTGAACTAGTACTGAACTAGAACTGAGCTAAATCTGAACTAGAATTGTACTAGAATTGAACTAGAACTGAACTAGAACTGAACTAGAACTGAACTAGAACTGAACTAGAACTGAACTAGAACTGAACTAGAACTGAACTAGAACTGAACTAGAACTGAACTAGAACTGAACTAGAACTGAACTAGAACTGAACTAGAACTAAACTAGAACTGAACTAGAACTGAAATAAAACTGAACTACAACTGAATTGGAGTTGAACTAGAACTGAACTATTACTAAACTAGAACTGAACTAGAACTAAACTAAAACTGAACTAGAACTCAACTAGAACCAAACTTGAACTGATGTAGAACTGAACTAGAACTGAACCGCAGTTGAACTAGACCTGAACTAGTACTGAACTGTAGTTGAACCAGAACTGAACTAGAACTTAACTAGAACTGAACTAAAACTGAACTAGAACTGAGCTAGAAATGAACTAGAACTGAACTAGAACTGATCCAGATTTAAACTAGAACGGAAATAGAATTGAAATGGATCTAGAATTGATTCAAAAATAAAACAGGAACTGAACTAAAACTGAGCTAGAACCAAACTAGATTTAAACTTGAATTAAACACTAACTCGTTAGCTCACAACAATTGGATATTTGCTCCGGAATGAACCCAGTCTTCTAAGGGTATTAGAATTAAATGTTAATTAAATTACAACTGAACTAAAACTAAATTAAAGCTTATGAATGAAGCCACAACAGAAGTTGTACCTAACTAAAGATTAGGGCGGCCAAATCAAATCAATTTTTTATTACTCAGTCACTGATGCCATGAGGCAGATTTCAAAGCAACCAAAATTTCAACCGACATAGCGCTCAACAAATCGCATTGCATACAAAGAATACTACTGGTATGGTATAGAGCTCCACATAGTTCCTTTTAGAGATGATATAGTGAAATTGCTGAATTAATTTTAGAACTTTAAAATTCGATTTATTTTTCTTCAAAAATTATTTCATACTTTGATTAAGGGGTGCTTAATATAGCAACATTTCTATATAGTGTGTATATGGCACCCATCCCTCTTTTTTCTAAAATGACTACATATCCTTTCAAGATATTTTCAAATTTAAACTTTTTTTATAGCTCTTCTTAAGTTATTTCCGAAATTCTAATATATTAGTTCCAAAAAGAATCCCTTGGAATACTAGTGGAACCTCTCCCGATTCCTAGTTATAGCCTCCAGAATAATTGAATTGATAATTACAGTGACTGTTATATGAAGAATAGTGCTCTGTTGACTGCAAAATGAACTCTTAAAGAAAAAACGGTTCTTGTCTCTGCTAGCTAAATTTGAATTTGACTTCAGACACATTTAGCCTAAAACAAACCATGTTCTTGAAGTCAACATAACCCTCAAATTTAGACATTGAAAATTGACATTTCGGAATAGTGTCATGATGCAAAGTACCAGCGGACATTTCAAAGATGTCATGTTCCATACCTTATTGCATTTCCTTTACACAATTTTATTTCAAAATTAGTTTAATTTTGACCCGACCTTTTGAGAATCCCCCAAAGAAAGGAGTATTTCCCTAGTAGTGCGCTAGTCTTTCTTCAGTCTGGTTGTTGGAGATTAAATTCCCTGTAAAGATTGTGGGTTTTTCTACGGACAAGCCAGTAAGAAGCCTTGCTGCACAGAAAAAATTATTTTCACCAATTAAAGGTTTTAATTAGTTTCGGATTCGGCTTCAATTAAATTTTTAATTAATTCAATTATTTATTCAATTCGAATATTATTTTAATCTTTATTAATTAATTATATAACTGAATCAATTAAAAAATTAATCAAATGTATATCTGAATCCAAATAACACCTTTAATTGGATCAATAAACTTTTCTGTGCGTTGTAGTCGAACTAAAACTGTACTAGAACCAAACTCGAAGAAAGATTATCTGCCGCACTGTAATAAAGACGTTAAATAACAACTGAAGTAAAACTAAACGAGAATCAAACTGAGTTAGAACTAAAACGGATGTAAACTAAAATTGAAATATGAAAACAGAACTATAGTTGAGATAGTAGTGAACTTATACCAGAACTGAATTAAACCTGAATTAGAGCCAAACTAGAACTACTACTAAAACTGTAATAAAGTCGTAATCCAAGTGGATTTTAACTTCAAGCTTCAGCGCCTTTCCCTAGAAAACGAGAGAGAGAATTAGTTCAATTCTAAAGGGAAACGAATTGAATTATAACTAGAACTAATGCTGTAGCGAACTAGAGCTGAATTAAACTTGAATTAGAACTGAAGGTAAATTAAACTAGAAATAAATTGAACTGATATAGCACGACAAATGAACTTTTTGATGCAGAACTATCTTAAACACACCCGAACAAAGATTATTACAACAGCGAAAGCTGAATTTCCCAAGAAAGGTAGAACTTAACTGCTGAACTTGAAGTAGACAAAAACTAAAAACAACTTGATCTTAACTAAAATTTAACTGAAATAAAGTTAAAAAAAACTTAAAGCGAAAGAAATTGAAATGAAAAAAGTTCCTATTTTAATATTTATCCTTTACTTTTTTGTTAAAACTCTGTTTAATCAATTCTCTTTTCGTTCCATTACAGCTTCTCTGCTTGCAGATCGATCAGAAAAATCCCTAGGTTTCTTTCCCTCTTGGAAAACTTTAGCGTTGGCCTCTTTGTCGACAACTAACAATAACAACAAAGGTGCTACAAACATGCGTATGGCAGATATAAACCCCTACTTTTTACAGCAGCCAAAAATGTTGCTGGAAAACAATGCGGAAAATAGTGATAATGATGACAGAGATGTCTATGATATTAAGGAAAATGAACTCAAACTCATAAGTCGCAATGATGCTGGTGATGATGATGATGATAATGCTGATAATGACGGAAACAGCGAAGATGACTATCAGGCACAAAACCCTATACAAGCAGCTGTAAGATTACCCGATCGCACTGCCGAAGCTATTGAAAATGAGGTTGCCAGAGCTCATGATTTAGTAGATCTTGAGTTGTCAGGTTATGGTTTCAAAAGAAGTACCCAGGCTGCTGGAGCCATGGCTCACAGTCATCGTCGGGGTAGTTTTTATACAAATATGCCGGCTGGCATCAAATCAGCAATAGTGGCCAGTGCCACAATTGTTCTGACAGCTTTGGTGACGTTTATGATTATATTTGGTGTCTGCAAGTGGAAACAGCGCAGACATCGCATGACTAACATAATGAAATCCTACAATGCCATGAAAAGTAAATTACCAACGATAGCGACAACATCAATGGGAGCTTTACATGCTGCCAGCAGCAGCAATAGCCCGAATTCAAATTCCAGACGCTCTTCATTTCGAGAAATGCAAGATTTATTAGGTGGTAGTGGTTTGTCGGTGGCAGCCACCATTACCACCACCTCAACCGGAGTGCCAAATACACCAATACATACATCGAAGACAACATCAACACCACCGATGAATGCTGTCCACACAACACCAATGTTAGCGGGTCAATGTAGTAAAAACATCAACAGCCTATATGGTCACAATCCCAACAAAAGCAGTAACAGCAATAGCAGCAATAGCAGCTGTGGCTTGAGGCCATTAAAACGCCAGAGTTCATTATTATTTCAACGTTCATTTAACCAAAATAGCAATAGAGACAACGAAAAACCCACAAATCTGTCAATTTTAAGTGGCTGCAATTTATTGGATCTTAAACGTAACAATAAGATGAGCGGCTCCACCACCTCATTAAGTTTTTCGCTGACGAGTGGTCACACCATTTCCAACTCTCACATCAACACCATGGATGTAAATTCACCCGAAGTGCAAGAATATTTATTCGATACTTTAAGAAATTCATTTTAAAAACTTTTGTAAGTTTTTACGTTTTTTTTTGTTTTTTTGATAAATGTGATGTGGAGAGAAATAGAGAGAATTGTTTTCTGTGGTATTTTCCTTGATAAATTAATATAAATGAAATATAAAAAATATAGTAAAGACAATTAAATTAAATTAAGTTAGTAGCAAGAGGAACAACAACAGATATTCGGCCATGACGAATGCGTTTATATTAGCAAATTTTTTTAAAAAGCATCATAGTTTAGACATGAAGTAAAGGAAGCGCACTATTTTTGTAGAAATCATTTAGAAATTAATAAATTAATAAAAATATTAAAATTAAATACTTTTTCTTGACCCTAGTGGTCAACTTGATACTTTGTAATACGCTCTGATCCACAACTGACTCAAACTGATTTAACAAAAGCATAGATATATGCAACTTAATCATAAACCAGAACTAACGCTAAACTAGAGGCAAGATTGAATTAAAAGAGGACGGAGGTGAAACTGAGCTGGAACTTAACTTGGGTGCTTGTGGTCCCTTTAAGAGAGGGTTGAGCAGGAAGACATTAGGTTCCTGCAGATCCACACCTGGTCTAGTGCACTTAAGCCTCTGCATACGACAAGACGACTTCCCATTGCAGAGGAATAAAAACTAAGTTTGAAGTAGTGCTGAACCGTAACTGAACTAGAAGTGAACTAGTATTGAACTTATAGCAACTTTGGAAAAAAAACTAGAATTAAAGCAGATCTAAAGTGAAACTGAACTACTGAAAGAACTACTCTCGAACTTAACTAGAACTGAAATAAATGACTTTTCAAAAATTGCGAATTAATGTTTAACATAATATGAAACGTGGAACTTAACCATAAACCAGAACTTACGCTAAACTAGAGGAAAGACTGAATTAAAAGAGGACTAAACTAAGACGGAACTGTATATGAACTGGAACTTAACTTAGATCATTGTGGTTCCTTTGTAACGCCTAAAAGAGGGATGAGCAGGAAGACCCCTAAGTTCTTGCAGATCCAAACTTGGCCTAGATGACTTCCCATTGCAGAGGAATAAAAACTAAGTTTAAACTAGTACTGAAACGAAACTGATCTAAGAATGAACTAGAAGTGAACTAGTATTGAACTAAAAGCAACTTTGGAAAAAAAAACTAGAATTGAAGCAGATCTAAAGTGGAACTGAACTAAAACTGTCAAAGAAATACTTTCGAACTTAACTAGAACTGAAATAAATGACTTTCCAAGAAATGGCGAACCAATAATATGAAACATGGAACTTAACCATAATCCAGAACTTACGTGCTGAACCGTAACTGAACTAGAAGTGAACTCGTATTGAACTAAAAGCAACTTTGGAAAAAAAACTAAAATTGAAGCAGATCTAAAGTGAAACTGAACTAAAACTTTAAAAGAACTACTCTCGGAGATAACTAGAAATGAAATAAATGACTTTTCAAAAATGGCGAATCGATAATATGAAACATGGAACTTAACCATAAATCAGAACTTACGCTAAACCAGAGGAAGGATTGAATTAAAGGAGGACTAAACTAAGACGAAACTGAATATTAACTGGAGCTTAACTTAGATCCTTGTGGTTCCTTTGTAATGCCTAAAAGAGGGATGAGCAGGAAGACCCCTAAGTTCTTGCAGATCCAAAGGAATAAAAACTAAGCTTGAACTAGTGCTGAACCGAAACTGATCTAGGAAAGAACTAGAAGTGAACTAGAATTGAACTAAAAGCAACTTTGGAAAAAACAAACTAGAATTAAAGCAGATCTAAAGTGAAACTGAACTAAAACTATCAAAGAACTACTCTCGAACTTAACTAGAACTGAAATAAATGACTTTCCAAAAAATGACGACTCGATGTTTGACATAATATGGAACGTGGAACTTAATCATAAACCAGAAATTAAGCAAAACTAGAGGTAAGATGGAACTAAAAGAGAACTGAACTATGATGGAGCTGAAAATAAACTAGTGCTAAAGCGAATCTGAACTAGGACTGAACTAGAAGTGAACTATGTAGCAGTGAACTAAAAGCGACTTCGGAAAGAACTATTACAAAACTAGCAGAAGCAGATCTAAACTAGAACCGAACTGAAACCCTAATAGAACTGCTCTCGAACTGTGCTACAACTGAAATAAATGCCCAACAAGGGCAAACCTATTCTATTATTTTCTAATTAGGTTTTTAATTTATATGCCACTAATTACTGGACAGAAAGATTGCTTTCAATAGTGAATTCCACCAAATAATAACTACTAGTTTTAATTGTTTTAGGTAAAATTTGTACCTTTCTTGTGTTCACTAATCATCTATGTATACATACTTATAATAAAATAGTAACTAATTTTCGTGTGTCTGCTTTTCATTTGTGTTCGCATCACGTAAAAACTACTGGATGAATTTTAACAAAATTTTGTGTGGAGGTACCTTAGTATCCTAATCCCAATATAGTATACTTTTTTCCAGAAAATATGTTATTTTCAAAAGAAAGTGGAGAAAAAGCAGTGAAAAACGAAATTTCCGGTTTAAAGGTACTAAAATTTTCGGTTTAAAATTGGATTATTTTCAACACGGTTATTTTTCAACAGGATTATATATTCAACACACGTTTTTGTTTTTGAAATTTTCGGTTTAAAACTGGCTTCAGATGGCGCCAGTTGAATACAATTTGTATTTGATCTTTACTTTGTGGAATTGCATTGCTATTAAAATAATTTAAACATCTCTTACAAAGGTTTACAATAATTTTTAGAATTTTTTATAAATTTTAGAATTTCATCCAGGGATGGGTACCTTTATATAAAGTAAATACATAAACCATAACTGAAGCACCATAAAAGTAAGAGTCTTTCAATTGGTGTGGAATACTTTTAAAGTAAAATCGAGCAAAATATTGTCAGAACGCTCACGACGTGGTGGGCACAGCTAGTTTCAAATAAAAAAACACAAAATTTTTATATATTTTGACGACTTTTTTTAATCTATTTTTGGCGAATTTTAGCTATTTTGATTTTTAGTTTATTTTTTGTGATTTATTAAAAATATTTTTAAAATTAAAAAATAACTACTAGTGCTGGCAATTTCTGCTACTTTTAATTACTCGTTACTACTCAATACTTATCAATTGGGTACTCAATACTTTTGTTTACATAATAAAACCCCACCTTTAATCAAAGTTTTAATGAAGTTGTTCAATTTTATATTTTATTTGTTTCTAAGACTATATTGAGTACCCAAAAAAATGATCAAATACTCGGTACTCGATACCCACTACTCAATACTTCGCCAGCACTGCTAGCTACACCCATCCACAAAAAATACAATAAACACTTGGAAGAAAAGTATGACCAACATACTTATGTATAACTCGAAAACACCCAATGTTTCCATCAAATTTGCTTTCTGCTAGACTATGCTTAACGCGATAATCATTTTTCACTTTGTGTAAAAATATATAACAATGCACATTGTTACGAATATTACTTGTACAAAATTTCAAGACTCTACCTATTGTAATGTTTTAGGTATATGATAATAATTTTTCATTCTGTATGGGAGATACCACGCCCACTGTGAAAATCGATTCTGTATGCACATTAGCCTGAGTGTTACTGTTGTAAAGTTTTAAGACTCTACCTATTGTAGTTATCTAGCTAAACGACCATTTTTCACTTTGTATGGAAGCTACCACGCCCGCGGTCCCAATCCAGCCTGTATTTTGCTAGACTATGTACATTAGTCTGAGGGTTACTTGTGCAAAGTTTCCAAACTCTACCTATTGTAGTTCCCTAGGTACACGATAATAATTTGTCACTTTGTCTGGGAGGTACCATGCCCACAATTCCAATCCAACCTGTGTTTCGTTAAATTTTTAAAGATCTACCTATTATATTTCTCTATATAATTAAAAAGTGGGCGTAAAAGTTGGCGTGGTCATTTTTTATTTCCGTTAAAACTTAAGTTGGGTTGTGATGAAGATTAAAAAAAAATAAAAATTGGCGAAATCGGCGCAGCAGTTCTTAACTGATACGATTACCAACGAACAACATTTGATTTAACACAAAGCTATTTTGGCGATATTGGAGATTTTTCACATCGATTTTTTTTTTTGCCATCGTTTATGAGTGCCTCGATAGACCGTTTGGTAGCGCGCTAGTCTATCAGTCTAGAGGTTGCGGGTTCGATTCCCGCCAAAGACTCTGGGTGTTTTCTGAAGAAAGATTCGCAGAGGTAGTGTTATCTTTAAAAAAAATAATTTTTGCGAAACAGATGAAAAAAATCTGACAACTCTGATAAGCATTAGATTTTGCCATGCATTTCTTTTTAACGTAAGAGGGCGTCTTCATTAGCCATCAACATGTCGTAACAAAAGTAAAACTTAATATAAAAAACATTATTTTTAATACTGTTTTTTTTTATATATGAAGTTAGTTTGTTACACGCAGTCTTGACGAGCCATTGATTTGTTTGCACATGAACAAAGCGTCGGCAGAATAGGGAACAATAATTTGTTTACTTTCCTCTGTGTGGAGAAAACGTATCGATGTGCATGCTCCGACAAAACATAATTTTATGTTTATCGTCAATGTTGTTCGAATGCTTATAGCACAGCAAATAGGATTTACACGCCTGATTAACAGATGGCGTTCTTCACAAGTCAAACTTTCATACTGAAAACAGCATTTGATGGCAGACATCGTTGTGCGAACAAATGTTCCAACAATGCTGTTTGAACAAGAACATGACATCGACAACGACGGTCTTCACGAGAGGTTTTGATGTGCGCACACGAATTTGCTCAATGGCTCGTCAAGACTGCGTGTTAAGACAGTCATTAACATGTCTTAACAAAGGTCAAACTTCATATAAAATAAACAGTATTAATAATAATAACTAGAACTGAGATTTAATAACTTTCAATATTTAGGGCGTTAATAAAAAACTAAGCGTTCACTGCACTGACACGACCCTTAAAGTGAACTTAATTTAAAACTAGAACTAGAATAGGTTGGATGGAACTACAGTGCTGTCTGGGTAGAGTAAACTAATTTTTGCAGAGCGTTTTCACTATACCTAGGTTGTTCACTAAATCAAGGTTGAATTTTTTTATTTAATAAATTTTACTTATTTCCATGTAATATTAAAGTTTAAATTTATTACTGGAAAAAATTAGTAATAGTTGTTTGCTTCTTTGGTTTGTTTACCGATATTTGCACTGCTTGATCGCGAAGGCAATGTAGAGCTTGTATATTCGCGAAATTTGTAGTATTAGCCTCAGCCCATTCCGTTGTCGATTTTGCAAAGTCATAACGCTGTGCCAAAGAAGTAACACTAGCATCTTTTTCAATTTCTTTTATAATGTCGCTTTTTTGTTTTAAGGATAAATGCTTTCTTTTTTTCTTCGAATCCATTTTTATGTAACAATTATAACACAAATTATTAAGAAATTAACTTTGAGACACGACCTTAATGGAACATGAGCGCAGACTTAAATAAATTAACACTTCATAGAATGCATATTTGTGAGAGTAACTTGTCAAGTTACTCTAAAAGAATCGTTACTTTACCGTTATTTTATGTTCTCTTTAATTTTTATACTCTTTTTCATTGCTTTTCTCCTTCGCCAAACCTGAAAACTTACTATAAAGTATGTTCACTCTATAGAGTTTCATGAGTGTTCACTCTACAGAGTAGTCAATCTAAACATTCTGGTGTTCACTCTAAAGAGGTATTCATAGCATCGGGGGTTCACTCTACCCAGACAGCACTGTATAACCAAACAAAAAACAAAAAATCTGATACAAACTTTAACTGAGTGAGAATTATGTTACGAGTATTTTGTCAAAAATGTTATAAGGTGTTCTTAAATATCGTGCATACTACTGCCGTATAGGTTAGGTTAGGTTAAGCAGGCATCTCCAATACAGCTCACTTGGGTCCAAGTATCGGTCCCTTTGTGTAACCTGCAAAAGAGGAGAGGAAAAAGGGAGAGATAGAAAAGAGAGAGAGAGAGAGAGAGATAAAAGAAAGAAGACATAGGATAAAGTCACAGACAGACAAACAAACACTTTAAAGGTAGAAAGAGAAGAGTCAGAAATGTGGGGAGGTAGACAACGGAGGGCAGTTTGGTCAAGCCAGGTTGTTAACGAGATTGTCTATGCCTCGTCAAGTGGAGGTTGGTTAAAAAACCATCCGCTGCTCCTCCGAAAGGAGTTAATCCTGCTCGGTTCCAATATGGAGATACAGGAGAGGCTTGCCAAGCACCTTTGTCCAAGGTACTGAAAGCGTTGGCATTCTAACGCAGGGCAGTGGCAAAGGAGGTGTTCGACAGTTTCCTCCTCTTCCTCATCCTGACAACTTCTACAGAAATCGTTGTAGTGGAGACCCATTCTTCTTGCATGAGTTCCGAATAGGCAATGTCCAGTGATCGTTGATATTAAATCTCGTAGCTGCATTTTTGGCAGCCGAAATAGCACAGCCGGTTTTTTCTGATCCAGTATAGGCCAGATCGTCCTCGTCGTTTGACAAGTCGACTCATTGGACCATCTTACCTGGGCCAGATCGTATAAGGCTCGATTAATTCGATGCCCGCAGGCAGAGAGGAGAATGCCACAATAGACGTCAATGGCGCTATCATTGAGCAATGTTCCCTTCTTTGCCAGTTCGTCAGCAACACAGTTGCCTACAATAGTCCCATGTCCCCGAACCCATTTAAAGGTGACTGTTGAATTTTTCGCCATCAAATTCAAGGATATCCGGCATTCCAGGACTAAGTTTGATGTGGTAAACACACCAGCTAAGGACAGAATTGCAGCTTTACTGTCGGTACAAAACCAGATATCCCTATTGAATATTCTGTGGTACCTTAACCAGTTTGCCGCTCTTTTGATAGCAGATATTTCTGCTTGTAAGACGTTACAGTCATTTGGAAGTCTGAAACACATTTTGATTCCAAACTCTTCCATTTAATTATACATCATCTGCCGTATAATTATACATCTAAATGTATTGGTGTATTTTACCAAGAAATTTGTTTTTTTTTTTATTTTCACGAGTAAAACAGAAAATGACCAAATAATATGAAAAAATAATTTCCTTAAAACTTTATAGTGCTTTTTATATCATCTAACTATGATGTTGTTTTAAACACCTATAAAAAAAACCATGTTTACTATATTGATAAAAAGAAGAAAAAATATATTTAAAGGGGTTTCGAAAATTAGAAAAAAAGAAAATAACTTACGCACTTTTTGTTTGAATTTAACGTTTTTTTTTATTAAAAAAAATGAGAAAAAAAAATACCCACACATTTCCCATAACATTTACACACAAAACATTATTGTAACAAAAATGTTTTTTCGAGACAATAATCTATCGAAAATGTAAAAAAAAGTAAAATTTTAAATCCAAAAACAAGAATAATAAAAATTTTTACATTTCCAAATTAAAGTTGAATAGTTAAATATTGTTTTTGTTTATTTTTAGTTTATTTATTTATTTTATTGTTAAATTGTTTTAGTTGTAAGTTTTAACAACAACAAAGCAAATGCAATTTAAATTATTTGTAGTTTTTTGAAAGAAAAATGTTTAATTAAATTAAATTATATTAAAATAAATTACACTTATGATTACATTTAGTATACATACATACATAAATAGATAAAAAAAAGAAAATTTTAAATAAAAAACATTACAAAAAATATATAAAATATTGTTATTAATAAAAAAGCAGAAATTGAAATCTTACATTTGAAATAGAGTGTTTGAATTGCAAACAGCACCGATTGCAAGTCTTTTTTCGCTTAAAAACGCAAGCGGTTTCAATTTTTTTTTAATACGGTTAACCGGTAGATTGTGATACAGTCTAGCTTGTCGCCTTCACCTGACAGTGGCCTTACAACTGGGTGTATATGGTGCAGCCACCAAAGTCCTTGTTGTGCATAACCACACGACAAGTAGCAATTTTAGAATATGACTGGCAGGATCATGCTCACTTGCCCTTGTTTGCGAGTTGGAGATCATCTACACTCCTGCCACACATTGACACACTTGAGCCCAAATCACAGTCATCAGGTTTCTCCCCGAAAGGCCTCACTCGTCTTAGTTTCTGCATTCCTCATTCTAAATATCTTTTTTAGGGTTCCTTACCCATAGAATATGAACTGAACTCACCCTATTATATTCGCTACAATGTATGTCTGTCTGTCACAGCTCTTTATCTGTGAAAAAGTAAAGTCAGTCAGACTCTTGAAATTTTTTTATCGATATCGAATGCCATAATTTGGCCGCTGAATTTGTAAAGAACGACATGGAATTTTTTTTTTGCTTTGTAGTTCGAAATGTCAAAAAACAGAGAAGAAAATTGAGAAGGCATGTACGAGTATGTATGTGTTTTATTGCTTTCTCACTTCTACACTATAAAATTTCTAAACACTACTTTTGACATGGCGAACTATTAAGGCAGCTGGCAAGGTATATTTATCTTACTAGGTAGTGTCGTCCGCCCAGCTGATTTTGAAGTTCGACATGTCAAAAGTTGTATGTGTTCAGAAATTTTATAGTGTAGAAGTGACAAGGCAATAAAACACATACAGGCCATCTCAATTTTCTCCCATGTTTTTTGACATTTCGAACTACAACGCAACAACAAAATGCCATGTTGTTCTTGTATTGTTGTATTTGTTGTAGGGACGCCACTACCTAGTAAAATAAATATACCTTGGCAGCTGGGCTGACGACACTACCTAGTAAGATAAATATACCTTGAGTGGTAAGGAAATCATGAAATTACAATTTTTATTGTATTCCAGAACGTCAATAATTCGTCTGCTTCAAATTTAATGCTTTTAGACATTTTTATTGAGGTATTGTTAAATATTTAAGGAGATTTTTAATTTGAAAATGTCGTTTTGTTTGTCAATTTTAAAGGAAATTAACCCAATATACATACAGTAAAACTTCTCATAACCGGACACTCACCATCGCGGCATTTTTGGCCGAGGTGTCCGCTTATAAGAGAGTTAAAATGCTTTTTATTTTATTGGAAAGCAACAAAGTCGTCTCTAGCAAAATTCTTCAAAAGGGTATTTTTTTTTTTTTTTTTTTGAATAGGGCCAAAAAATTTACAAAGTACATTTTGTAATTTCAACGCCACCCGCTCTATCAAACATTGTCTTTGTTTTCAGTGACTTCTGCGGCCTGTGTTTTGCCCATATTGAATCGTAAAACATAAAAGAAATGTAAGAATTTCCGAATTTTTAATTATTTTTTTTATGGAGTTGGATACAACGCATATTAATCAAGTAGCCTCACTACTGAGGGGAAATATTAAGGCGAAAATAATAGATTTTTTTTTATATAGATTTTGACAATTACAACAATTTTTCCCCTTAAATGGAAGTTGAACTATCAAACTCCATATCAAGGCGAATTAATACTAGGTGATTGCACGGGCGAATTCAGGTTTTTTCGCCTCCTTTGCAGTTGTCAAATTTCATATAGAAAAAATTTGTTTATAATTTTTTTTATATGGAGTTTAACTTTTCGCTTTCATGCATATGATGAGCTTTTTCGCCACTGCAATCACCTGTTATAGATTCGCCTTGCTCCATATAAAGAAAAATTTTAATATTTTCGCCTTAATATTTCTCCTTCGTAGTGAGGTTACCTGATGAATGTGTCTTGGTTGGATAGTTCTATTTCCATTTAAGAGGAAAAATTGTAAGTATTACTGTTAAATTCCATAAAAAAATTAATTATTTTCGCCTTAATATTTCTCCTTCGTAGTAAGGCTACCTGATTAATATGCCTTGGTAATAACCAATTCACATACATAACATAATCATATATTCCAAGGCACGTTCATCAGGTAGCACCACTACGTAAAGGAAATGTTAAGGCGAAAATTTTTAAATTTTTTTTATATGTATGGAATTTGATAGTTCAACTTATATTTAAGGGAAAAAATTGTAAGTTTAAATATACAGTGGCTCACAGCTTATTTTATGCAGTAGTTTTTTTCTTTTCAATGCTCTATAAAAACAAAACTAGCAGGAATCTAAAAAAGAATTAGGCATCATTTAATAGAAAATATTCTGGTTTAAATAAAAAAATATCATTTATTGCAAAAATCTTTGTTAATAATTTTAAAACAAAAAAAAACAAAAAATACGGTAATTAAATTATTTAATATTTCGTGTGGTACCCTTTATTGTCTATGACAGATTTGAGGCGGTTTGGCATAGATGCAACAAGTTTTTGTGTAACACTGGGCAAAATATTCTACCACTCCGTCTTCAGCGCTTCCTTCAAATCATTTTTGTTTGAAATTTTGTGTTTCCTTATGTTAATTTTTAATATTGAGCAAAAATTTTCTATAACGTTAAGGTCGAGCGACTGTGGTGGAGGTGTCATTAAATGTGGGCAGTTATATATTAACCAAGTTTGGACAATACCTGATTTGTGCTTTGGGTCGTTATCCTGGTAATATCTAAAATTTGACTTTATACCCATTTTCTCTGCACTCTCCAATAAATTATCCTTTAGGACCTCAAGGTACCTACATTGGTCCATTGTTGTTTCAATAAATGTTAAATTTCCATTACCAGCTGTCGACATACAGGCCCAAACCATAACACTGCCACCACCATGTTTAACTGTAGCTTTTAGGTTTTCTTTTTTAGCTCCGTATTTGGTTTCCGCCATACATAAGACATGCCATCTGAACCGAATATGTTAAATTTTGATTCGTCAGCAAAGATAACTGAATTCCATAATTCTGAATCCTTGGTAGAATGTTCTTTGGCGAAATTTAATCTGCAAAGTCTGTTTTTCGGGTTAATAAAAGGTTTCTTACGTGCGAATCGGCCATGAAAATCATGTTGGTGCAATACACGGTGAACAGTTTCGACGCAACATTGCTTTCCCAGGCCAGCTTCAACTTCGGCAGTCAGTTTTGGAGCCGAAACCTTTGGATTCGCCTTTATTTTTCTTAAAATATATTGCTCGTCGTGTTCAGTGAAAATTTTATTTGGTGCATTTCTGCCTTTGTTGTGGACACTATTTTCATGAATAAAGCGCTCGATGATTTTTTGCACTGTGGAAGCATTTATGTTAACTATTTCTGCTATTTTTTGCTGTGAGTAACCGTTTTTGAAAAGATTTAAGACCAATTCCCGTTGTTTTATCGTTGTGCGTGGAGCCATTTGAATTTTTTAAAACTGACACTTCAAGTAAAAAAATTTGACTGAATTTTCAACGCCAGACATTGCCAAAAGTAGAATACAGAAAAATTCAAAAACAATAACCCTCCATTGAGGTACCGTTACAGTCACAAATGGCTGCATAATTTAAGCTGTGAGATGGAAAAATAGGGTATTTTTTGTTTTAATACCTTTTAAGTATTTAAATGCAGATTTTTGCAGTGAATGATTTTTTATTGTTTATTCTGAATATTTTCTCTTTCAATTTGTGCAAAATGTTGTTTAATGTATTGCTAGTTTCGTTTTTATAGAGATTTTAAATGAAAAAAATTCACTGCATAAAATAAGCTGTGAGCCACTGTATATTCCTTTTCGTTTTGAAAATTCGACTTATTTTCGAAACTGCTTTTAATCAAAAATAGACAAATAGCCGGGACTATTAAATTGACATATTGACATAGGACCTATGAAATTTTTTGAATCTGTTAAATGCCAAAAAGATTCTCTAATTTAATTAAATACAACCTCTTATTGCATACATACATATGTACATAGTGTATTGAAATTGATATTAATAAAATAAATTGTAAAAAGATTGAAAGTACATTTTGCAACTTACCGCAGCAAATCATAACTGAACATTTGCTTAAAACCCTTTATGGGTATAATGTTTTCAGGCCAAGTACTAATATTCACATATAAACCAGCAATTATTCGGCACAATTTTAATGCAGCTGACAAAGCATTAGAGCCCTTAAGTTCGGCCATTTCTTCTACTGTATAGAACAAGACTGTATTATAACTATCAGGCAACAGGTCAATGTAAGGTTTCCAAAACGAATCTGGCTTTATGGACTCTGTCATTAAGGTAAACGCCAAACGCATATTTGAAAACAAAAAACTTATAAACTCATATTGTAAATTTTCTTCAGACAAAATTAACTGGCGCGGTATACTAAATAATAGGTCATCTTTTTTTATATCACGAGTGGCAACCAAGCCTAAATCGTAGTTTGGAAATTGCTGGATTTCTAAACCCTCAGCGCGCAGACCATTGTCCTTGGCCCATTGATAGAATTTTCCAATATTAGCTAGACGTTTGTTGGAGGTGGTAGCCCCTGTTCGTTTGCGTTGCAGAGGAGCTTCAAGCTGTTGTATACGCTTAAGAATTGTCTGCACATTTTCATATTGTCGCCATTCATCCTTAGGATTAACGCATTTTTGAAAAACGCTCTCTTTCATTAGTGAAGCTACCAAACCCCTTAAATTTTCTCGTTCCATGTAGGACAGTCTATCTTTTAAAGACTCTTCATCAGTATGTAATTTATTGTGCTTTTGATTATTTTTATTGTTGTTGTGTTTATTTTTATTATGCTTTTTATTATTGTGACGTTTATCCATTTTTATTTATTTTAATTTATTTCTTTTTTTTTAGTTTATTTAAAAACCTAATTATTGCCTCTGTATTTTCTGTTTTGTTATGATTTTGAAATTGTTGTTATATTTATAGTTGTAACTTGTTTTCACCGGTAACTTTTTAACTTTAATTATAGAATTCCAGTCGAACAAAAACGTACCAAAAATTGAAATTGCACGTGTGTGTGCAGTAGTGTTGGTAATGAAGCGATTTCCCTGTGAAATATTGCGTTTTACAAGCCCTTATTTATTTTAGCTAACCAAACTGAATAATTTTTTTTAGTTCTAAAAAATACATTTTGAAATATACATATGTATATTTGGTGTTAAATTGATTGGATTTGTTCCGCCAGTTACAAATGTATGTATATTTAATAGCGGCCAAATGGACCGTCATTTATTCAGTCTGTCACCATAATGTTCAACAAGTGGAAACAATCCTTCGAGCAGTTGCCAAGTGACCCAAATTTTTATCGAAAAAGTAGCTTTAGCGATGAGACTTATTTCTCTATAAATAGGTACGTCTACCAAGAGAATTATCGATACCAATTCATATAAGATTCAGGAGTGTCCAATGCGTCACGCAATGGTCAAGTTTTGGTATAGATGTTGGTCAGGCCATCATCAAAGAGAACTTTGTGCCATCATTGTCAATGGCCTGCGCTATAGGTCGATGCAAGGCAAATTCATACCAGGTGTTAGCAGTAGGACAACAACTACAACAAAACAACAACTTTGACATTAGATTAGCAGATATGAAACAATGTATTTTTTGACAAGACATTAGCAAAAAACGAGAGCAAAAAACAATCAGCTGGGCTATCGACTCCACCTGGTATGAATTCGAATTGAGGTTATGTCAGATGTAATTACACATGTACGTTTGAAAACAAAAACTATAAACCGTATGTAAAATATCTATTTTGATAAACACATGAAATTACATATGGGTTATCAAACTGACAAGTCATATGACAAACACACGTCATGTAAAACCACTTTTACAGTTTACTTTGACATAAAGTCCAGAAAAAAGGAGAGATCGTAAGTAGAAAAATTTATTGTGAATAATTGTAAGTTTCTCAGCATTTGCTCAGTCGGAAATAGCTATTAAATCTGCAAAAAGAAAAATTACTTTGATTGTAAGTTATAGTTTGAATATTTTTACTTTGCAGTTAGTAGTTCAAGAGAATTAGATCCAACACGAATTTTTCTCCTTGTACGTGGTACATCTATATTAGCATCTTCCTTTACTTCTCCAGAAAACAAATCTACACATATATCCATTTTAAATTATTTTCTTAAATTTTTATATTAATTTGTCGGTTTTTCTGTAAAAGTGAATATTTTAAGTTGGTAACGCCATAACAATTTCAACTAAAAGCCGTTGTGTCTCACAATACCACAAAACAATTTTGTTGTATGAAAGTTGGGTCGACTCATAGACAACCAAACTGAGTTGAGTTAAGAACGACAATAGGGGTATAAATTGTTATTTTTTTTTTGTGGGGTCCACCAGGTTCTTTTATCCACTTTTTTTTATTAACGTAACATTACATTTTCACATAATACATACAGTACATTTAAATATATGTACATATGTTATAGGTGACGATTGCGTGTTTATGTCAATTACTGTTTAAACATAATTTTCTGTTTTCCAACAATCTTGTTTGAATGCTTATTGCACAGCAGATAGTAGGAGCGCCATTGCGCAACAGATGGCGCTGTTCGTAAATACTAGTGCAAGGCGAATTCATACCAAGTGGAGTCGATAGCCCAGCTGATGGTTTTTTGCTCTCGTTTTTTTGCTAATGTCTTGTCAAAAAATACATTGTTTCATATCTGCTAATCTAATGTCAAAGTTGTTGTTTTGTTGTAGTTGTTATCCTACTGCTCACACCTGGTATGAATTCGCCTTGTACTAGTGTCAACCTAAAATACAACAACAACATCATTGTCATGTTATAAAAGTGGTTTTATAACAAATGTCTAACAACCATATTAAATCTTGAAAATAACATTAACATGATCATTCTACATTTAATACTAACATGATGTTGGTGTTAATGTTTATCATTTTATGTCTAATATAGACTGGAGATAATCAACGAATAGAGACAAACATGAGCTGATTGAATCGACAGTGGAACATGGTTCCAAAAATGCTTAAATCTCAAGCCGTCAGGGATATAAAACAAAATCTCTGCTCTAGATATATAATTACAATAAACGAGTTCTGAACAGATCAATTTTTTATTATTATATAAAATTTTTCACGTTTTACCTTGCTAAACTTTACTTACAAATATTTTCATCAACAAATATTGCCTAATTCTCCGTAAAGGTGCAACCAAGTTTTATAGGTAGGATACAACCCTGTTGTGAATTTGGTGTTTAACATACACCACTACGAAAAGTCTCCACAATACAATTAACATTTTTATTCTGTCATTTTTCACGTACAAATCGATATGTTTTTACGCGTATAAAAAACGATATCCTAATTGAAAACGCTAGTGAAAATTAAAATTAAACTTTCTAAAAACTATAAGGGTAAAGTGACTAAATAATTAAATTAATTTAATATGGTACCAGATGAAAAAATACGTACAAAACTATAACATTTTCGGCTAAAATAATTGCGTTGAGAAAAAATTTTCACCAACCATTATTAGCCAGCATTTAACGTGTTTTCTCTTTCTCTCTTACGTGTTGGGGAAATATTTTGTTCTTCAATATGTCGAAATATCATTGAAAAAAGTGGGCGGTTTGTGCTAAATGCTGGTGTTTTATGTTTTACAACCAGTGTGTTTTCATACATTTGTTTATGTGGCATACGTGGAAGATCTGTTTTTAATTGTAAATAAAAAGGAAGTGAATTAATAAATGATAGTTTTGAAAATTTCAGTGTTGAAATACAAAATGTTGCATGATAAATAAAATAATACACGTATTTACTGCTTGTGTGTAAATTTTTTTTTTAGAATTTGTAATTGAAATTTAATTGATATGAATTTGCAGATAATGAGTTTTATTCCATTTTTAATAAATTGTTTATATTACATAAATTATAATTACAATAATTTTCTTGTGAAGTTTTTTGGTTGTCAATAAATTGAGATTTTTCCTGTTTTTAATCTCTGCAAGTGTTAACCAACACTTGTTTAAAAGCTACCACTTAGTCGCAATTTACATTAGACAGAAAAATGGGCAGACAGACGAGATTTGTTGGCAAGGGGTTGAAGAGGTAGAGTGTGTATTTCATGACTAGTGTACTGGACATTTTTTCGTTTCTCTTTTCTGCTTTTCGCTTTTTTCTTTGTTGCTTCACTTTATATTTCTCAAGTCGGCCTCATTTTAATGAGTTTATATTAAACACACAGATTTTAAAACACACAAACATGTAAAGAATATAACACAGAAAATAAAATGTGCAAAAATCTGTCTGTCTTGTTTATGTCCAATGTAAATTGTTTAAGCAAGAGCAAAAGAGAATTCAAAAAATGTCTGCCCTGTTTCTGTCCTATGTAAATTGCGACTTAGACATAATGGTCTATATTAAATAATCGCCAACTCTTAAAAACGCTAGGAACAAATCTAGTTTACGGACACATCATAAAAATTAGAAAAAAGTAGCCTGTTGTGTGTAAAATTTAATTTTAAACAAAAATTGATAAATAAAAAAATTGGAGGCGACCCTTAGTTTCGGAGTTACGGGCCCCCAAAGTTTCTATGTAAAATATGATATATTTCGACCATTTTATGACGGAATGAGTCAATATGGGTATTATTACCATAAAAATTAAAAAAACTAGTGGATCGATCAAATTTTAAGTGAAGGTTTTAAAAGTTCTTACTAATTATTTTCTTATTTAATTTCATGATATTCGTCTATTACTTCCGAGCTGCCAGTCAACTGGGTATAGTCTATCTACATAATAATCCTTTTGGTAGCATTTTTTATTTTAGTTTCCACATGTAACTGCTAGGTTCTACTGATTCCTTGTGAATTATACAAAAGAGCACTATTACTCTCGTCCTTCTTTTCTTCCTTAAATTACGTACAAACCAAAAAAATATTTATATCATAATGTTGCTGTCATTTTGACTAGTTCTTATTTTTTTTCAACATTTATGCTAAGTTTTTCTATGAAGACAACTTTTCAAATATATGTACTTGCAGCTTGTTTTTTATTACTTATGCAATAAAGATTTCAGAAATGTGAACAAACATTTAAAGAAGATGCAGAATCTAAAGGTGTCATATTGGCTCTACAAATCTTTGATCGCCATATTCTGCTTAGCTAAGTAAAAGCTAAGCTCCTCCATCTTTTTGTAATCTATTTCTAAACATGTCGGCTTCTTTTTAAATAATTTTAAATTAAGCAATAAAAAAACAATTAGATTATATAAATTGGATGTTAAAATATCATTGTTTTCATGTCGAAACAAAATTATTACTTAAATAAAATTGCATAGGAAATCCTTTGGCCAACCGACATACGGCTACGCATAAAGCTCGGTCCAATGTCGATGTTTTTCAACTTGAATAATCATTTTTTTAAAGTCATCAAAAATTCATTCTTTGTAAATAAGAACTCATTTCTCATTGTTGGTTATTATACAATTCATGTTATTTAGTCTACCAAATACTTTATTTGTCTACACTGGCTGTCAAAGTCGAAATTCACCACTACGTGTTTTTTCTTTATTTTTTTTTGTGAATGTCATTTATCCGATGTAAAAAACGACAGTCATTTTTAGTAGTTTTTTCATTCATTCAAGCGGCTTTGATTTCTTGTGTGTGAATTAAATAATAAAGTATAAAATTTTCATTTTTAATAAAAAGCAAAATTAATAATTTGTAATAAAGAGTTAGTAAGAAGACAAAAAAATTAAAAAGTGTAAAATAATTAAAAATTTCCAGGAAAAGATTTGTTTAAAACTTCAACGCCGGCAAGACTTTAAAAGTTTCATTAAATGTAATAATTTTTAAAGTGCTAATTAATTTTTATTTTATATATTAAAGGTAATAAGTACGTGTTAGTATTAAATTTTTTAAGATTACCTGTGTGTGCGTTCAAGAATGACTTAAAAACAAGAAAACAAAATTATAAAGAAAAGTGCGTTTTACAATAACAACAAAAGCAGTAAAATGATCATTAAAGCAGAACAAATCGGACACCCAGCAAACACATAATTTTGATCTTAGGAGCTAATTTACTTGTTGAATTTTTTAATTAAGCAAGTATTTTAAAACGATTGCTTGTAATATATTTTAACTCCCTAATTTAGGTAAAAAAAATTATTTTTGTCTTTAAAACTTTTAAAAATATATTTTTTTTATACAAAAAATTATATTTGGAATCGTGTTATATACATTATTTATTTTTAATCACGCATGATTCCTTTGTAAATTTATTAAATAAATATTTTATGAGTATAAAATATTTATTTCCAAAAAATATAATAATCGAAATTGATTACTATGGGGATTTGGCTTTCTTTATAGACTGATTGAACTTCTCATTTAGTCTATTAAGTTTTAAGTATAAGAATCTGAGTTTTTATTCAGAAAAATTGGGAAAAATCCACTGATGAGCTAGTTGAGCACTAGCGAAATAGCTATCTGGATAGGCTTTCCCCATAGTAATCAATTTCGATTATTATATTTTTTGGAAATACTCATAAAATATTTATTTAATAAATTTACAAAGGAATCATGCGTGATTAAAAATAAATAATGTATATTTTTTTTTGTTAACTATATTTTTTTATTAATATGGCCGTTATTCGGCTTGCGATAACCTACACTGGGTTAGTTTTATAAGCGTACATTAAGCGGCCAAAATGCTTTTCATCAATATCTAATGAATATACAGAATAGACGATATCAGTATCGGAATAACGTTTTTTTTTTTAAATCTTCACACAGTTTTATTTTTGCTCCAATCATCGTTGGTGTTTGGAATGCAGAGCAATTATCATTATTACCTTGTATTGTAGGCCTAAATCTGTGCTTGATAACGAAAGAAATGGTTGAAATTACAACATTAGTAACTAATAAAATGCATAAATGTATTTATGTGCTATTAGATGAATTTTTAAAAAAGAAGATATACAGCTTTAGTTATACATAAATGTTAAAAAAATTAAATAGTTGAATATTAAATTTCTGTGGCATAAATTCATTATTATTGAGAGATAATGCATTTTCTGGATGACTGCATCCTTTAGCATTCTTCCTGTCTATCTACTTCTGTTATTATAATTTTTGAAATCAAATTTTCTTTCTTCGATGAATTATTTATTTAATTCCTAAATTGCCAAAAAATAATTATGCTAGATTATTTTAAATATTAATTCTGAAATATAATTTTTATTACAAAAACGCCAATATTTAAACATCTGCCTTTATTATTTATATAATATAAAGCCCAAACAAGTCCAAAAAATATAAAATATAAATTTAGTCTAAAATATACACATGTATAAAAATAAAAAAAAAATCAACTAAATATTTTATATACTTATAAAAAAATGTTATATTGATTTGGCTCCCCAGCCGTAGCAAAAAACCAAAAAATATTAAAAAAAATATATAAAATTATAATTGGTACAATTAGTAGCAAAATTAAAAGAAAACAACCCTAAAGAAATATTATACAATTAAAAGCTTTATACTAACCCATTATATAAGTACTAGAGTTTGGCTTGTATTCGAAATTCGACCAAATATGTTTTTGTAAACTTTTTATATATTTTCCGAAAGTACATACAAAGATGGAAATAAGAATAGAATGAACAAATAAAATAAGTTTTTCCTTCTGAGTGTTTACGGAGTTGCCAAGCCAAATTTTTTTTATCAAATTAAGAGAGAAAGAGGCTTTATGATTGGCTAATATTCTTAACTGTTTTTAACTATCTTAGACACTAAAATGTAGAAGAAAAAAAAAAAATACATTCTGCTCCTATTCAGGGTTGTCAGATATGGCGATTTCTCGCCAAACGTGGCTATTTTCAATCTTATTTGGCGATCAAATTTTGGAATTGGCGACTTTTTGGCGATTTTTAAAATAGTTGGCGATATTGTTGTCGATTTGCACAGATTTTTGCCCTACATTAGAACTGAATTAAGGAATATCAAAATGGATAACAAAGAAATTTAAGTTTTAAAAGTAAATTATTTTTCATATTTTAATGTGATTTTACCTATGCAAACCGGAAACGTTCGGAAAATATAAATTTATTTAAAGTTCACGAACATCTTTTCATTTTCATATATAAAAATGTTTTTAATATCTAAATATGATTTTATTCTGGAAACTAGAAACTTTTTTTAAAGTTTGCAAACATCTTTCTGTTTTAAAATGTTGCAATTCCAAAATTCCAAACAAAATTTATTGTTTTAAAAAATTTTTATAAATCCTAACATACTTTTGGATACTTCTCAACCATAATAGAAAATATTAACTTTTGTTTTAGAAAGATTATAAAAGATATGATATTCTATCTAATTATGTACAGCTACATAAGTTTTGTACTTTGTGCTGGTAATACCAATGAATTTATTATCATTATTTTTTAAATACCAAGCAAGTTTTGAAGTAAGGATTAAGTTCGTTTTATTCTCTCTAATTTAAAGGAATATTTTTTACTTCAATTTAATTTTGAATAAATATTGGGTTTTTTTTTTTAATTTATATGCTGGATAAGATAGATTGCTATACATTTTGTGAATTGAAATAAGGCATATGACACTCATCTGCTGATCTTTAGTAATGTCAAATAAATTTAATTACTGTAAAACATATTCTTAATAAGAACTCGCTTACAAATACCTTATAGATGGATATGTTTAGGTAAAAATTTTACTTTTCTAATGTTCACTAATCATTTTAGATAAAAAACAAAATATTTATATATTTTGGCGAATTTTTTTCTATTTTTGGCAAAATTTAACTATTTCAATTAAATTTATTTTTTGTGATTATTTAAAAAAAAATTTAAATTAAAAAACATTATATATTTAGAGGCAAATTTTAACTAAAACCTGTTTTGGCGATTTTGTCGACTTTTCACATCAATTTTGGCGAAATAGGTGAAAATAAATCTGACATCCCTGCTCCTATTGACAATCTATCAAACAAAAAAGTCAGTTAAAATGGTTCTTAACTTTTTTCACTTGCCTATTTATATATAGATTATTTAAGAATGTGGTTAAAAAAGGTGAAAATATTTGATAATACACTGAAATTAAAATACAACTATCGAATTTTCAACTACATATTAAAAAATATGAAATTTAAATTGGTCCAATTAGTAGCAAAAGTAAAAGAAAAAACCCTAAAGAAAATTTATATAATTAAAAGGTTTATACTAACCTATTATTTAAGAATATGGTTAAAAAAATGAAAAGATTTGATATTTACACTGAAATTAAAAAAAAAATATCGAATTTTCAACTTTAGACTAAGTGTTGGCTGGGAACTAACTGCAAACATACACATAAACATTAAATTAGTGTTTTATCACCCGTAATAGAGAAAGAGAAAAAGGAGAATTTAAACACGTATTAACATATAGATATATACATATATAAAATATATGTACATATACATATGTATGTACATATATTTTAAACTTGTGTAAAATATTAAAATTTTCTTTTTAATATTACAATATTTTTATACAAAATTACAGCAAAAAGAAATAAAGTACTTAAGAAATAAAAAAGAAAACAAAGAAAAAAGTAAACAAAAAATTCAACATACCTTTGCAGTGTTGCATTTTTCTACATCAACTTTTTCGTAAGAGTGTGAATATTAGAAGGTGCAAAAAATGACTCAAATTTTACCTATACGCTTTCAGGAGCATTTACAGGTAAGTTTTATTTTTCATATACAAAAATTTGTAATATAAAATTTTAATATTAAAAAAATATATTAGAAATTAGATATGAGAGCTAACACCCCTAATAGCAAACAGATTATTTTCTGTATGTATGTATGTATGTTTTCCTAGATTAACTTGTTGCCGACTTGTTATCTTCATGTTGTGTACTCCTACTTGTTTCTTTTGTGTACAACTCTTAATTTTCAAACAAACTCTACATTGTATTATTTAAAAATTATCGTATATCGTATGTATATATAATATAATATAATGCAAGTATTAAACTGAAATAAATTATCAAATTTAGCATGACTCATTTGCAGTGAGATGTTGTATATGCTTATATACATATATATGTATATGTATATAAGTACAGTGGGTGACAATACTATCTAAATTATTTTAATAACAGTTCTGGAAATAAAAAAAAAATATGTGTATTACTTTTTATAATATGTGCCAAGGCGAATTCATAACAGATAAACTTGATAGCTCCAGTGTCAAAATTTACTTACATTAAGTTGCGCTGCATTTGTAACTCAAAAAAAGTTGAAACACTAGTTTCTGTGAAAAAAAAAAAATATATTAAAGAGTGCGTTTATATAGAAAACTGGAATTTAAAAATACAATATACCCAAAGCGAATTTATATCAGGTGGTGTTGATAGCACAGCTGAAATTTGATTGTTTACGTTTTTTGCCAGCTGGTTCTCTCAAAATTTTGTGTATTTAGAAACAAAAATGTTTATTATAATTCTTGCAAAAAAAAACCGACTTCAAAACAGACAAACTTAAAAGCATGTTTCTTTAAGACGGTAACTATTGCAACACCCTGTAATTTCCGAATTCAAATTTTATACTAGTTATAGCGGTCGTAGCAAAACAGGTTCGTTGTACATTTCAACCTTCTGTCTGTAACGGTTTAAAAGTTTGGTCATATACATCAAATTACATAAACTATTGCGACACCCTGTAATTTATAATTTTAAATAATTATACTTATTATAACAGATATAGTAATGGACATTCTGTCTAATTGTTAAGTGTTTATCAATAACTGTTTAAGAGATAGGGTCATATATATCAAATGACGTCACCTATTGGGACACCCTTTAAATTCAAATTTTAATATAAATACTTTTTAAAGAACACTTTGTAATACAGATTCTTTTTAAATTTTAACTTTGTGTCCATATACATCAAATTACATCAACTATTGGGACACCCTATAATTTCCAATTTTAAATATTTATACTTGTTTTTATTCGAGACAAAGTAGTGAACATTTTGTCTATTTTTCATGTTGTCTATAACGGTTCCAAAGATGAGGACATAATGGTCAAATAACATCAATAATGGGGACACCCTTTAATTTATAGATCCAAGTTTTATACTTGTTTGAATAGCGGACTAAGCAATATAGGTTCTTTGTAAATTTCAACTGTCTATCTATAACAGTTGAAAAGTTTGGCCATATATATTACTTTTACATTAACTATTGGAACACCCTTTAATTTCCAAATTCATATTTTACACTTGTTATTTTAGCGGACTTAGCAATACAAGTACTTTGTAAATTTCAACTGTCTGTCTATAAAGGTTCAAAAGTTTGGCCATATAAATATCAAAATAAACCAACTAATGGGACACCCTTTAATTTCTAATTTTAAATATTTATACTTATTATAACAGACATAGTAACGAACATTCTGTGCAACTTTCAAGTGTTTGTCTATAACGGTTCAAAAGATAGGAGAATAAAGGTGAAATTAAGTCACCTATGGGGTCACCCTTTAATTTTTAATTTTATTTTTTAATTACTTTTTGTTGTTGGGAGCTACAGTGATACGCACTTTTTTTTAATTTTAAATTGGTGACCTATAATGTTCATAATACACGTAAAAAACATGTATGTTGTATGGGGACACCCTTTAATTTTTAAAATTTTGAACTTCTTTTAAAATGGGACCAATCTGTAGCCATAACCTTTCTAATAGTGCAAAATTTTTAAAATCGGTTCAGAAATGACTGAGTTCTGCGGGCACAAACATAAAAAAAAAGCAACATTCAGACGAATTGATAACCTCCTTCTTTTTTTGAAGTCGGTTAAAAATATATAAGGTTTGTTCAATAACTGGATTTGTAACTACAAAAACTTAATTGCGCAAAATTTTAGAGAAAAGTAGTTAGGTTAAGCAGGCAGCTCTAATACAGCTCACTTGGGTCCAAGCATTGGTCCCTTTGTGTTACCTGCAAAAGAGGAGAGGGAAAAAGGAAAAAGAGAGAGATAGAAAAGAGAAAAAAGCGTTGAGAGAAAACATAGGAAAAAATCACCGACAGACAGTTTCAAGGTAGAAAAAGAAGATCAGAAATCAGAAATGTGGGGAGGTAGCCGCGGAGGGCAGGTTGGTCGAGCCAGATTGTTGACGAGAGTGTCTATAACTCGCCAAGTGGAAGTGGGTTAGAAAACCATCCGCTGGTCCTCAGAAAGGAGTTAATCTTGCTCGGTTCCAATGTAGAGACACAGGAGAGGCTTGCAAAGTACCTTTGTCCAAGGTACTGGAGGCGTTGGTATTCTAATGCAAGGCAATGTCAAAGGAGGTGTTCGACTGTTTCCTCCACTTCCCCATCTTGACAACTTCTGCAGAAATCGTTGTAATAGAGACCTATTCTTCTTGCATGAGTTCCGAATAGGCAATGCCCAGTGATCTTTGATATTAAATCACGTGGCTGCATTTTTGGCAGCCGAAATAGCAAAGCCGTTTTTTTTCTGATCCAGTAGAAGCCAGATCGTTCTTGCCGTTTGACAAGTCGTCTCATTGGACCATCTTACCTGGGCCAGATCGTATAAGGCTCGATTTATTCGATGCCCGCAAGCAGAGAGGGGAATGCCACAATAGACGTCAATGGCGCTATCGTTCAGCAAAGTTCCCTTCTTTGCCAGTTCGTCAGCAACACAGTTGCCTACAATAGTCCCATGTCCCCGCACCCATTTAAGGGTGACTGTTGAATTTTCCGCCATCAAATTTAAGGATATCCGGCATTCCAGGACTAAGTTTGATGTGGTAAACACACCTGCTAAGGATAGAATTGCAGCTTTACTGTCGGTACAAAACCAGATATCCCTGTTGAATATACTGTGGTACCTTAACCACTTTGCCGCTCTTTTGATAGCAGATACATATTTCTGCTTGTAAGACGTTACAGTCATTTGGAAGTCTGAAACACATTTTGATTGCATACTCTTCCATATAAACTCCACCCCCCCCCCCCCCCCCCCCCCCCCAAAATATTCAAATATACTAATATTTGGTATAATATTTATATAAAAAAATGTTTAAAGATGGGAAAAGTACAACAAACAAAAAAAATAAAACGAAACCGCTCAGGTAAATTTTTTTTTGTTATTGAGAGAAGTTTAGTATATTTTTATTTATTCTCGTTGGAAGCTTTCACACTTTCTCGTTGGATTTAAGTATTTTACAAGTCTTAATACTCGGTATAACAGTGTGAAAATGGCTTAACTGGCAATTCGTGCATGTAATTTGACGCTATTAGATGAAATTTAGATGTCCTAGTAGGTCTGTGCCGATAAACCAGAAACGATCGAGAACTTGGAAGCAAAGTTGGTCACATACCCAAAATCCTTTTTACATTAATGCCATAAAAGTACTAAGTAATAAAGCCAATTAGATGAATACTAAAATCCTTTTTCTTTGTTTGTTTTATTTTTTAAATTAAAATTCTCCACCCCTGTAAAAAACACTTCGATTTTTGCTGTAAAGTTATCACTTTGCCAATTAAAATTAATTAAACATAAACACACGGTTTAAATAAAACAAATAAATAGGTACTCGTAAGAACAACAAAAACACTAAAAAGAGAAAGTGTTTACCGTTTGTTGTTTAACAATAAAATTAAAATCCGTGAATAATTAAATTTAAATTTAAAAAGTGTTCTTTTAAAATCGGGATCGATTGCTGATTATTTATTTTTCTAATTTTAAACTAATAATTCTTGGCCTAAATATAGTTTAGTGGCAATGCTCAAAAATAATAAAAAAAAAGTAGCCTTGTGTGTGTGACATTGCATTTTAGCGGCAATCCTTAGTTTCGGAGTTACGGACCTCCAAAGTTTCTATGTATAACATGGCATATTTTATGACGTAATGTGGTAATATGGGTATCGTTGGAATGGAAATTAAACGTACTTTCGTATTAAAAAAAAATAATAATAAAAATTGATAGAAAAAAACTAAATTGGGCACCAAGGATCACATCTTTTTTTATTTTTGAGCATTGTCAATCACCCCTATCGCGAATAATTGTTCCCATGAAAAAACTCCCAAATTTATCTATCGTGAATGATTCCAATAACAATTTACTTGTATTTTACGATAGAAATCATTCACTATAGAATTTTTGGGAGTTTTTTCATGTGAATAAATATTCGCGATAGGGGTGAATAAACTTGATTTTTTCTAAATCTGTTTGTTTTTAATCAAAATTTTTAAAATGCTACAATTTTTCTAACTGCTACCGAATTTTAAATGAACAGTTCGGTAGTTTACTTTTACTCTAAGGCCTGATTATAAGCCATAATAAAAGAAAAGCAGATATGAATGAGCTCCTAAGGTAAGAACAGAGGGAGTTAAAGGAAGAAAAAACTTTATCTACAACAATAAAATTATGGTTATTGAAAGAAAAAAAAACGTAGAGAAAGAAAACGCATGCGTCTCAATAAATGTAGAGCAACAACCGTTAGAGTATGAATGGTGTAATAAACAGTACAAAAAAACCAACTAAAGTAATAACAAAAATACTAGAGGAGGTATCATGTTATTGCAAGACACAAAAACAGACTTCCATTAATAATAAAAGAAAAATTATAAAAATAAAATCTACTCAAGATTACACAACACAGCAGAGACGGAAAATTGAGATCTTTAAGTGGAACTTTACTTAAGGAAACCTTATTTTTTTTTTAATATAAATACATACATACATACATACATACATACATACATACATACATACATACATACATACTGTGAGCGTCAAATGAAAGTAAACACTTCATGGTATTTGAAAAAAATATGTAACGGGTCCGCCAAATAACTTTTTTTTTTTTTGAAAATGCTATAAAAAAAAACTACTGAATATTTTCTCAAATTTCTTTTTTTATTTGAAAGTACAATCCTTCCGGTTAATTATGGAAAATAATTTCATTCAAATGGCTGCCTCGGCTGGCCATGCACGATCTGTCCAATTTTTAAGCACATTATTTATTGTGTGCAGCTGTATTTCATCAATGGCTTCACGAATATTGTCCTTTAAAGCGTCAATTGTCTCTGGCTTGTCGGCGTTACATTCTTATCTTTGACGGCACCCCACAAATAATAATCCAACGGTGTCAAATCGCAGCTCCGAGCTGGCCAAACGACATCAGCTCGGCGGCTGATAATGCGATCTTCAAAAACAGGGCGCAAAACATAGAGTGTAGCTTCGGCTGTGTGGCACGTAGCGCCGTCCAGAAATTAAATATTTATAATTAGAAGTTAAAGGGTGTCCCAATAGTTGATGTAACAGAGAGATGGTTGAAATTTACTAAGAACCTGTATATCTAAGTCTTTTATAACATCAAGTATGTAATTGATGTAATTATATCTATCTAGTCCTATCTTTTGAACCGTTATAGACAAACACTTGAAAATTAGACAGAATCTCCACTACTATCTCCGGTATAATAACATTTATAAATGTTTAAAATTATAAAGGGTGTCTCAATAGTTGATGTAAATTGATGCATATGGCCAAACTTTTGAACCGTTTTAGACAGACATTTGAAATTTACAAAGAATCTGTCCTTTAAAATACGTGTTTAATTTAAAATTATACGTTAAAGGGTGTCCCAATAGGTGATATTGTTTAACCTATATGGCCATATCTTTGGAACTGTTCCTTTTTATTACTGTGTCAGTAATAATAAGTGTAAAAAAATAAATGTGTGTGAAGTTAAATTTCGAAATTTAAATCTCAGACACAAACCAATTACGTTAACAGAGGTCTGTTAACATGCTAACATAGCGCTGTTAAGCATATAAATCCTGGGGGTATATCTTTCAAATGGAATTGTGACCACATTTTTGGACCAAATAAACCACAAAAAATGTAGCGGGCGGCTTATTTTATTGTTTTTCGATAAAAAAATTAAAAATGTTGGATATGTCCCAAAATTTCTAAGTTTTTCCTATTTTAATATTTTGAGAATTTTTAAGGATAAGTCTGAATTCCAGGAGAACGGTAAAAGATGGGCAGCTAAAAATTGATCTATTTTAAAGGAATTACATCCTTTTATGATTTTGTCTGAGATTTATGATTTTATGATTTGTGTCTGAGATTTAAATTTCGAAATTTAACTTCACAGACATAAAAAATAAAGGGTGTCCTCATATCTGACGTAATTTGTCGTATATGGCTTTATCTGCTGAACCGTTATGGGTAGACATTCGAATGTACAGAACGTATATTACTATGTCCGTTAGAGCAACAAGTATAAAGGTATTTCATTTGAATACTAGTTCTTATAGATTAGGTTAGGTTTGGAAGGGTTGTGCCAAATATGGCACATCCACTCGGAGACCTGTTGGTCCATTGTGATCCCCTTCAGCTAAACTACAAACTAAGAAAACTGTGGGGAAAAAGAGAGACTTATTATGCTTCCTGCCACCTATCACTCGGCCACCCGATTTCCTTAATGAAGCCGACGACATCCTCGATTTTAAACCGCGCGATGTTGAAGAGCCCCTCGAGAAATCTATCACCTAGCCATCTAAATCTGCGGCTTTGTAATACCGGGCAGTGACACACGACGTGCTCAACAGTTTCCAATTCCTCCTCCTCCTCGCACATCCTGCCGACGACCCAGTTGCTAGTCATTATCCTAATGGCGGAATGACCAGTGATCAACCTATCACAGCTCTTAGAACCTTCCTGTCTAGACCCAGGAAAATCTCGGTTTTCGCAGCGTCCAGTCTAGGCCAGATTGACCTTGACACTCTGCAATCCCACCTTACTTCCCAAGACACGTTGGTTCTCCTGACTACCCAGTCTGATATCAACCTGTAGTAGTGACTAATCGGTGGCTTAACCGATTCTACCCTAACTGAATTTACCCCTTCCGAGCCCAGTCTCGCAAGTTCGTCAGCAATCTCGTTGCCCTCAACATTACAATAGCCCGGGACCCAACACAATCTAACAGATTATTTCCTTTTTAAATTTTTAGTTTAGAATTGATGCACATATTTTTGTTTTGTAGTCGGTTTTTTTTTGCAAGAATTATCGTTAGATATTTTCGTAATAAGTATTTTACATATTAAGTGTACAATTTGCTTGCCGCTAAAACACAGGAACTAGTCCCGGTAAGATCTGTACCCATTGGTAATGGGTAATAGTGGGCTGTTTTTAGCTGAACAACGTCCCAATTTTGAAGATATAAGTTCTGGAATTTTCGACTTTTAGTTATTACTAGAAAAGTGAGTTTTCAAGAGTAATCCACATGTTGTGAGAAAACCGGTTGCTATTAGCGATTACATTTTCGCCGGTCTAATTTCGACCGGCTCATAAAATGCGATTTTGCTATTTTCGTTCCTAGAGAATCTTGTGAATTTTAAACTAACAATTCTTTATTAATTGATACTACAAATTGAAAATGTCTAAATAAGGTTTCTCTACCTACCTCTTAGAAGACCTTCTTTCTTATATGATACCGACTTAATAAAATATTTTGCAAAAATGTATTAACACTATCTTAGCTGCTTGTCTTCCGGCACATTTATTTTTTCACATTCATCGTAAAGAAACTTACATACTTTATGCTAAATTAAAAATCTATTCACTCATTCTCTTGTTTGGCTTTTTTCTAATGTTCATATGATTTCTTTATTTAATGCTAATTGTAGACAAAAGGTTTATTGCTCTTTGTTTTTGTTATTTCATAAGAAAGCCAAGCCGTATAGGGAGCAGGGAGCAGATTTTAAATTGCAAATTATTTTAATTTGTATAATGTTTCTTATCAATTATTTTTTAACAAAAATATTTTATCAAAAATAAATGCAATGCAAAAAATGTTGTTCAAAGCTTTAAAAGTTTTAAAATTTGTTGGAACAGCAAAAAAGAAAACCTTGAACTCAATTATTTTTTATTTATTTACTAGCTATCCCCGGTGTGCTTCGCTACACCCATCCACAAAAAATACAATAAAAACACTTTGAAGAAAAGTATGACGCGAAAACGCACGCTCAAATCTGTTTTATGATAGACTATACGTATTAACACGATAATAATTTTTCACTTTGCATAGGAGGTATCACGCCCTCCATTCAAATTCAGTCTGTGTTTTTTCTACACAATTTATCTTATTAAGGGGGTTACTGATGCAAAATTCCAAGTCGCTATCTATTGCAGTTCTCTAGATACAGGATAATAAATTTTTACTTTGTATTGGGGGTACCACGCTCACTGTCCCAATTCAGCCTATGTTTTTCTAGAGTATACGCGTGGGTATAGAGTTTACTTGTACCCACTTTAAAGACCATACCTATTATAGTTCTCCATGTACACAATAATAATTTTTCAATTTGTATGGGAGGTAGCTCGCCCACTGTCTCAATTCATTCTGTATTTTGGCAGACTATGCGCTTTAGCACAAAGGTTTCGCTTGCAAAGTTTCAAGGCGCTATCTATTGTAGTTCACCAGGAACACGATAATATTTTTTCACTTTGTATGGGAGGTACCACTCCCGCTATCGCAATCCAGTCTGTGTTTAGCTAAACTATGTACGTTGATATGGCGGTTATTGGTGCAAAATTCCAAGGCGCTACCTAGTGCAGTTCTCTAGATACAGGATAATAATTTTTCACTTTGTATGGGAGGTACCACTCCCGCTATTGCAATCCAGTCTGTGTTTAGCTAAACTATGTACGTTGATATGGCGGTTATTGGTGCAAAATTCCAAGGCTCTACCTAGTGCAGTTCTCTAGATACAGGATAATAATTTTTCACTTTGTATGGGAGGTACCACTCCCGCTATTCCAATCCAGTCTGTGTTTAGCTAAACTATGTACGTTGATATGGCGGTTATTGGTGCAAAATTCCAAGGCTCTACCTAGTGCAGTTCTCTAGATACAGGAAAATAATTTTCACTTTGCATGGGAGGTACCACTCCCGCCATTCCAATCCAGTCTGTGTTTAGCTAAACTATGTACGTTGATATGGCGGTTATTGGTGCAAAATTCCAAGGCTCTACCTAGTGCAGTTCTCTAGATACAGGATAATAATTTTTCACTTTGTATGGGAGGTACCACTCCCGCTATTCCAATCCAGTCTGTGTTTAGCTAAACTATGTACGTTGATATGGCGGTTATTGGTGCAAAATTCCAAGGCTCTACCTAGTGCAGTTCTCTAGATACAGGATAATAATTTTTCACTTTGTATGGGAGGTACCACTCCCGCTATTCCAATCCAGTCTGTGTTTAGCCTTACTATGTACGTTAATATGATGGTTATTTGTGCAAAATTCCAAGGCTCTACCTAGTGCAGTTCTCTAGATACAGGATAATAATTTTTCTCTTTGTATGGGAGGTACCACTCCCGCTATTCCAATCCAGTCCATCTTTCTCCAAAATTTTTATATACGTTAATATGGTGGAGGTTACTGGTGCAAAATTTCAAGGTGCTACCTATTACTGTTAGCAAGAAACACTATGATAAATATTTACTTTGTATGGGAGATGCCACGCCCACGTCGAATATCAAAAAAATAAGTACCCTATTTTACCATCCGTGTATCTAATAACAAACTGTGAAAATTTCAGAAAGATCGCTTCATTGGTGTAGGCAACTATAGCTTTCCGACAAACAAACAAACAAACATACAAACAAACACATTTTGTGCTTTATATATATAGATCTTTTTTCTTTGCTTTGCCTTTTATAAACGAAAAAGATTTTTTTTTTTGGGAAATTCTTATTTTTATTTCTTTAAAAACAATTCGATTTTATATTTTTTGATTTGTTTTATGGTCTTTCAACTCAATTGTTAAATTTCTACTTACTTGTTTAGAAAATTTAAATTGTCTGCCAAGTAGTTGTTTGCGTGGATAATAAATCTTGGCGAAGGGAAATTATAAATTTAATAGTATTAATTTAATTAAAAAGTTTTTTTTTTTGAGTAATAATTAATTATAGACTCGTATGACAACAAACAATTATAACTACCGGGCAGATATGACTGCATCAAACAATGCAGCCTAGGGGAATATCGAAGCAGACCACTTCCTTAACGGGTCCCTTTTTGACCCCCTTCCATTTCCATGATTATAGACAACCTAAATGTAATTACGGCAACCCTAACCTCATAGAGTCACGTGCTACAACCAGCCTTTAATCTTGACTAGTAATTTTAAATTGTCGACTGGTAACTGTAGGCCTTCTTTCTCATCACACAGTCTCTAGTAACTGCTAGTATATGTTCAAGGCTCAAGACCACCATGACATCCACATTTAATAAGCTTCTGCCAGTGGTCCTCAGTCTTACGCTAGTCAGTACTGGATATTGACATACAATGTGCGCTACCGTCTCAGCCTTCTCTAGGTACAGTCTGCAAATATCATCTTCGATTCGAAGATTTAGATGAAATCTTGGTTGCTCCTTTCGTCTATATACATATTACGTTCAAAGCAAGTGTGGCTCCTGCTGAATAGCGAGACCTCTTATATCGCATTGAGATTACCCCAGGGGGTTCTTTGACGCGGTTCACTCGGGGAAAATAGGGGCACCAGACGCTGGGGTTCCTAGAACCTAAATCTGGAAGAAAAGGTCTGTGTGTTAAAACATATGGGTTCTCTTCGAGGCCCGACCAGTGCCCAAAGGACTGGTACCACGGCAATCGGTGGCCCCACAGAGAGCCTATCCTCTCTGTGACCGGTTATTGGTGAGGTCCCCTTCGGCGGTACACGTGGTGGTTGTGGTTTAAGATCTATTTATGTTGTTGCACTCTCAACAGACGGAGTTTGGATAGTCTCCAAACCCCTAAGCAAGAGGCTTGCCATATTATATAAATTGCTACTCATTGTGACTGTATCACACACAAATTGCGATTGGTGGCAATCGTAAAGTGTTGTTATACTACACAATGGGGGCGCTAGTCTACGCTTACATTTCACTCGGTGGTAAGACCACCGTGAGATTAGGCCAACTAGGCAGGTACTCACGTTAATCTTGTTCCACAATATCGCATTTAGATATCTAAAAAAAGTCAGCTAGATAGACACAGTGGTCCATAATAACTCTATAGGACGTCTATAATGTTTGCTCCAAGAAATTTGTACCTGAAAGAATGAAGTGTCAGACATTTGCAATATACATACATATGTACATACATACATACATACATACATACATACATACATACATATGTTCAGCAGCTACGACAGTGCATACCTATTGTATTCTAGTCTAAGCCTACCAGCATGTTTACTACCGATAGCAGCCTGGAGATGACCTTCCTGTTCTTATTTACCGATCAATCGGGAAATAATACACTAGTGCTGGTATATTCTACTACTTATAGTTACTCGATAATAGGAAGGAACTACTCAATACTTTGCCCGCACTACTAGTCATTATGTGCGGTTACCCAAACAAGAGTGAAGTCAACTTGAAGAGCCAGCCTGCACTGGCCTCCTAAAATTTAAAAGGTTGTGTATGTTCTCGGTCACAATACAGCCGCCCTAACATACCCATCATATAGAACTCCAAATTTCAGGCTGCATAACACTTACCCCGTTGGAATATACTAGATGAGAGTCGTAAATCAAAGTATTCTATCTGGCGATCTCAATTTTTTATTCCCACTTATCTGAACCGAACGATACCTGGTACCATATTCCAAGCTAATATTAGTGTAGGCCGTATTCTAGTTCTCCTTGTAGGACAATATATGTTAGAATTGTTTGGACATTGAGGCCTACGATATTTATAACAGTTTTCCCTCTCAAAGTTCGAAGCTAGGTAAATCGAGGTGTGTCCGTAAACGCATTCGATGTCTGGCCAGTACTAAGATGATATGACGGGTGTCTCGGTGGACTACTAGGTAGTGTCCGGGGTTGTCGGTTCGAAACCCACCAAATACTCTTGAGTTTTTCACTACAAGCTGGCAGGAAGACCAAGAAGGAGTTGGGATATAATCTGGGTGCCTACAAATGATTAACTGCGTTAGTGACATGTCACGGACTGTCAAGTATTATCTGGCTAAATTACAAATCGAGGTTAGAGGGGTAACTTAAAATTAGGATAGAGAAGTAAAGTTCCAAGGGCAAGTGAAGTGGTAGAATATTCAGAAGAGAACGTTAAAGGGCGTACCATTACATGGGGGGGCTTTATCGAAAAACCAAACGCTACTCTTAATAATGGACCTGCTACAATTTAAGTCATATGTTAAATTAGGCTTCTGAGATAACATCCAAGGGATTAGTGACGCTGGTATTTCTGCCTAGTTTAAAGGCAGATATGATAAGGGGCCGCCTCCTACTGAATCCATCATGACAGATCTTGTAGTAGTCGTTGTATGAAAAATCCTAATAAGTCTTGCCCTTTTTACTTTGATCATCCATACAATACCAAATTGCGATTGCAGTCAGACAAGTCGTTGGATCAGTTCGTAAAAGGTTTTGCTCTTCGCTGTACGTTGACTGAGACTGAAAGCTACAAAAAGTTTCGATTGCGATGTCACTTTGTATGGTTCCTCTCTTGGTCAGCTACGATTTGCCGTACCCTAAGACTAAATTTAATTTGGTATAGACACGTGTAAAATTCTGTATCACCTCGACCAATTTTTCGATAGCTGATACCACCTTTACTTTTCAAACGGTTGCTGATTAAAGTTAACAAAAAAAAATATTCTGATCCTTAATTTCTTTACTAAGACTACTTTTCTGGCTCTTGTTACCCTGTGAGAACCTTCTGTGTAATCAGAATGACCCTTCATCCATCAAATCAAAATAATCTCTTTTTGAAAAAAAAGAAACTCGAGAGTCCGTGGAACTTAGAATTCTTGCATATTCCGTGCATCAATTGGTAATCAGCCACGCATAGCAGAAAATTCCTTCGTAGGCGTTGACATCGCAAAAATTATTCCCATGAAAAGCTCCCAAATTCTCTATTGTGATTGATTTCTACCGTAAAATATAAATAAATTTTTTATTGGAATCATTCACGATAGAAAATTTGGGAATTTTCTCATGGGATTCGCGATAGAATGTCTTCTGTCATTCTTATAATTGAGCGATTTTCAAGGAAGTCTAGTATTTTTAAGCAGTCAGGCAACCCCATATTTTAATACCAGTTGGATTGCCGCCTCTAAAGGCCAGTTTACATCACTCAAGGTTAATGTCCCAATTGTGCTTACAGCCTTGCCCTAATTCTAATAAGATCACGAATAATTTTGGAGGCGTAAAGATATTTTGTACCATCTAGAGATAAGTACAAGTTTTGTCTTGGTTGGATGAACATTCAGTTCGCTATTGAAATGGAATCAAGGTAGACTGACTATACAACTAAATTTATGTGTAGACATATGAAACTCTTGAAAGAGTATAGTGTAAAATTACAAATACTTTTATTGATAATAAAGGGTGTTTTTTATAGAGATATAGAACTTTAAGTTGGCATTACTTTCCAAGATGGCGACCGATTTAACAGCTGTCAAGTGACTTATTCTCAGTTTGGTTTGGCAATTCATCATGAATAGACTCACGCCTGAACAACACTTGCAAATAGTGCAAAAAACGAGATTACCGTTGTTCTCGATTTTCATAAGCGAATTTTGTTTAGCGATGAAGCGCACTTCTGGTTTAAGGGCTACGTCAACAAACAAAACTGCCGCATTTGAAGTGAAGGTAATCCTCAAGTGTATGTCGAAACACCGTTACATCCAGAAAAACTGACTGTTTGGTGCGCTTTTTATGGGCTGGTGGAATCATTGGTCCGTACTTTTTGAAAAACGATGGTGGCCAGAATGTTACAGTCAATGGTGATCGGTATAGAGCCGTGATTACTAACTTTTTCATTTCTGAATTGAATAACCATGATGTCCAGGAGATGTGGTTTTGACGGCGCAACATCTCACATAGCTCGTGCCACAATAGATTTATTGAAAGACACGTTTGGTGATCGCCTAATTTCACGTTTTGGACCTGTGAATTGGACTCCAAGATCTTGTGATTTAACACCGCTAGACTACTTTCTGTGGGGCTATGTAAAGTCCGTCCTTGGTCTATGAGGATAAGTCACAAACGCTTGACCATTTGGAAGACAACATTCGCCGTGTTATTGCCGATATACGGCCACAAATGTTGGAAAAAGTCATCGAAAATTGGACGTCTAGATTGAACTACATCCGCGCCAACCGTGGCGGTCATATGCCAGAAATCATATTTATGTAATGCCGCAAGATTATCTTTCGGATAAATAAAATTCATGTCAATCGAATAATCCATCGTTGTTTTATTGCAACTTAAAGTTCTATACCTCTATAAAAAACACCCTGTATTTCAGTTTATTTATTCTATATTTTATTTTTTCATTTCAATCGTATTTAAAAGATAATTAGTTTTACACACAACAGACGTAGACGCACAAGCTCAAACCATCAAGGTTAGATTTTCTGCCGCAATCTGTCTAATGTTTGAAATATTTTTTATGGGGTGTTGCTAACTAGAACCGAAATACAATTAATACATTTTTGTAATGCAATATTTATTAAATTTTAATCTATTTCTTTTATCTTTTTAGCTCACAAATGTCGGTATTAATATCAATTCGATATCGTTCAGTACTCTTACCATGGAGTCTGACAAATTTATTTGCGTGCGTGAAAAGGTCAATGAAACCGCACAAGTGGTCATTATTGATATGAATGACACCGCTAATCCAACTAGACGTCCAATATCAGCCGATTCAGCGATTATGAATCCAGCTAGTAAAGTTATTGCACTTAAAGGTAAACTATTGATTTAAGAGATCTCTGTATCTCTGAACTAGCTTGCACTTTTACAATGAAAATGGTTTTTCGTCTTTCCTCTATAATTGCAGCGCAAAAAACTCTACAAATCTTTAATATCGAAATGAAATCGAAAATGAAAGCTCATACCATGACCGAAGACGTAGTCTTTTGGAAATGGATATCATTGAATACTTTAGCTTTGGTTACAGAGACCTCTGTATATCATTGGTCGATGGAGGGTGACTCGACGCCCCTTAAAATGTTCGATAGACATTCCTCTTTAAATGGTTGCCAAATCATTAACTATCGCTGTAATCCAAATCAACAATGGCTATTGTTGGTTGGCATTTCAGCTTTGCCGAATCGTGTGGCTGGTGCTATGCAATTGTATTCAGTGGAACGTAAAGTTTCACAAGCGATCGAAGGTTGGTTTTAAACTTTTCGTACTATCTACTCATATAATAACTAATCCTTATTCTTTTCACTTGGCATTATACTTAAATATTGTTAGCAATTTATATCTTTACAAGACACCAATTCTCATTTCTTTTTTTCTAACTTTTCTTGTGTTTGCTTGGGTGTGTTAATGACACATTTAGGTCATGCCGCCGCTTTTGCTTCGTTCAAAATGGAGGGCAATAAGGAACCTTCTACCTTATTCTGTTTCGCTGTACGTACTGCTACCGGTGGTAAATTGCATATTATTGAGGTAGGAGCTCCTCCAACCGGCAATCAACCGTTTGTTAAGAAATCCGTCGATGTCTTCTTTCCACCCGAAGCTCAAAGCGATTTCCCCGTAGCAATGCAGGTTTCCTCGAAATATGATACCATTTATTTGATCACCAAATATGGTTACATTCATCTTTACGACATGGAAACGGGTACATGCATCTATATGAATCGCATCTCTGCGGATACAATATTTGTGACGGCACCACACGAATCTAGTGGCGGTATTATTGGCGTAAATCGTAAAGGTCAAGTTTTATCGGTGACAGTGGACGAAGAACAAATTATACCCTACATTAATACGGTCCTGCAGAATCCTGATTTGGCTTTGCGCATGGCCGTGCGCAATAATCTTTCGGGTGCAGAGGAATTGTTTGTCAGAAAATTCAATAAATTATTTACAGCCGGCCAGTATGCCGAAGCTGCCAAGGTAGCAGCCCTAGCGCCAAAGGGTATTTTGCGTACACCGCAGACAATACAACGTTTCCAGCAAGTACAGACACCGGCTGGTTCTACAACACCACCTCTATTGCAATATTTTGGTATTTTATTAGATCAGGGTAAATTGAATAAATATGAATCTTTGGAATTATGCCGCCCGGTGTTGTTGCAAGGTAAAAAGCAACTGTGCGAGAAATGGCTAAAGGAGGAGAAATTGGAGTGCAGCGAAGAGTTGGGTGATTTGGTCAAGACTTCAGATCTGACTTTGGCTCTGTCCATCTATTTGCGAGCTAATGTCCCAAATAAAGTTATACAATGTTTTGCCGAAACGGGACAATTCCAGAAGATAGTATTGTACGCCAAAAAAGTGAACTATACTCCCGACTATATATTCCTATTGCGGTCGGTTATGCGTACCAATCCCGAGCAAGGAGCGAGCTTTGCTTCAATGCTGGTTGCCGAAGAAGAGCCATTGGCGGACATTAATCAAATAGTGGATATATTTATGGAACATTCTATGGTTCAACAGTGCACGGCCTTTTTGCTGGATGCTCTTAAGCACAATCGTCCCAATGAGGGCGCCTTGCAAACCCGACTCTTAGAAATGAATTTGATTTCGGCACCCCAAGTGGCCGATGCTATTTTAGGCAATGCCATGTTTACCCACTATGATCGTGCTCACATTGCCCAATTGTGTGAAAAGGCAGGCCTGTTGCAACGTGCTCTCGAACACTATACCGATTTATATGACATTAAGAGGGCCGTTGTGCACACTCATCTCTTGAATGCCGATTGGTTGGTGGGCTTTTTCGGTACTCTCTCAGTTGAAGACTCCTTGGAATGCTTGAAGGCCATGTTGACGGCCAACATCAGACAGAATTTACAGATTTGTGTTCAAATTGCTACCAAATATCATGAACAATTGACTACCAAAGCTTTGATAGATCTCTTTGAAAGCTTTAAATCCTACGAAGGTCTTTTCTATTTCTTAGGCTCCATAGTCAACTATTCGCAAGATCCCGAGGTTCATTTCAAATATATACAGGCCGCCTGCAAAACCAATCAGATCAAAGAAGTGGAACGTATTTGCCGTGAATCCAACTGCTACAATGCCGAACGAGTTAAGAATTTCCTCAAAGAAGCCAAACTAACCGATCAATTACCTTTGATTATTGTTTGCGATCGTTTTGATTTTGTGCACGATTTGGTATTGTACTTGTATCGCAATAACTTACAAAAGTACATTGAAATTTATGTGCAAAAGGTCAATCCCTCGCGTTTGCCTGTTGTGGTGGGTGGTCTTTTGGATGTCGATTGTTCCGAGGACATTATTAAGAATCTTATTTTGGTGGTTAAAGGTCAATTCTCCACCGATGAACTTGTGGAAGAAGTAGAGAAACGCAATCGCTTGAAACTACTGTTGCCCTGGTTGGAGTCTCGTGTTCATGAAGGCTGCATTGAGCCGGCCACACATAATGCCCTGGCCAAGATTTATATTGATTCTAATAACAACCCTGAACGATTCCTTAAGGAAAATCAATATTATGATAGTCGTGTTGTGGGACGTTATTGCGAGAAACGTGATCCTCATTTGGCCTGCGTGGCCTACGAAAGAGGTCAATGTGATCGCGAATTGATTGCTGTCTGTAATGAGAACTCTTTGTTCAAGAGCGAAGCCCGTTATTTGGTAAGACGACGTGATGCTGAACTTTGGGCTGAAGTGCTGTCCGAATCGAATCCCTACAAAAGACAACTTATCGATCAAGTCGTCCAAACCGCATTGTCCGAGACCCAAGATCCCGATGATATATCTGTCACTGTCAAGGCTTTCATGACCGCCGATTTACCCAATGAACTTATTGAATTGTTGGAGAAAATCATTTTGGACTCATCTGTATTTTCCGATCATCGAAATTTGCAAAACCTTTTGATTTTAACCGCCATCAAGGCCGATCGTACACGTGTTATGGATTACATTAATCGCTTGGACAATTATGATGCTCCCGATATCGCCAACATAGCCATATCGAATCAATTGTATGAGGAAGCTTTCGCCATCTTTAAGAAATTTGATGTCAACACCTCGGCTATACAAGTGCTGATTGAACAGGTCAACAACCTCGAGAGAGCTTATGAATTCGCCGAACGTTGCAATGAACCTGCTGTATGGTCTCAATTGGCCAAGGCCCAGCTCGATAAGGGTTTGGTTAAGGAAGCTATCGATTCTTACATCAAGGCTGATGATCCCAGCGCATACATGGATGTGGTAAATGTAGCCTCTCAATCTGATTCTTGGGAAGATTTAGTGCGTTACTTGCAAATGGCCCGCAAGAAGGCTAGAGAATCGTACATTGAAAGCGAATTGATTTATGCCTACGCCAGAACAGGACGTTTAGCTGACCTGGAAGAGTTTATTTCCGGGCCAAATCATGCCGATATCCAAAAAATAGGTGACAGATGTTTCAATGATGGCATGTATGATGCTGCTAAATTGCTTTACAACAATGTTAGCAATTTTGCACGCTTAGCTATTACTTTGGTGTATCTCAAGGAATTCCAAGGAGCCGTAGATTCTGCACGTAAGGCCAACTCGACACGCACCTGGAAGGAGGTATGCTTTGCCTGTGTTGATGCTGAGGAATTCCGTTTGGCACAAATGTGCGGCTTGCATATTGTTGTGCATGCCGATGAATTGGAAGATTTAATAAATTACTATCAAGATCGTGGTTACTTTGAGGAACTCATAGCTCTGCTTGAATCCGCCTTGGGCTTGGAGCGTGCACACATGGGCATGTTTACCGAGTTGGCAATACTCTATTCGAAATTTAAGCCCTCGAAAATGAGAGAACATTTGGAATTGTTCTGGTCACGTGTCAATATACCTAAAGTATTACGTGCTGCCGAATCAGCGCACTTGTGGTCCGAGTTGGTATTCCTTTATGATAAATACGAGGAGTACGATAACGCTGTAATTGCTATGATGGCTCATCCCACCGAAGCCTGGCGTGAAGGTCACTTCAAAGATATTATCACAAAGGTTGCCAACATTGAACTGTACTACAAGGCTATACAATTCTATTTGGACTTTAAGCCACTTTTACTCAACGATATACTTTTGGTATTGGCACCACGTATGGATCACACTAGAGCCGTAACATTCTTCTCAAAAACCGGCCACTTGGCCTTGGTCAAACCCTATTTGCGTTCCGTGCAATCGCTTAACAACAAGGCCATTAATGAGGCCTTGAATGGTCTGTTGATTGAAGAGGAAGACTATCAAGGGCTACGAAATTCCATAGATGGTTTCGATAATTTCGATACCATTGCTTTGGCCCAGAAATTGGAGAAACATGAATTAACTGAATTTAGACGTATTGCTGCTTATCTGTACAAAGGTATGTGTATGTGTGTGTAGGGAGAGAGAGGGTTGAATATACATAAATCGAGGTCTAATTAATAAAAAAATTTTAGTTTTATGCTAACAACTGCCTTTCAATTTTTTAATTTACACATTTCTTTTTTAAATTTAGGCAACAACCGCTGGAAACAATCAGTTGAGTTATGTAAAAAGGATCGTTTGTATAAGGATGCTATGGAATATGCTGCTGAATCTGGTAAACAGGAAATTGCCGAAGAACTGCTGGCTTGGTTCCTCGAGCGTAATGCCCATGATTGTTTTGCTGCCTGCTTATTCCAAGTAAGTGGTCTATTTTTTCAAATGTTTAACAAACATCTAAATCAACTATCAAACATGTTTCATATCGTTTAAAAAACTTAACAAAGTTTTAATTATGAATAAGTTCGAAATTCGTAATTTTTTACATCTGTTACGTTATAAGGAATACAAATTATACTTATCTTATGCCTATAACATTTTAATGCATTTTAGTTTTTTTAAAACACCAAATTCGAAATTAAATTCGAATTTTCGAAGTTAAGTTCGAATTTTCGAAATTAAATTCGAATTTTCGAAATTAAATATTTTATTAAAATTGCACTTATTATTAAAACATCCTTAAATTTTTTTATGACGACGACAAACAACTCACGAGCTATCACGGCGTTAAGGCCTGTTTCTATTTCTCTAACTTCGGTGGTTTTAATCACCAAAGTTAAAGTGCGCAGTATTTTATAAACTATCCTGCAGTACGTCCATTTGCCAAGTGCGATACTCTCCATACATTAGTATGGGCTTTATCACTGTGTTTAATGCTTTCCCTAAAAACATAACCTACAAAATTTCAACATATTAAATATTTTTGTAAAGTTACTTATAAAGCGTTTTAAATATAATATTTACATTTCTTTTCAATTTAGTGTTACGATTTATTAAGACCCGATGTTATATTGGAACTTGCATGGAAACACAATATTATGGACTTTGCCATGCCTTATATGATTCAAGTAAGTTAATTGACTGCGTTTTTATTTTCTTTTTTGATTAAGAAAATATTAATATTTTTTGCTTTATTTTGTTTTTCCCTCTAGGTCATACGTGAATATACCGCCAAAGTGGATAAACTCGAACAAAACGAACAACGACGAGAAAAGGAAGATGAAACGGTTGAACATAAAAACATCATTACCATGGAACCTCAACTAATGATAACAGCTGGTCCTGCAATGGGTATACCACCACAGTATGCTCAAAATTATGGTGCTGCTGCGGCAGCGCCCGGTTATGCGCCCAATATGGCGTATCCACCTGGTTATGGAATGTAGGCTCTTTTTAAAATATGATTGATAAAATCAAAATTATTCTAACTGTAACTATGAATAAAACAAAAAAAAATTAATTTAAATAATTGAAACAAAAAGATGAAATACAAACATTACATTACATTACAATACAAAGAAAACAACAACAACAACAAAATTTATTAAAATTCCATGTTTATTATATTATATGTTGCTTTTTGTATTTTTAATTTCTATAAATTTATTTGTTTAATTTTCTGTTTTTTTTTTTCGTCGTAATTATATCTATCTATATATTACTTAAGTTTATAATTCCATAAAACCGTTAAAGCTATAAAACATACAACAAACACTTACATACATACATATTTTTTGAAACCTACAAACATCAGGTTTTAAGCAAATAGAAAAGGGCTAAATATTTTGCTTCATTTTTAAGTAGATTCTCTGTTTAAGGTTTTAATTTTTCTTGAAGTTTTTTCCTTCTTTTTTTTTTCTTGTGTAAATGTTTGTAAAGATTTTTTATAGCATTATTTGTTTAAATTTATCATTTACCTTTTTTTAAGTGTTATGTAAGTTTTCAATTCTAACCTCAAACCTAAGCCCTTCCAAATTTTGTAATTCCTATTTTAATTATTACTATATATATTTGTATTTATGTTCTAAACACATAAACATTTAAACATTTATTTGAAAATAACTTATTGTATGCTACTATCTAATGTAATGAAATTGAGAAAAAAACAAGAAACAAATTTATTCGAAAAAGAGATGAATATACTTTAATTATATTATTTCGTAATTTTTCATTTTTATTTTATTTTTATTCTCTTTATTAAAATTAAATATTAAATACTAAATTAATTTTTAAACATAAAAATACATACATAGTAATGCCGCTCCATTAAACAACAACAACAACAAAAATATACGCTCTATTATATATAATCGAACGAAAAGCAAATTGGAATATTTATTTGAATTAGGATGAAGAAGAAAAAACGAATTATTAGAACACAGCTGGTAGTCGTTAGGCAGGTCTTCATTGACAAGCAACACACACGTCACCGTAATTAATTAATGGTTAAAAGCGTTTTCGGGAGTTTGAGCTAACTGATTTCGAACACTGTCCTTATTCTGTACAAAAAAAAAAAAAATGGTTATTGGCAAAAGTTCAAAATCAAAGCGCCACATATTGGGTTGAAATTGCTAAAAACGGCTCTTAATTCAGGCGTTACAGATAAAACTTATTTTGTCGTTTCGTAGTATTAAAAAAATCATTTTTGAAAAAAAAAAATTTTTTTTTAACGCCAGGGGTGTTCGTTTGTCAGCTCGTATGTATATTTAAATCGCGTTGGAAGCTCAATTTTTAAAGATAAATGAATGAAATTTGGGCAATTTAATTTTTTTGAGATTAATAACTCAACATCCAAAAATTCAACGAAATCGGTAAATGATTTCGTATAGCCCCCAATTTTACCGGAAATAAAAGTTTTTATTAATATAAATTTTCATTTTATGTTTAATACTATTAGTCTTCATATTCGCTGTCACAAAAATAAATATCATCGGAATTATTTTCATCAGAATTTTCAGATAATAATAGAAGGTCCAATACCTGCTGTGGTAACACGCTAATTTTCTTTTTGTAATGTGTGCTCATATTACTAATAATAGGATCAGAGCTTATGAAAAATCTACTGAAAATATCTTCATTGGACTTTTCACGACTGCATTTCCGTGAAATATGTTCTCTGTATGATTTAAAATCTTTATTACGAGCTTCCTGAGGTTCCTCCGATAACTCGCTAATAGGTAACAGTGCATGAGTAATACACCCCAATCACGAATAATTATTCCCATGAAAAAACTCCCAAAATTTTCTATCGTGAATGATTCCAATAACAATTGGTCTTTATTGACAAGCAACACACACGTCACAGTAATTAAAGGTTAAGGGCGGCTACGGGAGTTTATGCTAACAGATGATAATTTCGAACACTGTCCATATTCTGTAAAAAGAAAATTGGTTATTGACAAAGGTTCAAAACCAAAGCGCCAGGGTGTGATAATCTTAGCTTCCTCCAAAATCTGCAGCGCAACCTTCGTATAGGAAGTGAGCTAGGTAAAATTTAAAATGAGTTTAATGGTTCTCCTCCAGTGAAAAATTGAATTTTAAAAAATGGTGTTCCGACTTATTAAAACTTAGATTATATACGATAACCAAAACGAATATACGTGACTGATTTAAGCAACCACCAATAACAGTACCGCAATACAGTCATTCGAGGAAGCCAATTAGCCAGTGTGAGTGAGAGGCAAAACACTCGAAGGCCGAACAACAAGACCGACTTGATTGACTTTAAGCTATAACATTAACACATTAGGCCCATTTTCAGCTGTTTTTCTGCTTTTATCTGATAAATAAATAAGCCTTAATATAAATTCCACAAAATATACAGTTTGACAGCATGACTTAAATTAATCAAGTAGCCTCACTACGGAGGGGAAATATTAAGGCGTAAATTATTAAGTTTTTTTATATGGAGTTTGATAGTTCAACTTCCATTTAAGGGGAAAAATTGTAAGTTTAACTCTCAAAATCCATATAAAAAAAAATTGATTGATTGATCAAACATTTGAAAATCATTTATTTGAAAGAGCAAACCGATATTTATTTTTAGACCAGCAGTGAGTGCATGGTCTTCAATGTTGCGCAACTTGAGTTCCGTTTAGCAGCATATTCAAAAGAGTGATACCCTTCCCGTTATTACGTTCAGATAAGTCTCCTTTATTCGGTATTTTTACGATTACACCTTCCAAGAGTGAATCTGGTAAATAATTGGAAGAGAAAAATCCTTCCATGAGCGGTAGCAGTAATTTTGAACTTGTCATCGAATCGAACAGCAGCAACTCGAGAGTAATATTGTCCAGACCTGGAGATTTGTTGTTTTTCAATGCTTTAATAGCTTCACTTATTTAGGCAATAGAAGGACATTCCGTGGTGATATTGTGGTTTACCTCATTTGATTCGCAGTCGCATAGTGCTTGATCATGTGTGTTGGGTTGGTTTGGGGTAAAAATCTGTCCAAAGTTGCATTTGTCTATTCTAAAACTTAAGCCCTAATTTAACAACATGATGATGATGATACGATCACCTAGTAATAATTGTCTTTGAAATATTTTTTATTTCAATACGAGTTTCAAGGCAACCATACAATTTTATTTTCAAAATATTTGTCAAGCTCAAACCTGGTTTTCGTTTCCTTATATGCAATATTCTTGAATATTTTGGTAGGAATTCAAGGAAAATATACCAACAGTAGCACATGAGATGTGCAACTGTCACCCGTGTGATTTTGTTAAGAATTTTCAGTAAATTGAAACATTGTCATGACTTAACGATCATCTTTGACACATCAAGGAAGCTGTAGCAATTAATTGGAACATGTTTGTATAACTAATTTGTTATAATTTTTTCTTTGTTTTGTGTTATTTTTAATGTCTGCTTTAATGTTATGTACTCCGCAATCGTTTTAGTATTTTAATTTAATAAAAATGGTTTAATACGCCTCTAAAAATTATAAGTATAAAAAAGCCTCTGTATTTGGAAACTCTTTTTCTTAACAAAATTTTAAATCTTTGTTTAAATTTCCTTTAAACTAATTCAAATCTTTTAAAAGCACTAACTTAAGCCAAGAAAACTAAAAAATATTTTGAAATTTTTTTACAAAATTTAATGTCGATTTATATTAAACACTTACACAAAACCATTTACTTTTAGAGGCACACTTTCCATATTTTAATTTTCAATACTCCAATTTTACCAAATGTATTCTTTTAGATATTGTTTTAAATGTTCTTCAAATTTTTCAAAATATATTAAACAACTAATTTTTCTCTGTTTCGTTTTTATTTTAGCTACAAATAATTTCAGTCTTACAATCGTTAAAAAAATGTATTCCTGTTGAATAACAAAAACTCGGAACTAATTATTAAACATACAACAACTAACAACTGAAATAAAAACCAAAATCTTGAAGAAATATTAAGACTCCTAAGAAAAAACAACAAATTGTGGGAAATATCAGCAAAGAAAAAAGTTAAATTTATTTAAAATCTTTAATTTCGTTAACCTCAACTAGTAAAACGAAATAATAATAACGGTAGACCAGTAAATAATAAGAAACAAGGTGGCAACACAATAATGGTTTAATTTAAGAATCAGTGATGCTTACTATTCTAAAGGTGAAAATCATACAAAAGATAAAAAGCATACAAAGCGCAGATTTATTAATTAAATAAAGTTTTAAACAGTTATATCTTAAAAATTAAAAAAATAAATATCGTTTTAAACAATTCGAAATCGTAGGAAGACTTATTGTACTGTTATAATTAATTTAGTTACTGCCAAATAGTTAGCGCAAGTTTAGGGAGTCTGTGATTTAGAAAGTTTCCAAACAGTGATTAAGTGTAATGAAAAAACCAAAAATAAAGAATTGACAAAGGTGCGTTTAAAATAAATTAATAATGAATTAATATTTTTTCGTCTTAAGTTTATGACTATAAAGAGATAAAGCACATTTTAATACTCCATCCATCTTTAACATACTTCGTATCTATGTACAAGGTAGATTTGATTGTAATCATTTTCTATTTAAACAACTTTTATAAAGAAATAGAAAAAGAAAAAAATTTATTTTGTAGGTGGCAACGTAGTTTGTTTATGCGCAGGACTTAAAGCCGGGGCACATAGAATCCGCCATACGTTATACTTTTACGTACTCAACTGAAATCAAAGTAACAACGGAAGATGTTGACACAATGAGTACTTTCTTGACGCATATTAAATCTTTCTGATTTAATATGCGTCAAGCAAACACGAGAAAAGCTTTTTTCTCCATTTTACTCTATTAAATTATTTTGTTATATTTTTGCTTCCATTCAACACAGAAATTTAATTTTGAGAGAGAGAGAGAGAAACAAAGAGAAACCAATTTATAGCTTTCAACGTACGTCAAAAGTTAAAAGATGCCCAACTTTCGTACTTTGCGTTGACGGAGACGTACTGATTGCGACAAAACTCATTAGAAAAACTGTATTTCAACTTTCTTCTACGTTCAAAAAGACGACGTATAACGTATGACGGCCTTAAAGGCCGGCGCACATAGAATCATACCTTATACTTTGTCCTTTTCAACTGACAAGTAAGTTAAAATACACGTTTTATTATGAGAGTTATCACAAACAGTACGCCTCCGTCAAAGCAAAGTACGAAAGTTGGGCAACTTTTGACGTACGTTGAGCAATTTGATAGCTATCAAGTGGTTTTTATCCAAGAATGATAGAAGACAAGATTACGCCATGTGCATGTTTTCCGTTAGATGACGTTGTTCGGCCAATGTAAGGTTGCCAAGTCTATAATTAACAAATTGCTTCCATTAAATACATACAAATAAATCTAAGTAATAGGCAAAACTTGGCAGCCCTGCGAATAAACTCTCACAGTTTATATTAAAAACTCATAATTTTTTAATTATTTAATATTATGCTAATTACCCATAACGTTTTATAATAAAAATGCAATTTATTTGTTGGGGGAAAAGAGCTAGTCCCTATCAGGGCTGCCAGAAGATTTTCATGAAAAGTCTTCACTTTTTGGAAAAAATCGTCATTTTCGGCACTTCAGTTTTGATAATCGGCAATAAAGTCGGCATAAATAAAACTAAGTATTTGTTGAGGTTTTATTTCATTTTTATTAATAAAAAACAAAAGAAATAACACATTCTAACAGTTTTTTGTATTTTATAAACATACATACAAAAATAACACAATATTTTTTTAAAAAGATAGATGATAAAATAATTCAAGTTAATTTTACAAGCTAAATATATGACGCCAGCCGATGAAAGGGGTCAGGGGTCAAAATTGTGTGGGCCAGGGGTCAAAATTGTGTTATCGATGTTTTTGATAAAGTAAAAACAGAACGCAGAAATCAGGCACAAATCTGAGAAATTAACACAAATCTGAGAAATCAATACAATTCTCGGTACTCCGAATTCAACGCTTGTTTATCGTTTTCATCTAAAAAATTCGGAAAAAATTAATATGCCTTGAGGTAGCCTCACTACTGAGGGGAAATATTAAGGCGAAAATAATCAATTTTTTTATATGGATTTTGACACTTAAACTTAGTTGAACTATCAAACTCCATATAAAAAAATTAAAAATTTTCGCCTTATTATTTCCCCTTCTTAGTGAGGTTACCTGATGAATGTGCCTTGGTATTCCATTCGCCTTGCTCACAACGAAGGAGAAATATTAAGGCGAAAATTTTGAAATTTTTTTTATATGTAATTTGATAGTTCAACTCCATTTAAGGGGAACAATTGTAAGTTTAACTGTCAGAATACATATAAAAAATGTCAGAATACATATAAAAAATGATTATTTTCGCTTTAATATTTCCCCTTAGTAGTGAGGCTACCTGATTAATATGCCTTGCTATTTACGAACAATCCGCATGGCGTTGCCACTTCTTTTAAATATAAAATGTATTTTGTGAAAAAAATTAAAAATTTTAAAAATAATTATTATATTTAATCACAACATTAAACATTAAAAAAACAGCATTAAGCAACAAAAACATTAACAGTAAGTTAATTACTTGCAAATAAGCTACTTATAAAGGCCATGAGTACGACAGATTTTGTTTGTGATTGAATCGTACTATTGTGTAGGATAGTGAATTTTGATCTTTATCTCTTAATAACATGAACTTAAGCCTTAAATAAGTTAAAATAAATTACATATTGAAATTAATAATTCAAATTACAGTTCCGACAATTAAATGATTCTGTTTTTTAATCACTTTCTTAAAGATATGATGTCACCTTGATCCTTGTTTAATAGTTTGTAATAATAATGTAGTAAACCAACAAAAATACTAATAACTTAGGATTATACAACAACACAAAAAGGATTGTTTAAAAGAGTAGCCTCCAAATTAACATAAAAATTCTACATTGGCCCCCTAAAAAAGTTATTCGGTTATTCCGACTCTTGCAACACCAACATTATAAATATTTTCTTGTAAGTCAAATAAGACATGGGTTTTATTCGTTGAAATAACATTAGCATTCCTTCTAAAATTCTCTAATATATACTGAATATAAAGTTTTTCGTAATTTATTAAAATATTTTATTTAAAATATAATTTTTTTCTTTTCTTAGTTATGTGTGGGAAACTTCACAACCTAGCCTGTATAACACAATTCTAACATTATCCTACTAGAAATACAATGGTAGTGTGTGACCTTAGTGACAGGAGCCCTCTATCTATCAACAAAAATGCCTATCATATAGAATTTGACATGCCTCTTTAATAACCCCTTTAAATGGGCTATATAAGCAAGAGGATGTAACACCCAATTTCCCTTCAATGCGTGATATGTGTACATATACTGATTTTTGTTGTCTAGAGGGCGAAACTAAAATTTATATACATAATATATGTACATAGTTTGCTGAAAGGTAAAATCAAGTGGCAGGCAAAAATTGCGAAATCTTTTTGATTGATTATGATACATATCAGAACCATTCATGTTCCCATTGATTTATTTAAAAATGAAGAATTTTATGAGAGAAACTCTATAGAATGGCAATAGATGAGTATAAACAAATAAAAATATTATTTCTTTTTCCTGTAAAAACGTAAATTTAAGTTACGTAGTCTTTCCATATGATAGAGTTATATTTGATTTTATACAACTTAGAAGTTGGTACTTTCTTCTACCTAACTCAATATAACGTACATATATTGTTGTATTGAGTTAACCGGCAAAACCAATTTATCGTTGGTTTTGCCGCTTAACAAATTATTTTTTTCCAAAAATGATCGAATGACTTATCCGAATACCCATTATGCTTTCCAAGTCTTAATTATTATTTTACTATAATAGTTCATCATGAAAAACCAAAAACATTTTTAATATAACAAAACAATAGAAACAAAACCCAGAAATATATATCACAATCAATGTTTATAAATTCACTAATTACAAAAAATTATTATTGTATTATTAATTTTAAATAATAATTCATAAGAATAAAAAATAAAACTTAAAATATATTAAATCCAAAAAATATACAAATTTAAAAATACTGTACTAAATAAATATGTTGTAATTAATTAATTGTCTTAAAATAAATTTAAATAAAATAACAAGGGCATTAAATTAAAATTTATCTGGAAAACCCAAAAATTCTAAAAGGTATGATTATTGGCAGCTGTGAAAAATCATTCTTATTTGTCATACACAAAGATGCCACACTCTTCTTTTTATTTATCAAGTTGCCTTGGTAATTTTGTGCCCAAATAACGATAAAACTTTTGAACTGAAGTCGTTTCCTTGGAAAGAATTTTATTATTAAATTGAATAATTCTATATATTTTTGAAAACAAAAAAAAAAAAAAAAAATAATGCCTCGTTTAAAGCCCACTACCAAAATTGATGTTATTGGTAATTTGGATTTAAGTCCAGAAAAAGCTGTTGGTGATTATATAGAATCCAAACATGAAGATGCCTTTTTTGTGTAAGTTTGTTATTTGGCATATTTTCTTTATGTAAAAAAAAAAATATAATCTTTTCAGCAAGCCACCCAATTGGGATTCAGCCGGAGATTCTGTGGAATTACTTTTTATACGCAATGAACGTGAACATACCGCTATGTTACAGCTCCAACAAGAAATGCTTGAAAATGCCAAAAGACAAACGGCCACTAACACCAGTCGAATACATAGAATGTATAAAACTCATGGAAATTTGCGAAAGCGTTTTATAGATGTTAATAGTTTTATAAAAGATTGCGTGGATAAGAAAAACGTTGCGGAGAAGAAGGTAGCTGAAGAAACTGCCATGCATAAAATACTAAACGAAAATATATCAAAATATAAAAACAACATAGAAGAACTTGGTAAGTTTTTAATAATCAAAGCATAAAAATCCTAAACCCCCGTCGTTCATTTGCTTTTAACATGTCTTAGCAAACGTCAAATTTCGTATAAAAACAGTATTACAAAATAATGTTTTTTTTTTTATATGAAGTTTGACTTTTGTTAAGACATGTTAATGTCTAATGGTGACGGAGGGTAACAGAATTTAAAACGAAAAGCGACATTTTGCAGCTGAATTTCGTGATGTTTTGAAGGCAACTGTAAAAGAATTTGAACCCTATGAAAAAGTTCTGCAAGAGGTGGTAGATAAATCGGATATTTTTGTATCCGTTAAGGATTGCATGGATCGTTGTGATGCTTTAAGTAAGATTTTTTAAATACCTTTACAAATGTTAAAAAATTAGCATTAATTAAAAATTAAGTGCTCGCCCAAGTGGAAATTTCACGTTTGGAAGAGCAAAAAGTTCAAGAAATTGTAGAAATGCGCAAACGTATGGTTAAAATAACTAATGAAGCAGCCCTCGCTGTTTTGGGCTTAAAAAATGATTTAGCTGAGTTGGAGAGATCCTACACTAAGGCCAGGGCAGAGTGCTCAAAATGGGAGAAAATTATGTCCAATGCTAAAGATACAGTAGCAGGTTATGATCTAAATAAAGATAGGGCTTTAGATGGTGTCTACTATATGTATCGCTTGTTGAGCAAAAGGAGAAGTATGTTTAAAAAAATATGCCCACAATTTGGCCGGCTAAAGTTATTTGCTTTCCTCTTTTTTAGATTTAGATCCAGTACTTTACCGTCATGAGATTGAAAAACAATTAGATTTTATAAAAGATGAAGTGGAACTGCTGAATGAAGTTAATAAGGAATGTATGAAAATAATGCAAGAAAAAAATCAAAAACCTGAGAAAAATGAAAAGGATAAATAACTTTGAAACATTTAAATTAAAAACTTTATTTCCAATAGCAAAATAAAAATAACCTTTTTAATAAATATTTGAATTCTAATGGAATATTAAATATTAAAATAACCTTTTTAATAAATATGTATTTGAATTTTAATGGAATATTATGGGTAAGTTTAAAAAAATCAATTAAATTTGTTTGAAATTTCTCACTCGTTACGACGTAACTCGTCGTCTACATTAGCCATCAACATCATAAAAGTCAAACTTAATATAGAAAACATTTTAATTTTTAATCAAGGTACATTTATCTTACTACAAAAACAACGTGTCATTTTATTATTGCTTTGCATTTCAAAATGTCAAAAAACAGACGAAAATTGAGATGGTATGTATGTTTTTTTCTTTCTCACTCCTTCACACTAAAATTTCTAAACACATACAACTTTTGACATGTCAAACTACTAAATGGACAGAAAACACCATGGCACAATAAACAAGGTAGACTCGCGGCGAAAAAAAGAGTACAATTCTGTAATAAAAATACGTGCATTTTGTTTTTGTATAAATCATTTTAGGCTGTCAAAACAAAAAATGTTAGTACATTTTGACACTGGAAGATGGAGACAAAATATAGTCAGCTGAGCTCTCGAGTTTATCTGTTATGAAATCGTCTTGGACGACACTACCTAGTAAGATAAATCTACCTTATTTTTAATACTGTTTTTTATATGAAGTTTGACTTTTGTTTGGCGGATTTATTTACTTTACATGTGTGTGTGTTTGAAAATCTGTGGTACATGTACTTTGTTAAGAAATTTTAAGCAAGTAGACGCTGACTTGAGAAATATAATGTGAAGCAACACAGAGAAAAGCAGAAAAGAGAAACGAAACTAAGTCCAGTACGGTAGTCATGAAATACACACTCTACCTCTTCAACCCCTTACCCACAAATCTCGTCTGTCTGCCCTGTTTCTGTCCTATAGTGAAAGTCGGCTTAAGACATGTTGATAGCTAATGTAGACAGGGAGTCAGTGCTGACAAATTTTGTGTTAAAAAAGCTGCCACACTGATAAATTGAAACCAGCGTAACCATATTGCTATTTTCAGACACTTTTAATAATTTAAACTAATTCTATATTAAAAAAATTATTAAAAAGGAATGAGGAATATAAAAAGACAATTTATACAAAAAATTCACACAAAAGGTAATATATAGTCACCTGAATTCTCACCAAAGGTGTATACAAAATAACAAAAATATAGCAAAGTTTCGGTATTCCCATAAAAGCCTCGAGTTTTATATAAATTTTAAATAACAATCTTCTTCTTCTGGATTGTTGCTCATACAGAGCAACAATGTTGCTGCCAAATGGTAAAAAGCTGCCATAAACACTAGGTTCTTATTTGCAGCTTTTGGTCATGTCCAGAAACGACGGTTAGGTTGAAAACAATGTTGTATTTATTTTAGTTTTTCTGTATGTGGTTATTATTTATTTGTTTGTTGAAAATCCTTCTTTTGTTTTTCTTTCGTCAAATATGTGTAAAATTTATTTGTTCATTTTTCATGTGGTTTTCTTGATTTCGATTTTCAATTTATGCAAACAATTTAGGTTATACACGATAACCCAAGCGATTACACGTGGCTGATTGATGCAAACACAAATAAACTGTACCACGGTACAGCTAACCGTGGAAGCCAATCGGCCAGTGCGAGAGGGAGACGCAAACCACTTGAAGACCGAGCAACAAGGACGGCCTGATTGACCTTAAACGATAATGACAATGACGCGCGAACGTGTTCCTCAATCCAAAGCTACTTTACGACTCCCAAATAACAATCTTCAAAATTTTTTAGCGTCAAATTTAAATGTGGCCCCAACACTTGCAACTAGATGTACTAGATGTAGAGTTAGAAATACATGTTGGTTCTTCCCTTTACAAGTGGGTATTACCAAGAACATTGTTATGCAATTTGTATGTTCTTGCGTTTTTTGTACATTTTTCGAAAATTCTCTTTTTAATTCTTATATTTTTATTATTTGACAAAGAAAATACTTTGAACAGTGCTGCTTTCCAAACGTTAGAATAGAAATAAAGAAAGAAGTTGCCGAAGTTAAGTGTCAGTAGAATAAAAATCATTTTTGTTTGTTTCTAACTAATTGACTATTGAAGGAGTAAAATTCCAACGTTACCCCCGACGACATTAGACATTACCTACCGTCTATACCTGATAAAAATTTATCTTGGTAAAAGTCGAACTTCATATAAAAAAACATTATTTTTAATACTGTTTTTTTTTTATGAAATTTGACTTCTACACTAGGTTAATATGGCGTTCACACTACTAAAATTTAACGTGTTTAAGCGAGTTGTTTTACAAACTAAACCAAAGTGTTCACACTACAATTATCGTGTTTTAGTTTCGACATTTATTCAGCTGATCACACTGGTAGAGAAAATAAAGAAATAAAAAAAAAAAAAAAATGCATAAAAAACAAGTAGTGGAATTAATGGGATATTATTCAAATTATATAAACGATGCAGTAATAAACTTTGATGAGCTATTTAGACAAGAAAAAAGATACTTGAAGTTTGACTTTTGTTAAGACATGTTGATATCAAATAAAGACGGGTGTTTATACTGCAGTTATGTTTTGTTAACGAAAGATTTATGTCATCCCTTTGAAATTAATAATATTTTTTTCTAAAATATAGCGTTCTGCAAAACTAGCTGCATATATTAATAAATTAAATTAAACTTCTTTAAATCATAAAACATTACAATTTAGAATATAATACAAATTAGTTTAATACCAAGGATATTTCTAATTTTCAATTTAATTCAATTATTTTGTTTCAATTTAAAAAATGTATATTTATAAGAAAATTATTGTTATTTGTACATGTGGTTTAATATTGTAGACCATTCAGGCTGCCAAAATATTAAGTCATTTCGCGATTTCGCACTAAATCAACTTGAAATTACGTAATTTCGCATACATTTTACCATTGCCGAAATGAACTCATTCTACTTAATTTCGTCGAAATTAACTTGAAATTACGATATACAACGCTGGTTTTGTAGAAAAAGTTACGTTTTTGCAACCATGACCATATTTACAACCTTGAAAATGCGCTTTTGTCAGAAAATATTTAAAAGCGAATGAAATAATGGAAATATACACATAATTGTACATTAATTTTGTGGTAGTGTTGTTTTTAATATTCGGATATATTTTAAATTAATACGAAAGTGTTGTGCGAAAGCTTTTTGCAAAAGAATTAAATTATACAAATGTAACTAAGCGTAATCAGCTGTTTGCGAAATTAACCCAAATGTCAAAAAGCCCAGTAGGAACACTTTAGATTTCGTATGTAATTTCAGCTCGAAATTACCTAATGTCACGTCCTGAATGGGCTATAATGGGTTATTCGAATTGACACACAACCATATTGCTGCAAGTTTAAATTAACCATTTCTTACTCGATGTTCACACGTTAATCGTAACAGAGCAACTGTCAATTGTTTTTATCAATATCAATACATAGGAGTAGACGCTGACGTATTTATATTAGGTTGAATCATTTTTAACTTTTCACTGCGAGGGTAAGATATTAAATTAACCTTAAATATATGTTTAAAATTAGTAATAGAATCAAAAAATGTATTCTTTTTTCCTTACCACACAATATTAAAACAAAATAAAAATGATCCTTTTCGCTTGCCCCATATTTTGCAATAAAAAAAACAAACGTCAGTATAAGAAATACAATAGAAATGACGTTTTATATCATAATATAATTATCTGTACATGAGCTCTAATGATTATAGCATAATGCTGATATAATTCTAATAAATTAAGTTTACATGAAATGAATTTTCATCATGATATAAATTCATTACGATATAAATTCTTTAGGTGTGGACTCTCTGTTACCTAGTGTCTAGACTTGACATAACTTTGTTTAAACAAATGTCAAACTCCATATATAAAAAAAGTTTTTAAATTATTGGGCGACAATTTCTGCTGGTTTTTTAGATATCAAAGTGTGACAATGGAGGAAGAAGCGCATTTTTACTAATATTATGGCCTGGCAATCCTTTTTAGACAATGTGTTACCATCACTAATTTTGACAACTGAAAACCTATTCTATGTGATCTGGCATACCTTTCTACTAAAGTGAAAGCAAAAAAGAAAAAAGAGGCTAAAAGAATTTATCAGTTTTATTTTGCGGTGGTCATGTTTGGTTATAAAACGGTTAAAGCGAAAGAACACGGCTAAAAGACGGAAAGAAAGTAGAAAATCTGGAGTAAAATTGCTTTTATTTTAAAGAAATAAAGCAATTTATTAGAAAACATTCTTTTAAGAAGAAAATTTCTTAAGTAAAATTAAAAAAAAATTGCTTTAAAGTGGTAAATGAAAATATGTAACAAAAACGAAGTAGTGGAAGTAAATAAACCTAGTAAAAAAGTCATAAAAGACATAAGCCATTTTTGGGTGAAAAAGTTTATTTAAAAACAAATTAATAATCAAACAAAATCTTAGAAAAAGTTTTTACATTTTTTCACCTTGAAATTGTAGAAAAAAAAGTGTTGTACAAAATTAATAAGTTTTAACCAAAATAAAACAACACGCCCAATTTTTTAGTGTATAAGAATTTTGTAATTTTAGTTAAAATTCAGATTTCGGTGAAGTGCGTCTGCCGTAATTTGTTTAAAAACTAATTGGATTTTCATGCTTTTTTTTTCTTGTGTCAGTGTGAAGTGAATCATTGAATATCAGTTTTTTTTTCTATTCTAAATTGTTGTTTTTCAGTTTGTTTTGTTGCTGTTGTGCTTGAGTTTTATTTAACCAGTTTTCGTCATCACCTTAGTTAGTTGCGCGCCGCTGCTAAAATATATTTTTCTTGGGTGATTTAATGAAGTTTTTCTTTTCTTTTTTTTTTTGAAGTAAATAGAAGAAAGCATAATTAAACGAGTTCTTGTGTTTTTTCTCTATTTATTGTTATTTATTAGTGCGTGTGGTGTTAAAATGAAATTTTTTTAATGCTAAATTAGTTCTTGTTTTATATTTTCAATTTAAACTCTTGTGGCTACAAAATATTTCTTCTACTTCTAATTTATACAACAAAAACAACCCAGTTTCTTAATGTGGGTTTTATGTAATTTACATGTATTTGTCAAATAATTGAAAAAACAAGAACAAAACCATTAACAGAAGAAAGATAAAAAAACAAAAAAGCACAACATTTTATTCTTCTTCTTAACGTGTCAATTAATTGAACAACCAACAACAAAAAATCATAAATAATAAAAAAAACAAATACAAAACTCATCATCATGGCGGATTTTGATCTAAATGTTGACAGTTTAATACAACGTTTGCTGGAAAGTAAGTTATTAATAAATTAAATAAATAATAATTTATATATCTATGTACATATATACATTTGATTTTTCTATAATTCTTGATTTAATTAACATTTAAATTTAGTTTATCTTTTTGTTATTTATTTGTTTTTTTTTAATTATTCTTTCTTTTTCCATTTTTGTTTGGTGTGTCTGTGTTAGTCTTTCTTTTCAATTATTCATAAACCTATAAAAATTAGTGTTTTTTTCACTCTATATCGCTAAATTTGACCCGTATTTATTTAATTGTGTTATAAACATTAAATTTTGTTAAATTTATTAATTATATTCTTAAAGTTCTATTCTTTTTAGTTTAAACATGATTTGTAGGCATAGCTGCCAGGTTTTTAAATGCAATATCGTCATATTTTTGGGGAAAAATCGTCATTGTCGTCAAAATAGCTTATTGAAATCGTCATAAAAACGTCAAACTAAAAACACGCCTTTTTACCAATAACACATATTCTATTAAAGCCTAAAGCATAGCAAAACAAACTCTTAAATCAACAAATCTTACAGCATTATTATAAATACGAGAATCAACAGAAAAGTAAAGTTTTTTATTTTTTAAATTTAAAATGGTTACTATGTTTTTATTTAGAAATTTTGGATTTTTTCTTGATTTCTAGATTTAATAAACTTCTCATTTGGTTTATTAAATTTTAAGCATGAGAATTTAAAAAAGTCCACTGCCGATCTGGGTAAGCACCAGTGAAATATATGGATATACTATATGCTATATGGATATACTTTCCAATAGTAATCTGTTTGGATTACTATATAATAATAAATTTAAAAAAAAGGAATTATGCGTTATGAGAAATAAATAATATTATTTAAAAAATTCCAAATATAATTTTTAAAAATAAAAAAATGAAATAAAATTTTAAAATAACAATAAACTTTAAATAATCTTTTGTATATAATGTTGTTTTCAAAGACAACTTATTTACTGAATTTCTCAATGACTAAAAACTCTTTCCTAATTTGGTGAAGAATGCCATAAAACAAGGATTTTTATAATAAATTAAATCAAAACGGGAAACAAAAGACTAGAATCCATCGTTTGCATCCCAAACCCAATACGTATATGTTTTAAGCAGGATAAGCATATTTTAGGTATAATAATTTTAATCGCCTGAACTAAGTTTCTAGCTGTTATCTTTCACTTTCTTCAACAAAATAGAAAACATATTTTGTAACTTAAGAAAACTAACTTTTTTTTATCATTAATAATATTATAAGAATTATTTTGGCCTAGAACTTTAAATTTATTTTATAAATTAAATCTTGATAATATCTGATCACAAATTTAAATAATATCGTAAGTTTTCCTTTGCATCTATTTGTACTTGTGACAATACGACTCTGGTATATTCCTAAATAAATGTCTTCATAATCTAAAAAATATGTTTTTGATTTTATAATCAATTAAATAAAAACTTCAGCTTTAAGCAAACTAGTTTTTAAAAATTTATTTGTTACAATTATTAAAAATTTTTAGCATTTCATTATACTTATAAATTTTTCTGTACCCTCGCTTTGAAACATTTTATTTATGATGGCATAATTGCTTGAATATATTTTAGAAAACTTATATACATTTTGTTTATTAATTAAAATTACTTGAAATCAACTTATTGTTGTCAATTTTATCAATGTTTGCAAAAAATTAAAAAGTATCTTTAGTGGTTCCTACATCTCTAAAATTCTAATAACAACAGCTTCTAAGGATAACCAACTTTTATGTTGGTTATCGTTTTATTTCTAATAGACTTTAAATAATGTCAAATTGGTTGCGCCTCTTCGGACTATTTAACAAATAATTGTGTCGAAGGTTTCTATCGATTATGGACGTTTTAGACAAGCGTAACAACACAACGCCAAAGAACTATTAACTAGTTATTGTTAATAATAAAATGTGTTTGTCAAGGTTTCTTTAACAGTACAAATAAATGATGCAAACTTGAATGATTTAAAATCGTCAAAATTAGGGTATAAATCGTCCCATCGTCATCATGTCATCTTTAGGACCCAAAATCGTCAAAATGACGATAAATCGTCAAATCTGGCAGCTATGTTTGTAGGTTTTTTATTAAATATTCTCTTTGTTTACCGCTACTTTTATCAGCTGAATATCAGTAATATCAATTTGGCGTTTTAAATAAATTAAATTTATAATTTTTATTTATTAGTTTAATCTTTATTTTTATTATCACATTAATGCCCAGGAAGGCATAAAAGGTTAAAAGCATATTGCTAAAATTCTTCAATAATTTACAGTATAAATACAGTGGTACAGAAAACTCTAAATATCCCCGATTTATAACAATTCTAAGAAATATAAACAAAATATTGAATTTTTTTTAACCAAATAAACTGGAAATAGAAAGAGGTAGTAAAGGCCGGTACGCAGCTTGACTGAATTTCAGTTTGCCATAAGAATTGTATGTAAAAAAACGGCTTGAAATTAAGGTTTGAAAATTTTCAGGCGACTTTCAGTTTGGTAGCACGCAGCTAAAAAGAAAACTAAACGGAATTTTTGAGTATTGCAGGGATGTTAAAACAAAAAGTGTAGACTTTTTTCCCTCAACAAGGAAACAAAAATTAATGTTTAGGCAATTGTTTAAGGGCTTTTCACACTATAATACAAGTATTAATACTTTTGAGGAAAATGAAACCCTGACATGATGAGTTGTTATTGGTTTTTGAAAAATTTCGAACAGCTATTAGATCAGAGTTGCATTTTATTAAAAAGTATTAATACTTGTATTATAGTGTGCAATGGCATTTAGTAACGGAATTAATGACATTTCAGGTTTTTACACTTTTTAAATATTATTTTTTTCATTTCTGTATTTATATATGATGTATTTATATATGACCACATGATTTTAGTTTTTTAGTTTGAAATTCCGTAAATAAAGGTTCAATTTATTTATTAAGAAAAAATCATTTTTAAGGCACAGAAAAGTCTACATACTATATACCAAAAATTGATTTAATGTCTGTATTATATGTTTCCCAAGTTCCAATCAATATTTTGTGTGTATAAAAATATGCGCTAATACCGCCTCCAGCCTATTTTTCATGAAAAATATCAAAACTTCTTCTAAAATGTGTTTCCATTAATCAGTTAGTGAATTCTTTTTTAGATCATGATTATTTTTTATAATTTCTTTTCAATCCTGCGATCTAGTTCATCCAATTAGTGCTCGATGTGATTTAAATCTAGTGACTGAGGTGGATAATGCAGTGGTGAGCTACATTATATATCGTAACCTTAATATAGAATGGCTCTAACTAGTTTTTTTTTATCGACTTTTGTTTGCATTTTTGGATAGATGGTCTTCTAATACATACATATGTATAAATAAAAAAAATTGTTACAGCATTAAAACGCTAGGAGAATTTAATAAAAAAAAGTGGGTTAAAAAATAATTCGCGACTTCAAAACTGTAATTTTTATTAAGTTTTTTTTCTTCTTCTGTAAAGTAGGAAAAACATTAGTTAGGGCCTTTCTATATTGAGGTATCGATATGTATAAGCTATTGTTTTACAATTTCCGCATTGTTGTTGTTGTTGTATGTGCCCTGCTGCTGTCGGAATTTCTTCGCTGTCCTGCTGAAAATACCAGTCAGTATTTAGTCTTAATTTTTTTTATCAGTTTCTTTAAGAAGTTTTAAATTAACAAATAGGCCCATCGTGGTCATAATAAATACAAAATTGCCCACAGCTGATATGCGACCCAGAGCATGATATTATCACCGCCATATATCATAGTTGGAAGTAAATGTTATAGTAACTGTAAATTATATAGGCAATAGTTATAATAATTTTTTTCTGTATCCTATTAGAAGAGGTCAAATTTACTGACGTCGCTAAACATAACATTAAACCAGAATAGGTTAAATTTGTTAACGTAGCTTTTGAAATTACTATGCGTTTTGTTTTATTAACATCGCTGATGTATGACTTCTTCCTGGGCATACGACTGACTATGAGATCCATAATTTCTTAGTATACTTCGAACCATTTCAGGGTGAATTGACATAATGTTATTAAATTCTAGGTATTATGTGATTTCTACTGCTGGGTTTCTTCGATTTTTTTTATCTTCCCAAGACTCTGGCGTTTTGTACGATTAGTTACATTAGGTGGACGGCCACTCCTTGCCTTTTGTTCAAATCATTTTATTTCCTTACAGTTTTTCATTATAGTTTGTACAATTGCTTTGGAACATACAACTAACTTACCACTTTCCTGAAGAGGTCTTCCAATATAGACCCAGGCAATATAGGCCAAATTCATAAAAAATATTTTTATTTTATAAAAGGTTTATAAAACAAATTTTCATACAAAATTTGTTCAATAAACCATTTTCATACAAAATTTGTTCAATAAACCTTTTACAACCCAAAAATATTTTTTATGAATATGGCCCTTAGTGTCACACGTCACTTTTGTTTAATAATCTTCTGCGGATTAGACACTTTACTGTATGAGTCAAAGGAAGAAGAAAAAGATATTGCCACTAGGCTGGAGATCGAACTCGTTATCCTATATTTTACCAAAAAACGTAATAATAATAATAATAATAATAAATCGTTAGGAAAAAGTGTTACTATAGGCAAAAAAAAAAAATAATAATAATAAAGAATTTTAAATTTTGTTGAAAAACAAGCAAATTCGAAAAACGAATTTTTCCATTTTTCTTTTTGACCAAACAAAACTTTAAATTTTTCGCGAATCGAATTATTCGCTAAAATTTTGTAATTTTTTTTTTTATTTTTGTTATATTATGCGCGACTTTTGGAAGGGAGCCAATCAACTGCTCATTCGTATTGAACGACAATATGAGAAATAATTTGACAGAAATTTAAAATATCTTTTAAGCTTACAAATCGTATTCCTGTTCTTATTATGTATGTACTTCCATATTTTTTATGTTTTTTTTTTGTTTCACATTTATGTTTTTTCTAATAAAAAATTAAAAAAAAATTCGGGTAAAAACCGATTATTCGAACCGGTTTTAATAAAAAAACCGATTTAAAAAACCAGCTAATTTTGGATTTTTGTCGAATATATGACAACTCTAGTTGTTTTAGGAATGTTATTTTTCCAAAGACCCTGCGTTTAAAAAGAGTCCTTAACATGTCACAATTGGGTGTTCAATTTGACCAATTCCAGACAAAAAATTTTTTTTTTTTTAAGAAATCCTTTAAAGAAAATTTTTATTTTATTTACTTTCTTAACATAAGACGACCTAATTTCATTAAAGACAGAATTTAAAAAATATTTCACCCACGAAAATACTTAAAAGTTGAATTCCATTTGGGTTCCTCTCCGGTAGGCTAGTAGCTAGTAAGCTTTACTCAACTCAGGGGTTTGTGTTTTACTACCGAAGACTCTGATCATTGCAGTGTGAGCACTGGCCGCCAGAAAAACAAACAGCGCAGCGCAAAGCTGGCGGAGCGCCGCCGCCGGTTGTTTTTCAGCTTTTACCGGCTTGTTGTTACTCAAAAAAGCCTCCATTTTTTTGTCAACTTGTATCGACTTAACCACCCAATTTAAACAAAAGAAATTTTTAGAATAAAAATGTTGGAAACAAAGTTCAAAACTGAAATTTGTGGATAAATCCTTTTATTGAAACAAAAACATAAAAAATCGAGCCGAAAATTCTGCCGTTTTCATTGATTAAAAGTCGCCATTTTATAATTACGCAGCCGCCGCTGCCGAAAATTTTGCTACGGCTTGTTTTACTGCTGGCCGCAGCGCTATTATGACAAAAACCAGTAAATGAAAGATGTCGTTTAAATCAGTTGGCTTAGTGATGGATAACAAATGAATCGACTTAGTATTAGTAATAGAAAGCCAATCATAATAGAGTCTCTGGGTTTTCGAGTGAAAGAGCCATTCTAGGGGCACAATTTCCCCTAAACTAATTTCACTACCTAAAGCTCTGTCTATATCGATTTTTAACCGACTTCAAAAAAAGAAGGATGTTATCAATTCGTCATTTTAAAAGAAGTTCAGAATTTTAAAAATTAAAGGGTGTCCCCATACAACATACATGTTTTTTTACGTGTATTATGAATCGTAAAGGGCACCATTTTAAAAAACTGCATAAAAGTATAGCTGCCAATAACAGAGAGTAATAAAAAATAAACTTAAAATTAAAAGGGTGTCCCCATGTGACGTCAATTTACCTAAATGTCCCTATCTTTGAACCATTGTAGACAGTCACTTGAAAATTGGACAAAATGTCCAATATTTATAATAAAAATTAAATATTTATAATTAGAAATTAAAGGGTGTCCCAATAGTTGATGTAATTTGATGTATATGGCAAAACTTTTGAACCGTAACAGAGAGACGGTTGAAATTTACAAAGTATATCTACATAAGTCCGATATAAATTCAAGTATAACATTTAATTTTGGAAACTATGGGGACACCCCTTAAATGATGTAATTTGAGCTATCTGGCCCTATCTTTTGAACCGTTATGGACAAACACTTAAAAATTAGACAGAATCTCGACTACTATGTCCGGTATAATAACATATATAAATATTTAAAATTATAAATTAAAGGGTGTCTCCATAGTTGATGTAAATTGATGCATATGGCCATACTTTTAAACCGTTATAGACATTTAAAATATTTACAAACAATAAGTCCTTTATAATAAGTGTTTAATTTAAAATTGTACATTAAAGGGTGTCCCAATAGGTGATATTATTTAACCTATATGGCCCTATCTTTGGAACCGTCACTTGTTATTACTGTGTAAGTAATAATAAGTGTAAAAAAAATAAAGGGTGTTCTCATACCTGATGTAATTTGTGATATATGGCTTTATCTCCTGAACCATTATGGATAGACGTTTGAATATACAGAACGTATAGAGTAGAGTACTATGTCCATTATAGCAACGAGTATAAAATTATTTGATTGGGTACTAGTTGTTACAGATTACTTCCTATTAAATTTTTACTTTAGAATTGATGTCCATATATCTGTTTTGAAGTCGGTTTTTGTTTGCAAGAATCCCTATTTCAATTGCTTTATATTTGGATTTGCTATAAATCATCATAAATTAGATAAATTGCCAAATGTGGCAACTATGCCCATATCAAAAAGTGGTAATATTGTTGGCATTCCGCCATTTTCAATAAGTAGACTGTATTGCAATTTAGCGTTTTTTCCCCCAAAATAAACGTTTCATTTATTAAAACAATTGTTAATATTTTTCCCGGTTTTCATCCAGTATTTCACCTTAAGAACTATGATTTAATTTCAATTTTAGAATTAATTAGTCGTTTAATTACTTAGACGCCTCTACAAACTTATTGATAATTTAGCTTATAATACTTTTAAGTGGAAGCTTAACGCAACCGGTCAATTTATTTTTTTATAAATTTGCTTACTAATTAAACTTCATGAACTTGATTTGCATAAAATGGATAATGAAAAAAAAAAAGAAAAATGTCATTCAAAGCCAATTTAACAACCTAATGCTTACGATTACAAGAAACTATAATTTTTTCGTAATTAAACACGTTTTTTTATTCTCTATATGGATGTACTAACATTAATATTTCATTATTATTTCCCTCTTTAATTTAATTTGTAAATATAATTTCCATAATTTAGAGAGGAGGAAAAGAAAAAGAAAAAATATTTTTTTTTTTTGCAATAAAACACAACCTTCCATCATAATCATCAAATACTACACATCAGCTATTGAAGGTGACCATACGTCAGTCGAGAGACATCATTATCATTATCATCCCATAATATCATCATTAAAAATACAACATGGGCGTTTGGAAAATGTATTGTACAGTAATTTGGTTGTAGGTGTAGATTTTTGTTTAAGTTTTTTTTTTTTTTTTTTTTTTGTATTTGATTGCACGTTACAGTGGGTGTATTAAATTAAATTTACACTTTTCACACAAACTATTGGAAAATGCATGATCATGAGCATAATCGTGTACGACCTTTTTTGGCTTATATTCATGACGATCACGAAAACTCACGCTCACGAAGCAAGAAAAACAAAAACAAATGAAAAATAATAAGAACATCTGTTCATTTGTTCAACGAATTGTGAAAAAGGAGGAAGGTTATCTATCTACTCGTCTGTTTTTATACCCTTCACCACAGGTGGAAAGGGTATATATAAGTTTGTCATTCCGTGTGTAATTTCTACAATATTCATTTCCGACCCCATAAAGTATATATATTCTGGATCCTTATACATAGGGAAGTTGATTAAGCGATGTCCGTCTGTCCGTGTTAGTGTTGTAATGTCATTTGCCAAGGCACCAGACGAGATACAAAAAATTTAAGCACACCAATCTGTCAGGCATAGTTTCGAAAATTTTGGTATTGCAATTCAGCAACATCGGATCATTCCTGTGGGCCAAAAACCACGCCCACCTATATTTTTTTCACGTTTTTTTTTAATTTTTTTCGGCTTTAATGATTCTGTTTTGCCTCTTTGTCAAATAAATATTAGACTGCGACAGGTAGATCGCAAGGAGTGCATACAGATCTCGGGGGATCAATAACCCCCTGCGAGGGGCGATTTTTGTTTATTTTTAGATTGGTAGGGGTTTTCTGCTTTGATTTGTATTAGAGACCTTAATAGAAAGCAATACACATAGAGGTAGCCAATGGACCCACAGGGTACCCACTGATAAATAGGAGCAGTTAAAAGGACCCCCAATGTGTCAATATGAGGAATTTTTTTTTGTAAGGATTTATTTTTGCTTTAGTCTGACCAGTCTCTGATTATTTTGAACCCTCAAGGGTTCAAAATAATCATAAACCCTCCAAAATCAAAAATTAATGAAAGGTAAAAGTTTAAAATTAAAGGGTGATCCCATAACTAACGTAATTTGACGTAGAAAGCCTTATTTAGTGAAATATTATTAACAGACACTAGAAATTTACACACAAAGTGTACGTTGTTATGTCAGCTACAACAACAGCTTGAATAAATAAAGTCTAATATTAAAGGGTGACCCACAGAAAATGCAGTTAAGACGTTTAATGCTTAATCTTTTAAAGCGTAATATTCAAAAGTTTTAACTTTATAAACAGTGTATATTTCCAAGCCCGCTTTAAGACACAGCAGTAAAACATAAAATTAATAATTAAAGGGTGGCTCTTAAAAGAGTTTATTTTGTTTGAACCACAACTGCCAGACTCTTAAAATTGACTCAAGTAAAAAAAAAAAATAAAGTACAAATTAAAAGGTGACCCCAAAAAAGACGTAATATGACGTAATGTAGCCTTATGTTTTGGACCGTTAAAGATAGAAAACTGTAAATTAAAGGGTGACTCTTAAAAGAGTTGATTTTGTTTGAACCACAACTGGCAGACTCTTAACATTGACTCAAGTAAAACAAGTAAAAAAAAAAAATAAAGTATAAATTAAAGGGTGACCCCAAAAAAGTCGTAATATGACGTAATGCAGCCTTATGTTTTGGATCGTTAAAGATAGAAAACCGTAAATTAAAGGGTGACTCTTAAAAGAGTTAAACCGTAACTGGCAGACTTTTAAAATTCACTTAAGTACAGCAAGTAAAAAAAAATAATGTAAAAATTAAAGGGTGACCCCAAAGAAAACGTAATATGATGTAATGTAGCCTTATGTTTTGGAACGTTAAAGATAGATATCTGTAAATTATTACAGAGTTTATATCACTACAGGCAGTGCCTGCGACGTAGTCATGTCTCTTTATTGTATATTCTTAAAGATATACTTTATATATTTACTTTATATGTAGAGTTACCCATCTCTGGGTCATTTCTCAGGAACTTATAAAATAGGTTTTACATGAAATTCTATTATTGCAGAGTTCCTGTAAATAGTGTCTAAGATTTCTAGTTAAAAAAAAATAAATAAAAAGGTGCTGCCAAGTTTTCAATATTATTGAATCTGTATAATCGCTTACCCTGTCGTTTTTATTTATTTTTTTTTCCAACAGCAAATCAAATATTTTACGGGACTTTTATTAAATTTTATTAAAATTCATTCAGTAGTTTTTAAGTGATGCCAACATAGACAGACAGAGAGGGACACAAATATTGGTGTTCTGTATTCCATATCTATCTGCACCAGCAACAAAATCTTCAAATAAAAAATATACAAAGAAATAAACAAAAAGTAACTTTCATTGCTAACCGAAGGTTGGCTGAAGGAACAACAAAATATAAGGTGGTAAATATTAAAAGTAAAAATATTCAACAAGAGGGAAGCTTAAGGTAGTGGTAGACTTCTTTCTCACCAACTGACGATTGATAATTGAATACAATTTTTCTCGTATTCCTTTATCTGGGTTTGGTTGGTTAAATAGATGATGCTTACAACTAAACACTGCCCTAAGTAGATTAGATACAAGAGTGCTGAAGACGGACGTGGCTGTCTAGAAAATGTGCATTCCGCTCTCCTGCTGGTGTCTAAAAAATCCATTTTCCCAATTTTTCCTTAATATTATCACCTAATTTGTAATTTAATTAATTCTTTCTTAGAGAGCATAAAAACGAACTTAAGCTTGATTATTGTATGTAAAAAAAATATATATTTTATGTGCAAACATGTTCCCTTGACAGTTTTATTAGATATATAGATAGTAGTCCGCTAGGCATAGAGGAAACACCCAAATAGGTTAGCCATTGAGAGCATCAACCGGTGTAGATTCGGGTTTTTCGATAATTTTTTATATATTCGTTAATTAATCCTTGATTGCTACTTAAGCTATCAAGCTTCAGTAAATAATTATTCGAGTAAATAATTATTCGAGTAAATAATTATTCGATTAAACAATTATTCGATTTACTAAATATCATTATTCGTTTAACTAAGCCTTTTTTGTGTCTCATTTTTATTATTTAATTTAAATTTTCAATATTTACTTCTTTCTGTCTTTCTCTTTTTCTCGCTCTCGCTCCTGAACTCTTTCTACCTCGAATCTTTTGTAAACGAAAAAAATTGTTTTTTGAAATTCCCAAACAATTGAATAAAGAGTTGAATGCAAAACACATGGTGGTAGTGGATGCACGTGTAAAAGACAGTGGTGCTTAAAAAGTTTATTCAATTCTAAAAAACTCACCTCATCACCTTTTTCCATTCACCATCTAGTATCTGTCTTCACCTAATCTTTTATCCTTAAATAATGACGATGATGATGATGATGATAATAATTATGTTGATAGACAATCATTTACATCACAATTTTTCAGTCTCTTTATTTGTGAATTTTGTGTGTTTTAACAGTAAAATAACAACAAATAGTTTATATAAAATTGTATTATTTTTTCGTTTCTTTCCCCCAATGCTTTAATAAATGTATGTGTTTTGCAATGTATTCCGAAATAAAAAAAAATGTTTTTCTGTTTGTGTTTTAAAATTTTTTTGTTTTTCTTTCTTTGTTTAGGAAATTAAATCGATTTATCGTTGTTCTCTTCTTCTAAAATCTAAATCTAAAATAAATTAAATAAACATTTTTTAATTGTTTTTTCTTGAAAGTTTTTTTTTTAATTGTTTTTTCCATTTTCTTCTCATAAAAATCTTTCGTTTTATTGCCCTAAATCTATTTAAACAAAATGAATTTTATATTTAAATTTCGTGATTTATATTTAAATTTTACACTTGTATACATAAAATTTTTGTTATTGTTTTAAATCAATTCGTTGAGTAAGAGAGGAATGGAGGGTGGATAGGAAGGAGTCTAAAAGAAAACATAAAAATAAATAAATTATTTACTGCAAAGAATATAAAAATTTAATACACGTTTCATGAAAAATTTTAACAAATGTGCTATAACGAAAATTTAATATAACTGCACAGTGGGGTTATTTTTTTTTTTTTAATGAGCTATTCGAAGTAACATTATTTAATAGAACAAATATGCATATATTATTCAGTTAATAGGTAAATAAAATAAATAAATCAATAAATAAATAAAATAATAAAAAAAATAGCTTTTATAAACTAACTTTAAATAACCGATTATTCGGGTAAACGATTATTCAACTAAACAGTCGGTTATTTATTACAGTCGGTTATTTTTTTCTTTATTATATGTATGCATATATAGATAATCGATTATTCGAATAATGGAGAAAGCACGAAAAAAATTATTTGAATAAAATTATCCGGTTAATTTTTTTTTATTTCTACAATTCAAATAAAATGATAACATTTATTATTAAATTTAAAATTTTAACTTTATATAACCGATTATTCGGATAAACGATTATTCGGATAAACAATTATTCCGTTACCGGTTACAGGCGTTAAAAATTTTACGGTTATTTTTTTTTTATTATATATATGTATGTATAGATAATCGATTATTCGAATAATCGAGAAAGCACGTAAAAAATTATCCGAATAAAATTATCCGGTTAATTTTTTTATTTCTACAATTCACATAAAATGATAACATTTATTATTAACTTTAAAATTTTAACTTTAAATAACCGTTTATTCGGATAAACGATTATTCGGATAAACAATTATTCCGTTACCGGTTACAGGCGGTTAAAATTTCACGGTTATTTATTGCTTTATTATATGTATGCATATATAGATAATCGGTTATTGGAATAATCGAGAAAGCACGTAAAAAATTATCCGAATAAAATTATCCGGTTAATTTTTTTATTTCTACAATTCAAATAAAATGATAACATTTATTATTAACTTTAAAATTTTAACTTTAAATAACCGATTATTCGGATAAACGATTATTCGGATAAACAATTATTCCGTTACCGGTTACAGACGTTTAAAATTTTACGGTTATTTATTTTTCCTATATATATGTATATATAGATCAGCTCCGTCAGTTAGCTTCGTTTTTAACAACCCTGTGTTAGTTAACTCATTTGTACAAAAGATGGTAAAATACACAAAAATGAATTATTTTAAACATTTTTATGCAAAAAGTAATTAAAAGCAGCTATTTTATTAACATTTTATTGATAATTAATAATAAAGGCTTTTCCCATATGGACATTTATTAAATATCAAAATCGGAAAGGTGCGGCTTAGCGGACTATAGGGGTTGAAAGCTATGACATTACAGATTTCAGAACTATATTGGTTATATTCAGAATTTGTATAGGTTTTTAGTAATAGATTTTTGAAAAAAGTGAAAATATGCATTTTCCCATATGGACATTTATTAAATATCAAAAATGGCCAAAACCAATATAGTTCTGAAATCTGTAATGTCATAGCTTTCAACCCCTATAGTCCGCTAAGCCGCACCTTTCCGATTTTGGCCATTTTTTTGATATTTAATAAATGTCCATATGGGAAAATGCATATTTTCACTTTTTTCTATTACTAAAAACCTATACAAATTCTGAATATAACCAATATAGTTCTGAAATCTGTAATGTCATAGCTTTCAACCCCTATAGTCCGCTAAGCCACACCTTTCCGATTTTGGCCATTTTTTTGATATTTAATAAAAGTCCATATGGGAAAATACATATTGTCACTTTTTTCCAAGCCTTTATTATTAATTATCAATAAAATGTTAATAAAAATGCTGCTTTTAATTACTTTTTGCATAAAAATGTTTAAAATAATTCATTTTTGTGTATTTTACCATCTTTTGTACAAATGAGTCAACTAACACAGGGTTGTTAAAAACGAAGCTAACTGACGGAGCTAACTTCACACACATAACAAAATCAATGTAATTATAATTACAATAAAAAGATTAATGCATAACAACTTGCGTAAAGATAATTCCGAAAAAAATAGTTAATCGGTTAAAATTATGTATAGTTATATGTTAACAAAATATTCGAATAATCGGATTACGTATTTGGCTTTTTAAATAATTGCTTTTTAATATCTTGTATTCAAAAAAATAAATAAATAAGTAAATATCTTCTATTTAGACAACCGATTGTTCAATTAAGCGATTATTCGAATAACCGAATATTCGAATAAGTGATTATTCGAATAACCGAATATTCGGATAATTATTTATTTATTTATTTTATTTACTATAATTAAAATTATAATAAATCTTAGGAACCAAAGTACTAGCAAAAAATGCTATTGGCTTACATTCGGATAATTGATTTTTCGTATAACTGGTTATTCGCATAATAAATTATTTTGATAAAATTATCACTATAAAATTATTCCTTTTGCAGATCGTTTTTATACAAAATGAAAATATTTTTTTGTTTAATGCAATTATGGAAGTAACCTATTTTTGTACAAAACAAAACTCGGATAAATAATTATTTATATAGAATATAATTAAAATAAAAATATTTGACTATATGTACTTTGTTCTTAAATAATTAGTTTCCTGTTACAGATTATATAAACAACAACAACAACTATTTATTCGAAGATTCATATAAACGATTATACGGTTAATTAATCGAATAAAATGATTCTATATTATTCTATAAATAAATAATTTTATAACTTTCTGTTGTTAAACCAAAATTATAAAACTATTGTTTTAACAGCTTTTTCTTCATAACCTATAGTTCAATAAATACGGATATAAAGTATGTAAAAATGAAATAAACGATTAATCGGACAAAAATAGCCCATTTTTTTATTCCATTAACCGATTATTTTATGATTTTATTACGGACTAGATGTGCTCACACACGTTGTGTGCGTCCTGACAATAATTTGTTCGATTTTAAGACTTACGTATTTACTTTATATAAAGGTACCCATACCTAGTTAAAATTCTAAAATTTATATAAAATTCTAAGATTTATTGTAAAGTTCTGTAAAAGACAGACAGGAAATCTGTTACTCATTATTTTAAAACAGCGCCATCTGTTGCGCAACATTGCTTAAAATATACTGCTGCCAAAAATAAAAGATGCCTTCAAATATGCAGTACCTTTAAATCGATAAAATATTTTATTTATTTAATATTCGTTCGATTATTCGGAACCAAATAATAAGTCAATTTATTCTTGTTTTAATAAATAAATGGTTATCGATTTAGGCTGATATTTACACGTTTATCAGTTGGAAGATTATTTTAATACTTTAATTCATCTAATTAATCGAATCAACATTGAATTTATTTTTAACGAGTTTTAAGTTCTTATATTTTAAATAACTTATTTTGTAAACTTTAACTCGTTTCTGTAGAATATTCGTGTATAAATTCTATAACCAATTGTTAGATTTTTCCACATTTGATCAATGGTAAAAATTTCAATCATTGTTGGCATCTCTAAAAAATCGAGCCCTATTATTATGTATTATTTTGGTAAACGATCCTGATAAGATATTTATTATTTAACAAATTGACAATTTCGAAAACAATAGGTTCATTTATTATATTATTTGGTGAAACTGTTTTAATCATGTAATCGACTACTCAGTTAGACGGATAATTGATAATTTGGTTCGCCTTTTAACTGAGTAAATTATTATTTGAGTTAATGAAATAATGTTGTACTAGATCGATTGTATTTTCAATGTAATTCCATTTTTCAACGAACTGAATAAATATTTGGGTAATGGATGATTATTCGATATAAAGAAATATTTTATTTAAATGTTGAAACGTGATTTTTCGGTTATATTTCTATCTGTTAAACCTGTTATTCGGTTTACTTATTAAATATGTAACCGATTAATCGGTTAATCGATTATTCGGATAATCGATTATTCGGATAATCGACTATTCGGATAATCGATTATTCGGATAATCGATTATTCGGATAATCGACTATTCGGATAATCGATTATTCGGATAATCGATTATTCGGATAATCGACTATTCGGGTAATCGATTATTCGGATAATGAATTATTAGGGTAACCGATTATACACGCAAATATAGCGATATTTAATAGATTTCGTTTGTACATACATATATAAAGCACAAAATGTGTTTGTCGGAAAGCCATAGCTGCCTACACCAGTGAACCGATCTTTCTGAAATTTTCACAGTTTGTTATTAGATATACGGTTGGTAAAAGGGGGACTTTTTTTTCATATTCCACGTAGGCGTGGCACCTCCTTGGTAAAAGTAATATACATAGTTTAAAGAAAGATAGACTTGATTGGAATAGTGGGCGTGGTACCTCCCATACAAAGTGAAAAAATATTATCCTGTATCTAGAGAACTGAATTAGGTAGCACCTTGGAATTTCACACACACCAGTAACCATCATATTACCGTTCATAGTTTAGCGAAACACAGACTGAATTGGAATAGTGGGCGTGGTACCTCCCATAAGAGGTGAAAAATTATTATCGTGTTCCTGGCGAACTGCAAACTTTGCATGAATAACCCTTATGCTAATGCGCATAGTCTACCAAAATATAAACTATATTGGGACAGTGGGCGTGGTACCTCCTATACAAAGTGAAAATTATTAATCGTGTACCTGGAGAACTACAGACGGTAGAGTCTTGAAACTTTGCACAAGTTACCCTCAGAGTAATGTGCTTTGTCTAGCAAAATACAGACTTGATTTTAGGATATTGGCAATGGTACCTCCCATAAAAAGTAAAAAATTATTATTATTGTGTTATATTACGTATAGTCGAGCAAAAACCAGATTGTATGAAAACAGTAGGCGTTGTACCTTGCATATACATAAACTAAGACATTTTTGATGTGAGAATAGTGTGCGTTTTCAAATTAAAGGTTGGCCATACTTTTTTTTTCAAGTGTTTATTGTATTTTTTGTGGATGGGTGTAGCGAAGTGCACCGGGGTTAGCTAGTTATTAAATATAATACAGTTACAACTTATATTATAACATAATTTGCCCAGCATATTAACGAAGACTTTCACTCGTTGTAGTGAAACACCCAGACATAGTCTTTGGTTGGAATAAAACCCTTAACCACCAGAGTGATAGACTAGCACACTATATACCAGCCTACCGGGCACCCTGCAGTACATTGAATTTTCTAATCGGTTATTAAAACTATAACCGATTTTTTTATCCTACTATCTTGTTAAACCTCTTATTTGATTTAAACATATAAAACATAACCGATTAACCGCTTAATGAATTATCCGGATAATCGATTATCCGAATAATCGATTAATCGGGTAACCTATTATTGCGATTAATTTATTTATTTTTATCAAAATATATATTTTTTAACTACCAAATGCTTAAAAAATTGCTTCTTATCTAATAACAAAAATTTGTTTAATAATTTTTTGGATTAAAATACTTGCGGCTTTATATATAGATGCTTTTAAATTTCAGAAAACAACCTACAAATTTTATATACATATTTTTTGCATTGTTTCTTTTTTTTTATTTGCTGTCTGGAATGTTGCTAAAAAAATTTCAAGGTTGCAATTGCGAATCAAAACAACAAATTCTAGACCTACATATTTGTCCTCCTTTCCTGTTGTTTCAATTTCTTTGTTTTTCATATAAATTTTTTGTATAAATATTTATTTTTCACGGAAATTATAAGCATTTTATATACATACATATTTATCTTTCAATGTTGCAGAGATTTTAAAACAAATAATAAAACTGATAATAAATTGCAACTAGGTGGGTGGGTGGTGGTGGAACAGAAAAAAAAATATTTCAAGGATTATTTTTCATATATTTTTTAAAACATTTTAAACTGCAGAGAACTTGTATACGTTTGTAACTAATATTACTTTAGCGTCAAAATGATAAGGTCACTTACATTTTAAAATATAAAATTTATTAATTTTTTTTTTGTATAATTTTGCCATACAACTTTTTTTGTTATAAATACTTTTTATCGAAATTCTTGCCCCTTTGACTTCCATTTTCACTTACCATTTTCACTTACCATTTCAATTATGTTTTTTTTATTATAGTTTTGCCTCGATTCAATTGAACCTACTGTCCCCATTACTTTATTTAAATATTCTTGACAACTTGTTAATTTTTTCCAATAAATTTATCTGACTAAACAGTTCGTGCTCTCCTTTCCTCTAAACTAAACTGTCATTGTAATCAATTTATTAATGGTTGTTTTTTTTATTGCAATTTGTGTTTTTGTTGTTCAATAGGTTTCTGAATTTACAGCCTTTTTTTAGTTTAATTTTCTATACTATTTCGTTCTTCTCTATTATATATTTTTTGTTTCAATTATTCAGTGTGTGGGTTGCATGAATGAAGTCTATAAAAAGCAATTTTCTCTCATTCATTTTTGTTGTAAAAATTGAAACTACAACAGTTTAGGGTCAATTAAGTTTGACACCAAAGATTTTTTTTTTCATATATTTTGACAGAGTGCTAGAAAAACATGAAAGTAAATATGCAGACTGAAAGAAGAGCCGTCATGTGCACAGATCTTTAGAAAAAAAAAAAATTATTGAATAACACACTGTGTAATTTTTTAAGTCATGGCAAAATAACCATATACCGACACCACTACGTCATAAAAGACCCAAAAAAAGACCCCTGTCTCCCAGTTTTGCCCAAAGTCCTCCAGGTTTTTTTTTATGGGCCCTCAAAGATGTGGGGCCTCGATGTCATTTTAGCAAAAAAATTATCATTTACTCAAGCTCATATTTTGCAAACCGTTTGGAATTTTGGTATCCTCTCTGAGGCAAAGTTGTAGCTCTTGTCATAAAGAACAAAAATTGTTAACATATAAAATCAAAAAAATCTTCAAGGTCAAAATCGCAAAAAACTTTAAAAAATTCAATTTTTTTACCTTTTTTCCCCTGTTCAGTTCCATAGGTAGCAAACCGTTCAAAATTCAAGGAAAGAATCCAATACAAAAATGAACCTAAGATCTCAATAAACAACTTTCTAGAACATATGAACTTCCTAGGAATGATTCTTAACACCGTTTAGGTAGCGCTTAAGTAGCCGGGAAATTTTTCACTTTTGCGGTGTGTTTCTTTTTACTTCACCCAAATTGTTTGAACTAGCAGTAACTGGTTGGTCCCTTTATTTATTTAGTAAATGTAATTATTTACAACGAGTGACGTACATATTTTTACCAAGTGAATATAATGAGTACTAGTTGTGCCCGGCACGTCGTGGACGACCTGACAATATTTTGCTCGACTTTGCTTTGGAAGTAGTCCACACCAAATGTAAGACTAACTTTTATAGTGCTTCAGTAATGGTTTATGTATTTATTTCATATCAAGGTACCCATCCCTAAATAATATTCTAAAATTTATAAAAATATTTTAAAAATTATTGTAAAGCTCTTTAAAAGGTGTTTAAAATATTTTAATAACAATGTAATTCCACAAAGTAAAAATCAAATACAAGTAATTTATATTTTGTCATTATTTTAAAACAGTGCCATCTGTTGCGCAACTGTGTTTAAAATATCTCACTTTCAAAAATAAAATATCCCTTGAAGTATGCAATACCTTTAAATCGCAAAAAAAGTGTCGGCGTACTTTTACTGCTTTTTCTCTTTATTATCTCTTGGCAATAAGGTATTTTTGCATAATCAGGATGCTAAGGTACCTCCTCGCAATATTTTTTTTATAATCCAACCAGGCACGTATTTTCTTTATATAAAGGTACCTTGGATAAAATTCTAAAAATTATTGTAAAAAATATTTAAATAACAGTGTAATTCCACAAAGTAAAAATAAAAATCAAATACAAATTTTATTTAACTATTGCGTACTATCTGTTGCGCAATAGTGTTTACATTATCCCACTTTCTAAAATAAAAGGTGTGCAACCGTGTTTAAAACATCCCAGTTTTAAACCGAAAATTTCAGTACCTTTAAACCGGAAATTGCGTACATTCTCTACTTTTTCTCCACTTTCTCTTGGAAATGAGATATTTTTGCGGGAAAAAAGTATCCTATATTGGAATCAGGATGCTAAGGTACCTCCTAAAAAAATTTTGTTAAAATCCATTCAGTAGTTTTTACGTGATGCGAATACAAAAGAAGAGCAGACAGACAGATAGACAGACGGAAATGAGTTACTTTTTATATGTATAGATTAAAGTGCTGTATATAAAGTACTGTATATATAGTAGTGTACATATAGTACATAAATTACTGTACATAAAGCACTGCACTTAAAGTACTGTACATAAAGTACTGTATATAAAGTACTGTACATAAAGTACTGTATATAAAGTACTGTACATAAAGCACTCGAACTAAAGTAGTGTATATAAACTACTGTACAAGATGTACTGTACATGGAGTACTGTGCGTAGAGTATTGTTTATGAAGTACTGTGAATGAAGTACGTGAAGTACTGTACATGAAGTACTGTACACAAAGTACTGTTCATAAAGTACTGCACATGAAGTACTGTACATAAAGTACTGTACATAAAGTACTATACATAAAGTACTATACTACTATACATAAAGTACTGCACATAAAGTACTGTACATAAAGTACTGTACATAAAGTACTGTACATAAGGTACTGTACATAAAGTACTGTACATAAAGTACTGTACATAAAGTATTGTACATAAAGTACTGTACATAAAGTACTGTACATAAAGTACTGTATATAAAGTACTGTACATAAAGTACTGTATATAAAGTACTGTACATAAAGTACTGTAAATGATGTGCTGTATATGAAGTTCTGTACATGAAGTATTATACATAAAGTACTGTAATGATTTACTGTACCTTAGTAGATGAAGTACTGTACATAAAGTATTGCATATGAAGTATGGTACTGTACATGAAGTACCGTTCGTAAAGTATTGTGCATTAAATACTGTATATGAAGTAACGTACAGAGATACTGAATATAAAGTACTGTACACAAACTACTCTGCTCGAGTAGTATGTACATACTGTACTACTGTAGCTCTTTTTATGATGCAGTTGAGAGGTCACTAGGTTTATAAAGTATTCTAGGAACCGGACACTAGAGTTTTTAACAGCTAGATTAAACCTTTTTTTTTTTTTTAAAGAGAAGTACCACTCAGGCAGTTAATGCCTACATTAACTGTACTGTGGTACTTCCTTTGGAAAGGGATAGTAGTAGATAAGACAAATTGTTAGTGATAGTAAAGCTTCGATTCTGGCAACACTGCAATTGCACGTTATGATTATTTTTAGAAAAGTATTGCGGCGCCTCTGGTGTTGTTTAGGCGAATTAGTTCGAAGCTAGCATAGCCAATTTATAATTATTTTACTTCGCCGGCGATTTAGTGCTATGTGGTAATACCGGCGAAGGAGGGCGCTGTGATATGCATTATTATAAAGAAAAATTAATACATATCAGAAAAATTGATGTTGCCATGGATGAGTATTGAACTCGGGACCATTGCTAACCACTTAAGCTACAGCACCCTCAGATTAAACCTTGAGCTCTAAAGGTACTTTCGAATTAGTTGTTTGAATGTGATATGAGTTCTTTTGATGTGTAAACAGAGATTTAACGAGTACACTACATTAACAATATAAAGCTTGCTCTATTCATTAAGTACAAGTACTTGCTCTATACATTAAGGTCATGTATTGTACATGTACTCTAAGCAGGCATTTTTATGTTTTATTTTAATTTTATCTAAACCGTACTGTACCTATCATCTAGTATTATACATAAATATAATATGTAAAAGCATAAATACTGTCGAGTACATCGAGTAATGTGCTATACGGTACAGTACATCGCGTACTGTACTTAGATTAGATGTACTTTAAATGCTTTAAAAAGAAACTGTATATTAATGCCCTTATTCATGAAAAATAAAGTCTACTTTATGACAAATTTTCATACAAAATTTGTCATAAAGAATACTTGAAGTAAACTTTAATTTTTATGAATTATCGCTTAAGTAAATTATTAAAAACTAAGTTAGTACATACGCAAATAATGTACTACAATTTCTCTAAAGTACAGCACGTTAAGAGCACTGTCTCTAGTTTTGCAATAATTTTTCTTAATAAAATTCTCTGTGTTTTTTTTATAATTTTTCCAGGGAAGGTCCTTTAATCCTTTTAAATCTACTTTTCATATTTAATATTCACTTTGGCTTTTTCTCTTAATAATCAATCCTTTATCCTCTTTGAACTTGTGACTGCATGCATTGCCGTTTAATGCATTCAAATAGCTTCCTTCTGGTCTGTAACACAAGCTTTTTCTCTTTTGCCCACAGCTTCCATTTTTATGACTGGTTTCTGTTCTTTTTTTTCATAAATTTATCCTTAAGTAATGTAAGTTTTTTATGGAAAAAAAAAGTTCTTTTATATTTTTGCATCAATATTAAAAAATAAAAATCCTTCGAGCACCTAGGTGGGTATTATTCTACGTATCAGTACCGTCACCTCAACTACCCCCACTACACATACTCATATCTTTTACTCAAATTTAATTTACTACCGTACAGTACCTAAAGTCTAGCTGTTTGTTAACATGCCACTTGCTGTCCCAGCCATGTTTTATACACATTCGGTAAGATTTTTTTTTGATAATTCACACACACTCATATTACATATCCACACGCTTCCACCAGTGCATTATGTACACACATTTTGTCGTCCCTTAAATTTCCGTTACGGCTTGACGTTTGCTTTTGTTCTTTCGGCAACCTTATGTGGGTATGCCCTTAAAACCACTTTTGAAATACCTCAACTTGGTAAAAATTACAACAAAAAAAAAAAAAAAAAAAAAAACGAGGAAGATGAAACAAAACCATGTGTTCGTATGTATAGTGTTGAAAAGCTTTAAAATGGCAGCAGATTTATGGGATTTAAATGAAAAATTACAATAATTTTTTTTTTTAATTTATGTACAGTCTTAGTGACAGAAATATTTCGAATGCAAAGTAAGTCACAGCTTTTAAAGAAATTTTTTTAAATGTTACGTAACGTAAGTCAACGTTGCGTAATATAAGATTATGTTACGCAATGCAAGTTACGTAACGCATAATTGTTCAAGTTCTAGACTTAGGTAAACACTAGCTCAAAACACTATATGGACATCACTACGATGTATAGAGGTGGGGCTATGGGTAATTTATAATATCGAATTGATCTCATTAAGGCCATGTACGATGATTCTTACTGTCGCATCTTACACAACAGACTAACGGGCCAAAAAATTAGAATTCATAAGGAAGTAAGACAAGGATTGAACTCAATTACGATAGCTACGATTCGGGAATCTACCGGTATTATTATGGGGTCCTCAGTATTTGGAGCCTCATTAGCTCAAACATCACATCAGCATGCATCTCAAACTAAACCAGTGCCCAGAGTGCGCGTAAAAAGAGCTATTGAAACATTTAGAGCCTTGAACTACGTCTGAAACAGTGTTAATAGGGTCAGACTAAAAAAGTTAGGCTTTTCTTTCCAGAAAGTTAAATTTTTTTCCATAAATAGTTACATTTTGTAAATTTATCTTTGAAATTGTAGGTCTTTTTTTGTACCAAAAGTTATGAAAATTTGATTAAATGTTACGTGAGGCCTTCAAAAGTTACGAAAAATGTTAAAAATTATAACCAATCGGCATCCCTGGCCTGAAAGTAATTACAGATTAAACGTGGCCACAAATTACGTATATTCAATTTCAACGTAACGTAACGCCTGTATTGCTCTATGGGTGTGCGAAATATGAAATATATCTGGAGATGCTATTGGAATAATCCACACATTCGTAAACATACAGCTTAGGAGAATCCTTCGAAATCAAATTTATAAAAAGAATATTGATAGCGTATTTTTTAACTCAAATACGTCACGTAAGATTTCAAAACAATTTTAATATTAAGTTGAAAATGTATAAACAAATGTTGAGTAATTTATTAAACAATTTTATTACTTTACTAATTTATTAATTAATTGTAAAATCAAAAATAAAGTATTTTATCGAATATGTAATTTTATATGTTATAACGTAAGGCAGATTTACAAGTTTTATTTTAATAATATACTCGTGCCTAAGGAAATTACACTTTAGCTCACGTTACATACTAAAGCATTAAGTTAAAAAATATCGTTAGTAGCTTAATATATCTAGCTATATTTATTACGTTACGTAATACTACGGGATGTGGTTATGTAATAACATCAACTGGTATAAAATAGTCTTAATGGCATAATACTTTGTATAATGCAATATTTAGTTCTTATCGCAATTTTATTTTAAGCTAAGTTCTTAGCCATTTTGAACTCATTACGTAATATAACTTACCAGCGTAAAGAAAAAAAAAAAAATATCATGTAATTTAAAAAATTTTTAATTAATTTTTAAAATAAACACTTTTATTAATTGAAAAATCAGAGGCTGATATTTAGTAAAAAGGTACATTATGGAATACGAGATTTTATAACAGCGTAATAACGTAAGGCTGGTTTATAGATTTAAAATGATTTACTCGTACAACCCGAAATTAAATTTAAGATAGAGCTATGTATATACTAAAGCATTAAGTTGAAAAATATCGTTAGTGAAATATTTATTACGTTACGTAATACTACGTGCTGTGATTATGCGATGACATAAAGTCAATTTGCAGTTAATAATCTTTTTAGCTTAATATGTTGTATAAAATTGTGATTTCAACAGAGTTCTTATATATTTTTTTTAACGCATTACGTAGTATATCATAACGGTGATAATAGTGATATTGCGCTGTTATGCTAACGTGTTGTGTAATGTTAATTTTAATCTTTATAAAAATTTTGTTTTGTAAATTTAGTTTTGTTTAACACTTTACGTAACGTAAACTTCAGTAGAGTATTTTATACGCAAGCGTTATGCTTTTTTTGTTTATGTGTCTTTAGTGGCGGTTTTTTTTTGAACAATTTTGGTTATTTTAAATTTTATTTTTATAAAAAATCTAATTTTTTTATAAAGATATTACGACTTTTATTGCCTTATATGCATTTGAAATTTTTAATTACGTCAAGTTTTAGTTCTTTTGTTGTGTAGTTAAATAAAACAATATAAAAATAGTTACGTTATTACATTACGTAAGGTAACTTCATCGTACGTTTTGTTTAATTTTAAGACATGAACAACACTTGCTTTAAGTTTGTTATTTTATTATACCCTTCATTTACGATCCCATAAAGTAAAAGTTTATTAAGCGATGTCCGTCTTACCGTGTTCGGGTAGTAATGTCATTTGACAAGGCACCAGACGAGATACAGAAGATTTAAGCCCAACAATCTGCCAGGCATAGTTTCGAAAATTTTGGGATTGCAATTCAGCAACATCAGATCATTCCTTTGGAGGCTGCGATAAAAACTACCATACCCACCTGTATTTTTTTTTTGGTTTTTTTTCATACAAATCTCGAGGGTTTAATAAGACCCTGCGAGAGCCAATTTTGTGTTTATTTTTAGGTTGGTAAGGTTTTTCTGCTTTGATTTGTATTATATAGAGGTAGCCAATAGACCCACAGCGTGCCCACTGGTAACCAGGAGCAGTCAATAGGCTTATTAGGATTTTTTTGCTTTAGTCTGACTATTCTAAGGCAATATAGGTTGCAAGTTCCTAATTTTTACAAAAAAATATTAATAAAATTAAAAGGAAAAAAATTTAATAATATTAAGAGTCAAAAAAATTTATTAAAATTAAAAAAAATTAATAAAATTAAAAAATAATTTTAATAAAAATTTTTACAAAAAATATTCTAAAAAATTTAAAAAAAAAAATTTTTAAAAAAATATTTTTCAAAAATTTTTACAAAAAATTAAAAAAAAAATTTTACAAAAAATTAGAATAAAATTTGTACAAAAAAAAAAAATTAAAAAAAATACAAAGAAATTTAGAAAAAAAAATTTTAAAAAATAATATAGCACTCTTACATTGTTTTATTTTATTTTATTTTATTTCATTTCAATTTATTTTCCTCTCACATTAATTCGTATTGCCAGTTCAATTTGTTACAACGAAATTATAACATCAAATTATTTCTATTGATTTTTTCATTCGCCTCAAGACTGTTGTACACATTTAAAATTATTGAATTATTTTATCATTTCCTTTTTCGTTAATTTGCTTCTGATGATGAAACTAATAATGACGTTGTTGAAATTGCTTCATTTGATTATCCAACATTATCATATTATCAGACAGCAGAAATAATCGTGTTTTTTTTTTAACTTTTTTTTCAACATTAAAGAAATTTCATTAAAAATCCATTACGTTTTCTAACTGCTGTCATTTTCCCACATTGCAGACACTAGCAATAATTCCTCTTAGTTGCTGGCTGCATACAACCTTATCGGTTTGTCCTTGTACTAAACTAAATGCAATACATTTTGAGTGAAGTTTATTTCTAATACAATTTAGGTTTTAATGTCTGATATTTATAAGTTTTCTAGAGATTTGCAGGAGTTCAAACCAACATTTTATTTTTATATTTTGAGGCAGGTCTTCCCAAAGAGAAAAAGTGTGGAATGAAAAATTCACACTGTATAAAGGGAACGACATTTCACAATTTGGTGACCTTAAATTTAAAAAAAAAACAACAACTTTCTTTAACAGGCGATTTTAATTATAACCTCAAAATGCATGCTTGTATTTTTTTACTCATTCGGTGAAAATCTATTTGTCAGACGTACATACATTTTGCATTTTGCTTGTCACGCTTTTTCGCACAAATTTATCTGACATGTAATAGAAAATTTGTCATTGCTCTCTCCCTTCACTTTACAAACTTAACATGCAGCATTAGACAGAATTTTACTTTTTTTTTTATCTTTGGTACTTGGTGTTATTTTGTCATTTTAACCACAAATTTCCCTTTTTTAGTTCAGTTATAAATTTTGCAATCTTTAGATTGTACGTAGAGAAACAAAAAAGAAGATAATTTATAACCACGAAAACAACAATATCTACAAGAAAAGGTTATAACATTGACATTGATGTGAGCAAATTGTAGAAAAGAAAAAGAAATCATTTCTAAATAAATCAATATTAATAGAAAACTATCTCTTAAAGAGTGCAATTTTTTCTAGAGAAAGCTAGCTCTTAAAGAGAACAAATTTTCCTAGGGAAAAATAGCTCTTGAAGAGAGCAAATTTTTCTAAAGAAAACTAGCTCTTGAAGAAAGCAAATTTTCCTAGAGAAAACTACCTCTTGAAAAGACTCAATTTTCCTAGAGAAAACTAACTCTGAAAATACCAAATTTTTCTAGAGATAACTAGCTCTGCAATAGTGCAACTTTTACTAGGGAAAACAACTTGCACTTGAAAAGATAAAATTTTCTTAGAGAAAATTGGCTCTTAAAGAGAGCAAATTTTCTTAGAGCAAACTAGCTTTTCAAGCTAACTAATTTTCCTAGAGAAAACTAACACTTGATAAGACCAAATTTTCCTATAGAAAACTGGCTCTTGGAGAGAGCTACTTTCCTAGACATAACTAGCTCTGCAATAGAGTAAATTTTCCTAGAGAAAACTAGCTCTTGATGATCTAATTTTCCTATAGAAAACTAGCTCTTAAAGAGAGCAAATTTTCCTCTTGAATAGAAGAAATTTCCCTAGAAAAAATTAGCTCTTGAAGAGAGAAAACTAGCTATTAAAAAGAGCAAATTTTACTAGAAAAAACTAGCTCTTGGAAAGAGATAATTTTCCTAGAAAAAACTAGCTCTTGGAAAGAACAAATTTTCCTAGAGAAAATTAGCTCTCGTGGGAAGCAAATTTTCCTCCAGCAAACTTTTGAAGAGAGCAAATATTACTAGAGAAAACTAGTTTATGAACAGGGAAAATTTTCCTACAAAAACTAGCTTTTGAAGAGAGCAAATTTTTCTAGAGAAAACTTACTCTTGAAGAGAGCTAGCATCCGAGATATAACTAGCTCTGCAATGGAGCAAATTTTACTACAAAAAACAACTTGCTCTTTAAAGATACAATTTTCCTAGAGAAAACTAGCTCTTGAAAAATCCATATTTTCCTAGAGAAAACTAGCTCTTGGAAAGATCAAATTTTCCTAGAGAAAACTAGCTCTTGAAGAGAGCAAATTTTCCTAGAGAAAATAACTCTTGAAGAGAGCAAATTTTCCTATAGAAAACTAGCTCTTGAAGAGAGCAAATTTTTATAGAGAAAACTAGCTCTTGAAGAGAGCAAATTTTCCTATAGAAAACTAGCTCTTAAAGAGAGCAAATTTTTATAGAGAAAACTAGCTCTTGAAGAGAGCAAATTTTCCTAGAGAAAACTAGCTCTTGAAGAGAGCAAATTTTCCTAGAGAAAACTAGCTCTTGAAGAGAGCAAATTTTCCTAGACAGAACTAGCTCTTGAAGAGAGCAAATTTCCTAGAGAAAACTATCTCTTAAATAGAGCACGCTTTTTGTAGGTCAAATTGGTTCATCATTTTTGTCTTTCCACTCTTTTCTGTCTGTGTATGTGCAGCAGACATTTGAGCTAAAATGAAATGAACGCCACATTTTTTTTAGCGTAAAATGAAATGAACGCCACATTTTTTTTAGCGTAAAGCTATTCAAAAACAATTGATTTTTTTTAATTTATTATAAATTTGTTGTATTCATAACTGTTTTTTATTAAATAAATTATTTTTGTTGTCTGACAAATCGTATAAATCGTATAAGGCATATTAAATTCGTTGAAAATTTATTTCATATCTATGCTTTTTGTCACATATCTCTTTTTTTAATCCCCTAAAAACTAAATGATAAGAAGGGACAAGCAGAAAGAGAGAGATAGATAGAACGTTATATACCACTACACTTGAAAACGTTAAATGACTGGATACAGTGTTGGGGGGCCATGAGTTGGCAGCTGACTAACCTTGACCTTTACAGATTTGTTGTGACAACCTTCTTGTTGTGTAGTGTTGACTGTGCACTGTACTCTTCGCCACTTAGTCTATTTTAATATTTTATTTTTATATTTTAAAATGGGGTTATAATAAACTAACAGTACTACAGTAGTCATGATGCCATATACTTAGTTATTGACAAGATGGAGGAGGTCGTTTTAGAGTGTAAAAAAAAAATAAAAGCAGAGATGAACCCTTTTGATGAATTTAAAGTGGTCTAGAATATTTAAATGAACTCTTTAAATGAAGAGAATTTAAAACTCACAATATAAGTACGTTAACCAACACTTATTATAAAAAGTTAATACTTAATAGATTTGTGAGCAAAAACCGATTAATTAATTTGTGTATTTTTTCGAAAAATACCATAAAATTTTTTTAAGTTTTTAAAACTTAAAATGTTAAACAACACTGGTCTCACGCGAAATCAATACAATTGATTTAAATTTATTTAATTCATTTTTCTATTTTTGATATACAAAATAATTCTTTTAATTAAAAGGTTTACTTTAGAAATTGTGCCAATCTTAGAAATTTAAAAGAGAGCCAATTTTTGTTTTTTTTTTAATTTTTAGAGTTTTTGAAAGTTAATCAACACTTTTTTTATATTTGATAATTTAATTATTTTTCTTATAGATTCCAACATCTTTTTAGTTTTTATACATAAAAATAAGAAATATTCTTAAAAATTTACGTAATAGAAAAAAATTAATCAACACTGGTTTTTAGGGATTTTTCCAAATTCTTCGCAAAAATTTGCAAGATTTTTACTTATTTTACTTAACACATCTTAAAAGTCTGTCAATGTTAATTATTTTGCTAATAATTTCTTTTAAAGTTAACCAACACTTATAATATAAACTTAAATTTAATTGATTTTTAAATGTTTTTGATTTAAATATATATAAAAATATATAAAATATATAAATATATATAATATATATAACAATAATGATCTCTAGTCAAAATCCTTAATGAAAATATTTCCAACACTGTTTTGTAGTTTTTTTTTTCGAAACGGATTGCTTTTGAAAAATGCTAGCAAAGCAAGCTAAAAAACTTGTTTTCCTTTTCGGGATAAAATCAAAAATCTATTAAAACGAACCATTTTTGTGATTAACATTAGTTAACCAACACTATTTATTACAATTTTAATATTTAACAGATTTGTTTAAACAACAACAGTTTGACAAATTTTGAATTTTTAAATATTAGCCAACACGAAATTAAACGAATTAAAGTTATATTGTTAAAAAAGGTTTTAGAATCGTATGTTAGAATTGTTTTAATGTGATAAGCCATTATTCTATCATTCGATTCTAAAACTTATTACACTTAACTATACAATTTTTGAAAAATTTTTGATTTTTAGGGATATGATATATTTTTGATTTCAGTATGTAAAATATAAAGCGATTTTCTTAAAATAAAATCTATAAAAAAAATTAACCAACACTGTTTTTGACTTAGTAACACTAAAATACAATTTAAACGTAAAAAGTAAAACTTAAAAATCTATTAACATGAACAATTTTTGGGGCTAATGTTTAAAATAAAAATATATAAAAGTTATCCAACACTATTACTCTTAATTGTTAACTTTGTAACCCTGTTAAACAATTCAAACTTGCAAATTGTTATAAATAGAATGTTAAATACTCAAGCCATAATTCAAAATTCATTTGCATGTTAAATACGGTTCTAAGATTTTAAATTTTTAACAAAACAAAAAAAAAATTTTTTTTTTATTTGAAAATAAGCAAACGTTAACCAACACTGTTTATAACAATTGTTAAAGATTGTTTGAGTGTATTTAATATGATTTTAATTTTAGTATAAAAAAAATTTAAAAATTCGATTTATAAATGTTCGTTTTTTTAAATTAACCAACACTGGTTTTTAGTGTTTTTTTTAAATCTCCATAGTTTAACGCATTTTAATAGAAAAATTAAATAGAATCAACGGTGTTTATATGGCTTTCATTTTTAGTTTTAAAACATATTTTAAAATATATTCCATAAAATTATTATCCATCTTTAACCAACACTATTTTATAAAATTTTAAAACTCATCTTCCAATTTTTAAGAATGTTCGTTTAACTTCAATTATTTTTTTTAAAGCAGAAAGTTAAACTTAAAAATTTTAATTTCACAGTTTTTGCTTTTAATTATTCTAAGTTATGCAAACGTTAACCAACACTATATATGGAGAAATATTATTTTCGGCCGATTCTTTTAATACATTTAATATTATTTAAATTTTTGTATATGAAATTTTAAAATGCTATTAAAAAATATTGTTTTTTTTTTAATTAACCAACACTGTTTTTTTTTAATTTTTTTTAGAATTTTCATAGTTTTAATACATTTAATATGATTAAAATTTTTATATAAAAAATTTTAAAATGCTATTAAAAAATATTGTTTTTTTTAATTATCCAACACTGTTTTTTTAATTTTTTAAGAATTTTCATAGTTGAATGCATTTTGAAAATAGAATTAAGATTTTTTGTACGGTTTTCATGCTTTCGTTCTAAAATCTGTTTTTTATAAAATAATTATCAATCGTTAACCAACACTATTATAATATTTTGAAAATTAAATACCTTTTATTTACAACATGTTGGTATGTACTATGATTTGAATTTTTGTTTTTAATATAAATAAAATTACAAGCTATGCTTAATCAAAAATGTAAATTAAAAAGTTTACCAACACTGTTTTTGTAAATTTTAAAATTTTCCAGATTCTATTATTTTTTTTTTGTTTTCGTTTGCTTCTAGAGAAGCATTGACTTAGCTTAGATCAGATATAAATACTTTTCTTTGGAAATTTCTTTAAAAATTTGTGTAATTAAATATTACGAGTAGTTTGTAGTTTCTTGTGCCACTGTTATTGCATTTCTACAGCTGCCGGCCGAACAGCTCAGTTACATCATCATTTATGTTTTGAGTATGTTTAAATAAATATTTAAATAGCGTGTTTCTTTTTATAAATAGTCAAGTAATAAATGAATACAATGCAACAGTAAATGAATCGGAACCACAATAATTTCAATTTCAGTACATTTTTCCCCGTTTGTTTGTTTTTTTTTGCTATAATGCAAATTGAACTGTTTACATATGAAATACATTGTTTACAGTTGCTTTTAACAACCTCCACCTCCACTTCCACCTCCCCAGTGAGCTCCTAATTTGTCTTTATTTTTTTTTAATATTTCTGTAACAAAATTCAATCAAAAATAAACAGACTCTAAGAGAGGCTACAACTAAAATAACGAAGGTGGTTCAAGAATTGCAAGAACGGGAAAGAAAAATTTGGAAAAAGTAAATATTTATTATTTTCCTTATTTTACTTTTTAACTTCTATCGGTGGGATAAAGTAGGTGCGAAGTAGCAGCTTATTGCAATAGGTTTTTATATTGCATGACCTAAGATATAGTGATGGTGGGTACCGGGTATCGAGTAATTGATCTTATTTTTTGAGTACTCGATACTTTTAGGGTAGTATTTTTTTTTCAAATAAATTAAATAGAATATTTGACGACTACGATGATAAACTTCGGTCTCTAATATGTCAAGTGTGTTGAGTACCCATTTGAAAAGTATTAAGTGTGATCGAGTAACTGAACGTAGTAGTAATTGCCAGCATTACTAAGATCAGTAACCATGGTAAATTTTTCATTACATTTAGGTGTACTTATGTAGCAACAAAAAAAATTTTGGCAGGTAAGACACTTTTACAACCGCCCACGTATATATATACACCTAATAGAAAACAAGTAATACAATTTGTTTTTATTTTCAAGTTTTTCATTTTAAATCACGTTTATTTTTATTGCATTTTGATTTGTTTTATTTATTTTTAGTTTTGTTATTATTTTGTAGTTGCTAAAGTGTATTTTCTTGGAAAAAGTATCCCATTTAATGAATTATTGCTCTACAGTATTGCAAAAATACACAACAGAAATATAAAACTGCTATAACAAAAGTGACCATAAAACATTATTTTTACTGCACCATTTAACACAAGTTGGGTATATTTTTTCCCCTTTTTTTATTTCTTTCATTTCTTTCATTGTTCATATGTAGTTATGAGTGGTTGAGTATGAAGAGTGAATGATGTTTATTTTGTTTTTGTTTAGTTTATTCAAGCCTTATTTCATTTTTATATTTTCTTAAAAATTAAAAAAAAATAAATTAAAAATTCAGAAATTTATATTTTTTGTTGTTGTTGTTGTTGTGGAGAAACAAAAGAGTTCATGGAAGAAAACAATATCGTTATAATAGATCTGAAAACCAATCTCAATTTAGACATACATACTAGAGACTGACAAAAAGTACTTATAAAATAAATGTAGTCAAGTATTTACACATATTTTTGGGTATTAGTTATTCCTATACTTACAACACAGAAAATACCTACACATACTCATTTGCAGTGAAATAAGTATGGGTGTACTCAATACTTACCACAAACATTATTTATACACAACGAACTTAAAATTGTATAAGTAATGCATGTATGAGTACAACTGGTTGTAGGTAGATAACGTGATGGGTATCTGTCATACCCATACTTATAACTACCTAATACTTACAAGTATGGACAAGTACTTATAATACTCTAAGTATACTTATAAGTAAAACAACTACTTTTAGGAATTGTGTGTATAAAAAGTACTTATAATACTCTAAGTATACTTATAAGTAAAACAACTACTTTTAGGAATTGTGTGTATAAAAAGTACTTATAATACTCTATGTATACTTATAAGTAAAAAAACTACTTTTAGGAAGGATGTTTGGCAATATTTTGTTTATAACCGAACATTGGTTAAGTATGGAGAACCAAAATAATTTTTATATTAGGAGGAAGGAATGAATAAACGTATTTTTAAATTATAAAATAATTAATACATACAGCTACATATATTTATAATATACTCTAAGTATACTTAGAGTATTTACATACTTGTACTTAATCCTACTTTATACTTACAAGTATGGGTATAGCCAATACTTTATCCAACTTTTACTTATACTTAGTTGTATTGCGAAAAATAATGAACAAGTATGCGAATACTTATTCTCTGCCTATACTTGTAGTTATTTAAGTTGAAATTGATATGAGTATGTGTGTTTGATATGTTGTTTGAGCTGTAGCTATACACATTTATACATGTTTCGCCTCAAATACTTAATAAGTACTAAAAATGATACTTTTGTCATTCTCTGATACATACCTGTGTCTGTATGAATTTTGGATAAAAGGTACCTTTCTATATTAACTTCTTTGAAAAAACATAGTTTTAACAAAGAGAATCTTAAAAAAAAGCATTTTTATACAAAAAGTTCTTGTTATAAAAACGCACTTTTTATATAAAAGATATGTATAATACAAAAGTTACCTTTTTATACAAAAAGTACTTTTTTTATTTAGAATTTTTCTAAAATGTGCATTATTCTGAAAGGGTAATATTTTCTAATAAGCTAAAGCTCTGTACAGACAAATATACAGAAAACGTCTAAGAATCGTGTGAACTTACAATTGTTGTCCTGCAATATTGTCGGAAAAAGCATTGTCAGACTTCAAACTAACAATAATATTGTCAGATATGTGACAATCGTGTGTCAGCACAATGTTAGGTCTGACAACCGTCTGTACAGAGCTTAAGTAGCTTAAATATGCTTTTTTATCTAAGAAGAATCTTCTGCTCACAAAAGTTCTTTATTTCCAAAAAGTACTTTATTTTTAAAGCGTACCTTTGTCTGAAATAATAAGATGTGTTTTTTTTGAAAAGGTATTTTTTTTTTCTTAAAATGTTGTTTTTTAAAAAGGGATTCTTTTCTGCTTAAAAATATTTTTTAACAATTTTGTTAAGAAAGTTTATTCTAAAAGCGTACCTTTGTCTACAGAAAAAGGTATTTTTTTCTGAAAAGGTACTTTTTTCAAAAAGTTGTTTTTTAATAACGCTTTTTTTTTATTTAAAAAGTTTTATTTATTTTTTTTTTAAGAAAGTTCATTTTAATACCGTACCTTTTTGTCCACAATAAAAAGTTATTTTTTTTTTGAAAATTTACTTTTTTCTTAAAAAGTTTTTTTTTAGTATATTTTATTAATTTTTTTTAAGAATGTTTGTTTTAATAGCGTAGCGTACCTTTGGCCGCAATAAAAACGTATTTTTTTCTGAAAAGGTACTTTTTTAAAAAGTTGTTTTTTAAAAAGGTATTTTTTCTTAATAAGTATTTTTTAATAAGTATCTTTTAATTATTTATTTTAAAGAAAATTTATTTTAAAAGCGTACGTTTTTCTAAAAAGGTACTTTTTTAAAATGTTGTTTTTCAAAAAGGCTTAAGCATTTTTTACTTTTTTGTAAAAAGATACCTTTTTCTATGTACTTTTTAAAAAAAAGTTTATTTATATAAAGAGCCATTTTTTCCAAAAATTTTTATTAAAAAAAATACTTTTTTAGGTAGGTACTTTTTTAAAAGGATACTTTCCTCTAAGCAAAAATAACCTTTAACTAAAGAGATATATTTTTTTCCAAAAAAGTACTTTTATTTAAAAATGCATTCTACTTTTAGTTTTTAAAAATCATATTTTTCAAAAACTAATATTTTTAAAAAGGAACTTCTATCTAAATCGGTATTTTTTCCAAAAAGAATTATTTTTATATAATTTTTTTTCTAAAAACAATACGCTTTTTTTGGAAATGTACTTTAAAAAAGTATTTTTATACAAAGGAATTTTTTCTTAAAGTTTATATTTTCTTAAACGTTAATTATTGCTAAAAAGAAATATATTTCCAAAAAAAATCCCTTTATCTAATAAGATATATTTTTCAAAAAAGTACCTTTATTTAAAAATGTATACTACTTTTACTTTTTTAAAACTCATATTTTGTAAAAGCTAAAAGGTACGTACTTCTATCTAAATAGGTATTTTTTTTTCAAAAAAACATTTTTAAATAAATTATGTTTTTTAAAAACACGCTTTTTGAAAAGGTACTTTAAAAAATATTTTTTCTTAAAGTTTACATTTTATTAAACGGATATTTTCTTTTCTTTGTTTTCTAAAAACACGATTTTGAAAAGGTACTTTTTTCAAAAAATATTTTTTCTTAAAGTTTACTTATTATTAAACGCGTATTTTCTTCTAAAAAGTTATATTCTTCTAGAACCTTTATGTAAGGAGATATATTTTGCAAGAGGTACTTTTATTTAATAATTTATTTTTCCAAATACGTATACATTTTTTCAGAAATGTACTTTTATGATTGTACATTTTCTAAAAGGGTTATAGTTTTCTGTGAAAATTAATTGTTTTCAAAAGGCTATTTTAAAAAGCTATTTTTTATAAAAAAAAATTTCTTCTAAATAAATTTTTCTGTTTAAAAAGGTACTTTTTGGATAGGATTTTCTTTTTAAAAAGGTACTTTTTTTTGTTTCAAATAGCAATTTTTCTAAAGAGGTACTTTTAGCTCCAAAAAGGAAGGTATGTTTTTTTCTAAAAAGTTTTTTTTTATAGACTTTTTTAAATGGGGATTTTTTAAGGCCATAGTTTTTTAGAGATTTTTTACATATATTTTTCAAAAAAGTATTTATTCGTCAAAAAAGTATTTATTCTTAAAATATATTTTTTAAAAAATGGTTATTTTTTCTATAGATGTATTCCTTTTACAAAAGTACTTTTTCTACCTTGATACTTCTAAGGGTAATTTTTAAAGTCCTACTTTTTCTAAAAAGATTCTATTATTTATTCTATTCTTTTATCTAAAAAGATATATCGTTGAAAAGGTACTTTCTAAAAATTTTACTTTTGACAAAAGTAACTTTTCTATAATGGTACTTTTTCCACACAGGTCTTTTTTCTGCAAAAGTTGTTTTTCTACAAAATGACTTTTTTTACCAAAGTACTTTTTCTATACAGTAATTTTGTCTTAAGTGATTCTTTTTCAAAAAAAGCCACATTTCTCTAAAAAGGTATTTTCTAAAAAGATACTTTTTTCTAAAGCGTTTTTTTTCTAAAAAAGTACTTTTATCTTAAAATGGGCTTTTTCTAAAAAACTATTTCTCCAAAAACATATTATGGATGTATTTATAGCTTGTTAAAGGTACTTTTTCGAAAAAGGTACCTATTTCTTTAGGTACTTTTTCGAAAAAGGTACCTATTTATTTAGGTGATATTTAAAAAAAAGGAATTTTCTTTATAAACAATTATTTTAAAAAGATTTTTTTTTCTAAAACAGGCATGTACTTCTTTTTAGAAAGACATTTTTTATGTAAAAAGTTTTCCCTTTAGGGGGCAAACATTACTTCTATGAACACTTTTGTTTTTCCTTAGTAGTTTAATTTTTCTTCTTTTATACGTATTTTATTTCTAAATTAATTAAAATAATAACTTTTTCTTTTGAAACTTATTGCTTTAAATTATTACTTCTACATCTACTCTGCACCACTATTTATTTAAAACATACAATTCAAAGACTTTAAAAAAGAAAAAGAAGCCGAGGAACAAGCACAAAAACTCTTTGTGGCCGAACAATTGATGAAATATAAAAAAGAATCATCAAAAACTGTCGATAGTCCTGAGGAGCAGGAAGAGGAGCGTCGTCTGATGGAACAATGTTCCATCACACCCACTAGTGAAACCATTATCTCAGCCGATGGTGATCAAATCACTATACATCATGCTCGTGAGGAACCAACACGAAAATCAAAAACAAAATTGAGAGACTTCTTTGTGGCTGAATTTGGTATTTAAATCCAATTTGTTTTTTATTATAAAAATTTTTACTTAACAAGTACCTCCCTCTCAAACATGTAATTGTGCTCTCTCTCTCTCTCTCACACCTCCTTTTCGCTCTTTATATTGTTGTGTTAAACTCTTTTGCGCACTCTATCTCTTCACTTTAATATAAACGTGTAGATCAGCTAAAATTGTTAAATATTATCGTTGTAAGTATTTGGCTAGGAAAATTAAAAAAAAAAAAAAAATATTCATATACCAAAAATTCTCGAATTATTTTTCCTTTTAAAATCCTTTGAGAGAAAACATTTTATTGACTATCTCACTTAGTGCTAAAAATTCCAAACAAATACTACCCTCAGCCAAAGTTCGAAATCTGTGGGCACATATTGAGAGTTGAATTCTTGTGCTCGCCAACTTCCACTTTAATTTAATATATTTGTAGTTTTTGTTATAATTTTTTGTTTTTTCTTTTATCTTATCTAAAATTCCGTTTATTTTATCTTTAAATTCTTAATCAATGTATTCGTTACTCATCATCAACACGTTATCGTCATCATGCAATTACCAGTTAGTTGTATATGAAATTATTTATATTTATTGACTTTTTCTTTCATGTGTTTTTTTTTTATTTAAGTAACGTTGCACAGAGGGGTATTTTCCCAATCTAGCTGGAAAGTCTCTTGTTAGTTGAATGAATAATTATTGTAAAAAATGTTTTTCGATTATATAAAATTATTTTCCTTTATTCCTTCGAGTTTTGGATTATTATTAATAAAATTCTAGGAATATTTATTTTGTATATAATATAATAATAATAATAATAATAATAATAATAATAATAATAATAACAATAATTATTATAATAATAATAATAATAATAATAATAATAATAATAATAATAATAATAATAATAATAATGATAATAATAATAATAATAATAACAATAATTATAATAATAATAATAATAATAATAATAATAATAATAATAATAACAATAATAATTATAATAATAATAATAATAATAATAATAATAATAATAATAATAATAATAATAATAATGTTTTTTTATTTATAAAAATATTCCAATCATTGAAAATAATTTTTTAAATTATAATAATATTCTTTAGAAAACTTTTTGATTATTGAAAGAAGTAGATATTTCTCAAAAAATTAAAATATATATTTTTATAATACCTAAAACATCTAATTTTTTTTTATATGATTAAAATCTTTTAAAATAATGTGTTTATTACTTTTTTTTATTGTTCGAATAAAATATTTTTTGTTTTTAATTATTAAAATAAAAATTTCTCAGAAGATATTTTTTAATTTATAAAAAATTTAGCACTAAAGAGACTATAAACCAGCTCGATTCAAAGTACAGAATGTTAAAGTTTTTTTTTTCTTTTTTAGTAAATTTCAACGAAAATTTCTATAGATTTTTTAAGTAAAAACATTTTTAAAATATTTTTGAATTTAATATTTTAAAAATATTTTTGATAAAAAATATCATACCAAAAGCTTATTTTACTAAAAAAAAAATTCGATTAATCGAATAAAATTTTTAAATTATTCGAATACAAATTTTCTAGAGATACTCTTTTGTTTCAAAAAAAAAAAAAAAAAAAAAAAAAAATATTGTACAAAATGTACAATTTTTATGTATTTTATATGAAAGATATTATAATATATTAAATATGTATCAATTTTTTTATTATTTATTTTGTTTTTTATTATTTATTTTCTTTTTTATTATTTATTTTATTTTTTATTATTTATTTTTTTATTATTTATTTTTTTATTATTTATTTTACTTTTTTATTAATTATTTTATTTTTTTATTATTTATTTTATTTTTTTATTATTTATTTTATTTTTTTATTATTTATTTTATTTTTTTTATTATTTTTTTATTAATTTTTTTATTTTTTTTTATTTTTTTTTATTTTTTTATTATTTATTTTATTTTTTTATTATTTATTTTATTTTTTTATTATTTGTTTTATTTATTTTATTATTTTTTTTTGATTATTTATTTGATTTTTTTATTATTTTTTTTTGATTATTTATTTGATTTTTTTATTATTTATTTTATTTTTTTATTATTTATTTTGTTTTTTATTGTTTATTTTATTTTTTTATTATTTATTTTATTTTTTTTATTTAGTTTATTTTTTTATTATTTATTTTATTTTTTTATTATTTATTTTATTATTTATTTTATTGTTTGTTTTATTTATTTTATTTTTTTTTTGATTATTTATTTTATTTTTTTTATAATTTATTTTATTTTTTTATTATCTATTTTATTTTTTTATTATTTGTTTTGTTTATTTTATTTTTTTATTATTTGTTTTGTTTATTTTATTTTTTTATTATTTGTTTTATTTATTTTATTTATTTAATTTTTTTTATTATTTATTTGATTTTTTATTATTTATTTTATTTTTTTATTATTTATTTTATTTTTTATTATTTTTATTTTTTTATTATTATTTTTTTTTTATTATTCGAATAAAAAATTCTATAAATTTTTTTGAATTATTCTAAATAAAATTTTACAAATATTCTTTATAATTTTTTTTAATTAAAACATTCCAATCACCTCTTGATTATTCGAATAAATGGATAACTCCTAAAAAAATTTAATAATATTTAGTACGAACTTTTTTATAATTTTTATAACATTTTTCTTAAAACCGGTGTAATTTGCCAATCTACCTGGATATTAGGCCAAAAATAAATTTTGAGAAATGTAAAAATTTTGTAGTTAGCTCGACAGACAACAATATTCTGTATCGTATAGTATATTTTCAATACTTTTTCTTGGGATTTGTCGTTTTGGGACAATTTTAAAATCAGGAAAGTTGAGTAAATTGCATACGTTTTTATTGACTTTTTACGATTTTAAGAGGTTTGCAATATATTTTTTGTGGCTAAACGAATAAAGATTTTGTATTGCTTTTTTCCTGTTTTAAAGGCTATATTAAGAGCTACAAATATTAATTTTTAGACAAATTTTATTTTAAATTTTTATGATGAAAAAATTAATTTCTGAAATTAAAAGAGATTTTGTTTCTTTTTTTGTCAAACAAAAAGTGAAAAGGTTTTTGAGAGTGAGGGCCATCGCGATTCTAAATATGTTATATATCACTTTAAAATTTACGATCTCTACTTTTAGACTGTAGAAAAAAACGATGCGCGTTTTTGCGCTATTTTTTTTTTTGCGATATTTTCAAAATTTCACCTTTTTGTGGTTTTGCTCATCTTGCTTTGGTATATACGAGTAAGAAACCTTATGTCGGACATAAAATGTTTTTGGTTTCTAAGTTGTTTTATTATTTTTAATAAAATTTATTTTTACAAGTGCAAATTATTTATTATCTATACATATGTGACCCGGCCTATGAAAAGGTGGCTTATGACTCAAAAAAGAAAAACTACTAAGAAACTGACAAAATGCATTGTTTATCTTTAATAAACCTGTGATTATCTGCCTGACTGTCTGTGTTCGCATCACTACAAAACTTCTGGATGAAATATAATAAAATTTTATGGAGAGGTACCTTAGTATTGTGTTTCAAATATAGGATATTTTTTCCCTCTTAAAAATATCTCATTACCAAGAAATAGGGAAAATAAGTAGTGAAAGTACGAAATTTTTTTTGTCTGTACTGCAAACTTGGCAGTAGCATTTTTGTCAGCGGGTAATTTAAAACACTATTTACAGTGCTCTACAATAATTTGGTAATTTTATAGAAATTTTAGATTTTTATATAACAATATAAGCTAAAAACAAAGTAATGTTCGTCTAGTTTGGCAAAATACCCCTATGTGCGTCGTTTACATTTCACATTTATTGGCCTTTCATTCATGCCAAATAAACACTTTTTTATTATATTATTTTCGTTTTACATGTTTATTTTTTTCAGTGTTATCAGCAATAAAAACATTTGTTATCATTGTCAAGAAAAGTGCTTTTACAATTAGACAAAGTAAAAAAAATTCTTAAGATACTGGAGCCTAAGTGGTTAACGTAAACGTGATAACAAATTATTATCTCGAGAAACAAAAACCGAAAAATTGCTGTAAAAAACTAAAAAAGTATTGTTTACATACAAAATTATTTTGTTTAAACACTTTTTGAATATAAATGTAAAATAATTCCATTTCTTATGTCAAAAGTACGTTTTGTGAAAAAAGGTATCTTTTAGTTCAAAACTAGCTTTGTTTTACAAATAACTTTTTGTATAAAAAGTACCTTTTGTATAAAAATTATCTTTTGTATAATAAATAGCTTTGTTTAAAAAAATCCCTTTTAAAAAAAATATATTTTTAATAAAACTTACCTTTTGCATAAAAAGTACCAACCATTTGTATTCAATTTTTATTAAAACTACCATTTGTATATAAAATAAATTTTGTATACAAAAAACCTTTTGATTAATAAGTACCTGGTGTATAAAAAGCACATTTTATATAAAAAGTACATTTCGTATAAAAAATAACTATTGTGTAAAAAGTATCTTTTGTATAATAAGTATCTTTGTTTAGAAAAGAGCTCTTGTATATAAAATACATTTTGAATAAAAATTAACTTTCTAAAAAAAGTGTATTTTTTAAAGTGTATTTTTATAAAAAGTTAATTTTTATAAAAAGTGTATTTTTAAAAAAAAGTACCATTTTTAACAAAGGACATTTCGAATAAAAAGTATTCTTTGCATAAAAATTAGCTATTCCTGCCATTTGCATATAAATTCAATTTAGCATAAAAAGATCCTTTTGTATATAAAGTACCTTTTGTAGAAATAGCGTCTTTTGTATAAAAGTACTTTATATTTAAAAAGTACAGACTGGAACAAATGGAAAATGTATTTTTAGCATAAAAAATACCTTTTTGGTATAAAAGGAATTTTTATTAAAAAAAATTTAATTTTGTATCAAAAGCACCTGTTGTAAAAAAGTATGTTTTGTATGAAAAGTACCTATTGAAAAAAAAAAAAATTAAATTTTTTATATAAAATGTAACTTTCTTTAAGAATAATAAATCTTTTAGGAAAAAATTAAAATTTTATATAAAAAGTACTTTTGGTATAAAGAGCGGCTTATATAAAAAAGTACTTTATATTTGAAAAGTAACTATTGTTAAAAAAGGAAACTGCCTTTTTTTGCACAAAAAGAATTTTTTTTTATATAAAAATAAATTTTGTATAAAAAGCACCGGTTGTAAAAGAGTACTTTTTGTATGACAGGTACCTATTAATAAAATTAATTTTTTATATAAAAGTATCTTTTATAAAAATGTTAAATCTTTTGATATAAAACTACATTTTATGTTTAAAAAATACCATTTGTGAAAAATACCTTTTGTATAATTAGTGCATTTTGTGAAAAAATAAGTTCAATTTGAAAAGTACGTATAAGTACGCAAAATACGTATAAAGGCATAAAATGCCTTTCTGTATAAAATTGTATTTTTTCTATAAAAAGTATTTTTTCGTATAAAAAGTACCAGTTGTAAAAAGGGGCATATTTAATAAAAAGTACATTATTGAAAAAAGGAATTTTAAATATAAAAAGTATTTTTTATAACATTATTTGATCTTTTGATACAAAATTTCATTTTATATAAAAAGAAGTACCTTTTGAGAAAAAAAATTTTCTTTTGATAAAAAGAGCTATTGTATAAAAAATACCTTTTATATAAAAAGTATCTTATCTTTAAAGATTTTTTTTGGAAAAGAGCTAATTTCGTATAAATAGCGCCTTTTATAAAAAAGTACAATAAATTTGAAAACTACCTATTATAAAAAAAAAAAAATTATTTTTTTGCATAAAATACATTTTTTGTATAAAAAAGTATTTTTTCTATAAAAATTAACTTTTTGTATAAAAAGTTTCAGTTGTAAAAAACGTTTTTGTTTTAATAAAAAGTACAGTATTGAAAAAAGGAATTTTAAATATAAAAACTATGTTTTATAAAATTATTATTTTATCTTTTGATAAAAAATTTCATTTTATATAAAAAGTACCTTTTGTGAAAAGAAATTTCTCTTGCTAAAAAAGCTGTTGTATAAAAAATATCTTTTGTATAAAAAGTACTTTATCAATAAAGATTTTTTTTAATGAGAAAAATCTACTTTTGTATATAAAGCGCATGTTATAAAAAAGTACGTTAAAATTGAAAAGTACCTGTAACATAAAAAGGAAAATTTCTTTTTTGCATAAAATACCTTTTTTGTATAAAAAGTTATTTTTTCTATAAAAAGTACTTTTTGTATAAAAAGAACCAGTTGTAAAATTATTTTTTGTATTAAAAGTAGCTATTGAAAAAATTAATTTTGAATATAAAAAGTATTTTTTATAAAAATAATAAATCTGTTGATAAAAAATTTCATTTTATATAAAAATTACCTTTTATGAAAAATTTGTTTCTTTTGATAAAAAAGAACATTTTGTATAAAAATTGTTTTTTGTATAAAAAGTACCTCATCTATAGAGATTTTTTTTTTTTTTTTTTTTGAAAAAGCTCCTTTTGTAACAAGCCGGACAGCTTGTTACTCACAAGCTATCACGTATAATCAAGACATTCCGTTTTGACTAAAACACCCATCTGCTCGTTCAGATAAAACTGTCAATCGAAATAATGACAATTAAGCATCCAGTATAAGTTTAAGCTATTTTGCGCTTATGGTCTTGAAACCATGGCGATTGAAAGCTTTAAACTTTAGTGCTTTTAGTAATCGTTCCGTTTTATTTCAGTATAGTCGTAGACTACAACCTACTACCAAACTGTAGCTTGTAGTCTATGATTAAATTGTTGGCCATGATATCGTTCATACATCCCTGATACTTTGGTTTAGCACAAGAACGTTAAAGTAAAAAGAAAATATTATTTGTACTTTGTATTAATCAAGAATTTGATTGACTAGAAGTCAGTCACGCGATTGAAAAGAAACAACTCATCAAAATGATTTTAATATAAAAGCAATCACAGCATAAAAGAGTTTTTCATATAAATTTTTCGTTCGTGTCTAAGCACTTAAAATCATTTTATTATTATTATTGTTTTTCGTTTTTCTTCAAATATCTAGAACAATAAAACGTTAATCACACTAGACATGATTCGAATTTTATTTGACCTGCTGTAAGACAAGTAAAAACATTTAAGGAAATGAGAATGTTGTAAGGTTAAATGCATTTTGAATTAGATCAATTTTGAATTGTTGATTCTACACGATTTTGGTTGCGTTTTAAACGAAAACCACAAAGCTGCACTTGTTGTGCGACCTTGAATGTGTTACATCTGACAAAGTTTGAAAGAAAGAAAGAAAGAAAGAAATAATGAAAGTGCAATATGTAAGTAGTGGAAATGGAAAATTCTTCAAATTGTAAATCCATTTAATGTTACCTGCTACTAAACCAAAACTGCCACAAATTGGCTGCTCTACTACATCAAAATCCACCCAGTTAAATCAAACATACAATCCATACAATCAACCAAACAACAACCGTCATCATTATCATTATCACCACCACTACCACCACCTCTTCCTCCTAAATGTACATCATGCAATCGTTGTAATGAAGGCACGTAATGTTCTCAACAAGGTTACGTTTACGCCTCTCTGCACACACAGAATACTTAATTTGAACTAAAAAATATTTTAGCTTTTCTTTTTACTCTTTTATTATTTCTTCCGATTTTCATTATTTCCTGCAAATGTACTTGTTTGCGTTCTATTTTTTGCTCTGTTCTGTTCCGTTTTGTTCTGTTTTCTTCTTAAATGAATAGTTTTCACTTTAACGTTCATGACTTTCTAATAATGCAATAAAAAACAAAATAAATATATAATTTGATTTTTATTTACTAAATGAAAAACGTATCGAAGTCTGCTAGACGGATAGACAATTCAGCAAACAAACTAATAAAGAACATTATAAAATAACAATTATTATTGACGAGATGTCGCCATCAATGTTTGGTATAGAAAACAAATTTCAATTAATTTATTAATGATAAAAATAATTTATAAAAATTCTTTGGAAATGTATATTAATTTTTTTTATGGAAAATTCTTTAAAATCTAAACAAATGTTTGGCAGAAAAAGATTAGAGAAATATTGCTTTTTAAATCAGAGCAGTGTTTGCTATAGAAATGTTATTTTAGATGAGAGCAATCTTTGCTATATAAATATTGCTTTAAATCACAGCAATCTTTGCTATGGTAATATTGCTTTAAATTACAGCAATCTTTGCTATAGAAATATTGATTTAATAGAAAGCAACTTTAGCTATATAAATATCACCTTAAATCAGAGCAATCTCTGCTATAGAAATATCGCCTTAAATCAGAGCTATCTCTGCTATAGAAATATTGATTTAATAAAGAGCAACACTTGCTATAGAAATATTGCTCTAAATCAGAGCAATCTTTGCTATATAAATATTGCTTTGAATCACAGCAATCTTTGCTATGGAAATACTGCTTTAAATTACAGCAATCTTTGCTATATATGTAAATATAGCTTTAATAGAGCGCAACTTTTGCTATAAAAATATTGATCTAAATCACAGCAATTTTTGCTATAGTAATTTCGCCGTAAATCAGAGCAATCTCTGCTATAGAAATATTGCTTTAATAGAGAGCAACTTTTGCTCTAAAAATATTGCTCTAAATTATAGCAGTGTTTGCTATATAAATATTTTTCTAAATCAAAGCAATCTTTGCTATGGAAATATTGCTTTAATTCACAGCAATCTTTGCTATCTAAATATTGCTTTAATAGAGATAAACTTTTGCTATAGAAATATTGCTCTAAAGCATAGCAATTTTTTCTATAGATCAGAGCAATCTTCGCCTTAGAAATCTTGCTCTAAATCAGAGCCATAGAAACATTTATCTAAAGCAATAGATATATAAATCTATATCAATAGAAATATTACTCTGACTCAATGCTACCTTTGCTATAGAAAACCTTTGTTATAGAAATATTGCTTTAAATTGGGTCAATTTATGCTATAGAAATATTGCTTTAATAGAGAGCAACCTTTTCTATAGAAATATTGCTCTAAATCAGAGCTATAGAAATATTAATCTAAATCAATTGCAGTATTTATTTAATTCAATAGAAATATCGCTCTGACTCAAAGCAACTCTTGTTATAGAAATATTGCTCTAAGTCGGAGCAAACTTTGCTATAGAAATATTGCTTTAAATCAGAGCAATCTATACTATAGAAATATTAATTTAAAGCAATGCCTTTGCTATAGAAAAATTTCTCCAAATCATAGCAACTTTTGCTACAAAAGTATTGCTTTAAATCAGAGCAATATATGCTATAGCAAAATTGCTCTAAATCAGAGCTATAGAAACATTAATCTAAATCAATAGAAATATTTATCTCAATCAGTCTCAATCATTTGCTATAGAAATGTTGCTCTAAATCATTTGTTATAATTCACAGCAGTCTTTGCTATAGAAATATTTTTCTAAATCAAAGCAATCTTTGCTATGGAAATAACTGCTTTAATTCACAGCAATCTTTGCTATCTAAATACTGCTTTAATAGAGATAAACTTTTGCTATAGAAATTTGCTCTAAATCATAGCAATTTTTTCTATAGATCAGAGCAATCTTCGCCTTAGAAATCTTGCTCTAAATCAGAGCCATAGAAACATTAATCTAAAGCAATAGAAATATAAATCTATATCAATAGAAATATTACTCTGACTCAATGCTACCTTTGCTATAGAAATGTTGCTATAAATCGTAGAAACCTTTGTTATAGAAATATTGCTTTAAATCAGAGCAATATCTGCTATAGAAATATTGCTTTAATAGAGAGCAACCTTCTCTATAGAAAGATTGCTCTAAATCAGAGCTATAGAAACATTAATCTAAATCAATTGCAGTATTTATTTAATTCAATTGAAATATCGCTCTGACTTGCTTTAATAGAGCGCAATTTTTGCTAAAGAATATTACTTTAAATCATAGCAATCTCTGCTATAGAGATATTGCTTTAATACAGATCAACCTTTGCTATAGAAATATTACTCTAAATCAGAGCCATGAAACATCTAATCTAAATCAATAGATATATTAATTGAATTTAATAGAAATATTGCTGTGAATCAAAGCAACCTCTGCTATAGAAATATTGTTCGAAATTATAGCAACCTTTGCTATAGAATTATTACTTTGCATCAAAGCAATCTTTATTGCTTTAAATCGTAGTATCTTTGCTATAGAAATATTGCTCTACATCACAGCAACCTTTTCTAAAGAAATAATACTGCAAAAATTAATTTCAAAAAGGCCGTTGGAAAACTAACTTTATTAAAAAAAAGTGATTTTTTTCTAAATATTTTTGAAAATCTGTCAATTTGTTTGTCCTCTACAAGCAGTTAATTAGCTTGTAAAAATAGTTCTCTAATAAAATGTGGCATAAAGTTGTTTAATGTCTTGGCTTTCATTTGATGTTTACATTAAAAAAGAAATTATTTCAGAAATAAGGAAATTATGGCAAAATTTCAATAATAATCTTTTAATTGATATTAATCATACGACCAGTATGTCGAATAAATTTATTTCAATTTTAATATTTTTGAATTGAAGGTTTTTTTCTCTTAAATATACATTTTTTATTTATTTAAACGCAACAAGATTAAGCTGCCACCAAAATATTTATTCAAATTTCAAAAACACACACACAAAGTTTTCACATGTCATTTTTCTCTAGCGCTTGCCAGTGTAAAAGACGTGTAGGGTTTTGTACATAACTACATATAGACAGGCACCCAACACTTTAAACATATTTGTTTGTTGTATTAAACTTGACATATTACGTTGCGAATGTGTTGATTTAAATTCTTCAAAAGGTTGTATTTTTTATATTAAAAAAAAAACACATGTCACGTTTTACTTATTTTTGTAACTTGCGTGACTTTTTAAAACTTTGGATGGCTAAAAAAATATTTTTTGGAAATAAAAAAGGGGCTTAGAAAAGAACGCAGAATTTTACCTGAAATAAAATAGAATCTTGTTGCTCTGAAATCACAGTTGAAAATAGATTATAAAGCAATATAAAAAAAAAACATTTGCCTAAGGCTGCTCACACACATACACACACACACATATATATACACACCAGCATTTAAACAAACTGAAAAAAGGTCATGCTGTTTTTTATCATCAGAAAAGGTAGCATACTTTAAGGCAGATTAGCTTTAAAAACATTTCATACAAATTGTAATTTCTGTGGCATTGCTTATTATACTTTTAGAAAAATATAAAATTTTTTATTATAAATCTCAACCTTTTGGCACAGTGACCGCCTAAGGCAGTTTGTTGTTACTACCTTTTTCCTTTTTCCCATTTTTTTTTATTTTTTTTGTAATTTATTTTCAGCTTAAGCTTGTAAATGTCATAGCATGGCTCAAGGCATATCTGTAGCCAGCCAAGGTGCACAATTTAATAAAAAAAAAAAAATTATGACATACTTTTGGGAGGTTGAAAATACATTTGTCGAGTAGACTTAACGTATGTGTTGGGATATAATAAAATAAAATATTAATGTTATGTTAACCTTTTTTTTTACCAAAAAATATAATATATATAAAAACTTAAAATATTTAAATGAATTTTATTGTAGAAAAAAAGAGAAATAAAAAAATTCTGTAGAACTCTTGACTAAGGCAGCTTTTTTATAAAAAATAATTCTTTTATCTAAGAGCAGTTTTTTAACTCTCCTAGTCAAGAGCAGGTGTGGTAAAGGTTACTTTACACGCAGAGAAAAAACATGGTTGTGGTATGGTCACAACAACCATATTATGTTCTCTTTGAAAATATATTCTTGCGTTGATTTTAATTTTAATTCCATAAAAAAAAAACAATAACTTTCGCATTAAGCCCTGTTTTTCTAGTGATGAATATCGTTGGACTTTTAGCAGTTGAAGCAACTGCTTGAGCTTAAGCAGCTAAATATTTATTTTTTTTTCAATAAAACTGATTTTTATATCTATATCTCTATCTATAGATTAAGCTTTTGAACAGCTAAAAAATATTTTATTTATTTATTTCTTACGTTCCGTGAGAAGGTATTTCAACCTAATGCTTGATGTAAAAAAAAAATTATATATAAAAAAATTAAAAAATAATTATAAAAATGAACAAAAGGATTTAATTAAACTTTTTTATCAAAGCAAGAAGCGTGTTTCATGGAAATAAATTTTCAAAACAAAAAAAAAAAAAAATGTTGTTTAATTTAAAAGTTGAAAAATATAAAGCATACTTTTTGGCGTTGCGTCTGAGTGTTGTTTCAGAAATAGAGAGTGTTAATGGAATTTACGCTTCACAAAAGTGTTATTGAATACTCAGCTATATTGTTTTATACTCCTTTTCTTTGTTTCTTATGTTCCACGAAACAAAACTCTTGCATGCCAAAATATTATTATTTATTTTCCTTAAAAGTTCATTTTCCCACCATTTTTTTTTTATTTCATTTAATATTTCTTAAAGCTTCCAAAACTTTTCTTTTTAGTTTAATGTAAGTTGATATTTTTGTTTTTTTTCTAAAAAAAAACTTAAGTTTCTTTTCCTAAATATTTTTGCCCCAAATAACATTATCTAGAGTTTACTTTTAGGGGCGGAGAGAACTAAGTTTTACTGGCTTAATTTTCTTAATATTGTGCAGTTTTTGTTTTTTTTTTCTCCACAATTTTTTTTTCGTGTTTTCTTTCAAGTGTTGTAAATGGTTAAAGTTTTTTATTAAAAAAAAAAATGAAGAGAATTAAGCGAAAGTAAAAATACAAACATGAAGCAGCTAAACTATCGCAACTGTTTTGACATTTTGAAAAATTAAAGAAATTTTTTCAAAAGGAAAAGTTTGATAAGCTGCATTGAAGGAAATAAAAAAAAAAAAAATAAATAAATTAATATCTACATAAAAGCAAATTATATATAAAGGCTAAGAAGAATTTTTGAAACAAAAAAAAATTTGCTCTAATTAAGTACATTTTTCTATAGAGCAATTTGCTTTAAATAAGTACATTTTTCTATTAAAAAATTTGTTTTAATTAGGTATATTATTCTATAGAAAAATTTGTTCTAATTAGGTTAATTTTTCTATAGAAAAATTTGCTCTAATTAAGTACACTTTTCTATAGAAAAATTTGCTCTAATTAAGAACATTTTTCCATAGAAAAAATTTGCTCTATTTAGTTACATTTTTCTATTGAAGATTTCTCTATTTAGGTACATTTTTCTATAGAAAAATTTGCTCTATTTAGAAACATTTTCCATAGAACAAATTTGCTCTATTTAGGAACATTTTTCTATAGAAAAATTTTCCCTATTTAGGTTCATTTTTCTATTGAAAATTTTGCTCTATTTAGGAACATTTTTCCATAGAAAAATTTTGGTCTATTTAGGAACATTTTTCTATAGAAAAATTTGCTCTAATTAGGTGAATTTTTCTATAGACAAATTTGCTCTAATTAGGTACATTTTTCTATAGAAAGATTTCTCTATTTAGGTACTTTTTTCTATAGAAAAATTTGCTCTAATTAAGTACACTTTTCTATAGAAGAATTTGCTCTAATTAAGAACATTTTTCCATAGAAAAAATTTGCTCTATTTAGTTACATTTTGCTATTGAAGATTTCTCTATTTAGGTACATTTTTCTATAGAAAAATTTGCTCTATTTAGAAACATTTTCCATAGAAAAAATTTGCTCTATTTAGGAACATTTTTCTATAGAAAAATTTGCTCTATTTAGGTTCATTTTTCTATTGAAAATTTTGCTCTATTTAGGAACATTTTTCTATAGAAAAATTTGCTCTAATTAGGTGAATTTTTCTATAGACAAATTTGCTCTAATTAGGTACATTTTTCTATAGAAAGATTTCTCTATTTAGGTACATTTTTCTATAGAAAAATTTGCTATAATTAAGTAAATTTTTCTATAGAGCAATTTGCTTTAAATAAGTACATTTTTCTATTAAAAAATTTGTTTTAATTAGGTATATTATTCTATAGAAAAATTTGTTCTAATTAGGTTCATTTTTCTATAGAAAATTTTTCTCTATTAAGTACACTTTTCTATAGAAAAATTTGCTATAATTAAGAACATTTTTCCATAGAAAAAATTTGCTCTATTTAGTTACATTTTTCTATTGAAGATTTCTCTATTTAGGTATATTTTTCTATAGAAAAATTTGCTCTAATTAGGTGAATTTTTCTATAGACAAATTTGCTCTAATTAGGTACATTTTTCTATAGAAAGATTTCTCTATTTAGGTTCATTTTTCTATTGAAAATTTTGCTCTATTTAGTTACTTTTTCTATTGAAAATTTTGGTCTATTTAGGAACATTTTTCTATAGAAAAATTTGCTATAATTAAGAACATTTTTCCATAGAAAAAATTTGCTCTATTTAGTTACATTTTTCTATTGAAGATTTCTCTATTTAGGTATATTTTTCTATAGAAAAATTTGTCTTTATTTAGGTACATTTTTAACTACACATTTTTCTATAGAAAAATTGCTCTATTTTCTATAGAAAATTTTGCTCTATTTAGGTACATTTTTCTATAGAAAAATTGGTTCTATTTAGGTACATTTTTCTATAAGAAAATTTTGTTCTATTTAGGTACATTTTTCCATACAAAAAATTTGCTCTATTTAGGAACATTTTTCTATAGAAACATTTGCTCTATTTAGGTACAGTTTTCTATTGCAAATTTTGCTCTATTTAGTAACATTTTTCTCTATTTCTCTAATTAAGTACACTTTTCTATAGAAAAATTTGCTATAATTAAGAACATTTTTCCATAGAAAAAATTTGCTCTATTTAGTTACATTTTTCTATTGAAGATTTCTCTATTTAGGTATATTTTTCTATAGAAAAATTTGCTCTAATTAGGTGAATTTTTCTATAGACAAATTTGCTCTAATTAGGTACATTTTTCTATAGAAAGATTTCTCTATTTAGGTTCATTTTTCTATTGAAAATTTTGCTCTATTTAGTTACATTTTTCTATTGAAAATTTTGGTCTATTTAGGAACATTTTTCTATAGAAAAATTTGCTATAATTAAGAACATTTTTCCATAGAAAAAATTTGCTCTATTTAGTTACATTTTTCTATTGAAGATTTCTCTATTTAGGTATATTTTTCTATAGAAAAATTTGTCTTTATTTAGGTACATTTTTAAGTACACATTTTTCTATAGAAAAATTGCTCTATTTTCTATAGAAAATTTTGCTCTATTTAGGTACATTTTTCTATAGAAAAATTGGTTCTATTTAGGTACATTTTTCTATAAGAAAATTTTGTTCTATTTAGGTACATTTTTCCATACAAAAAATTTGCTCTATTTAGGAACATTTTTCTATAGAAACATTTGCTCTACTTAGGTACAGTTTTCTATTGCAAATTTTGCTCTATTTAGTAACATTTTTCTATAGATATTTCTATAGAAATTTGCTTTATTTAGCTACATTTTTCTATAGAAAATTTTGCTCTATTCAGGTACATTTTTCTATAGAAAATTTTGCTCTATTCAGGTACATTTTTCTATAGAAAATTTTTCTCTATTTAGGTACATTTTTCTATAAAAAAATTAGCTCTAGAAAAATTTTCTCTAATTAAGGACATTTTGCTGCTATAGGTAAATATTCGCTAATTAAGGACATTTTTCTATAGAAAATTTTTGAAAAATTAAGGACATTTTTCTAAAGAAAAATTTGCTCTAGAAAAGGACATTTTGCTATAGAAAAATATTCGCTAATTAAGGACATTTTTCTATAGCAATATTTTCTCTAATTATAGACATTTTTGTATAGAATTTTTTTTTTCTAGAAAAAGTTTCTCTAATTAAGGACATTTTTCTATAGAATTTTTTTTCTAATTAATGACATTTTTGTATAGAAAATTTTTTTCTAATTAAAGACATTTTTCTATAGAAAAATTTTGAAAAATTAAGGACATTTTTCTAAAGAAAAATTTGCTCTAATTAAGTATATTTTCCTAAATAAAAACTAGTCAAGTCTTAACAACTTTACCCCCTAAAACAATGATTTAAATATTTTGTAACCAGTGAACCGACTGCTTTATATTTCTTGTTTTAATTTTTTATTTTTAAGTTTATGTTGCTAAATACTCGTTGTTTAATTACAATGAAAAGCAAAAAAGACTCAAAGGAGAATATACTTCTTGTTGTTTAGTTTTTGGTAATATATTTATAAAACTATGGTTTTAAATTTTTTTATGCAGTGAACCGACTGTTTTATATTTTTTTTTTGGCTGTAAGTTGTTATGTTGCCAAATAGTAGTTGTTTAATAAGGAAGAAAAACAAAAGACTCTCAAAGGAGAATATATGGTGTCCTTGTAAAGTTTTAGGTAATAATCTTCAGAAACAATGAGCAGCATACAATTTGGTTTACAGTTTTTCATTTTCGTTTTTTTTGTCGTTTTTTTTTCGTTTTTTTGTTGCTGTCACTGCAGAACAAACAAGAGCAAGGACGTGATAGAATTTGCAAATATAAACGAAACCAAGAGTAGTAATAAGCAGCTTTCTATTTATTGTCTTGTCGTGAAATCACTTTTCAAATAGCAAAGATTTTATGAAATATTGAAATATTGACTTAAAAAAGAATTAGTCAAGTGAAAAGCGTTAGTGAAAGTTTTAGGTTTTCTTCTTTACGCTTTTACATTTTTTGTGTGGGAGATTTTTTTTTAAACAATATTGAAAGTGTTGTTTTACTATTCGTTAAATAACAGCATACTTTAGGGATTGAGAAGATAAATAGAACTTTGTGTGTGTGTGTGTGTATATGTGTGAAAAAAAAACCAACAAAATGGAAACTAGTTTTAAGAAAATGAAGCATAGTTTTGGAATATGAAACTTTTTATGTAAGCATAAGAAATGTTGAATTAAATTTTTTTTGGGGTAATTTAAGAAATTTTTTTCAAAACTATACTTATATATAAAGGTTCTGAAATTTTCGGTTTAAAACTGAGATATTTTAAACACGGTTGCTCACCTTTTATTTTTGATATATTTTTTGGGATATTTTAATTACTATTGCGCAACATTAGATGCAAATTGAATACAATTTGTATTTGATTTGTATTTCTACTTTGTGGAATTACATTTTTTTTAAAATATTTTAAACAACGTTTACAGAGCTTTACAATAATTTTTAAGAATTTTATATAAATTCTTGAATTTTATCCAGGGATGGGTAACTTTATATAAAGTAAAAAAATCATAAACCATAACTGAATTGTAAGAGTCTTACAATTGGTGTGGAATACTTTCAAAGCAAAATCGAGCAAAATATTGTCAGGACGCCCACGACGTGGCGGGCACAGCTAGTTAGAAATAATTTTTAATAAACTATTTCTGTATATTCCTATATTTTGCACTTAAAAAGGATAATTAATACTTTCATAAAATTACGGAAATCCTTAAAGTATGCTACAGTTTTTTAAATATAAAAATAAAATTCTTTAGAACAAGGCATATTAAACAAGGTGATAGCGTAAGGGAGAGGAAATTCGAGAAAAAAATTTTTTGAATTTTTTTATATGGATTTTGACAGTAAAATAGATATTATTCTCTCTTAAAAAACCTGATTAATGTCAAACTCCATATAAAAAAAATTGAAAAAATTTCTCTTTAATATTAGCTCCGCCTTGTGCAGTCACCTGGTTAAATATGCCTTGCTTTAGAACATTAAATATTTGATGTTCTATTTTTGAATTTTGGTTTTCAAAAAGAATAAATATATATAAATAAAAACTAATTTAATAAATGAGCCGTTTTCTTTGAAAGTGGTGTAAGTCCAATTTGATAAAAATTTATTAAACGCTAAAAATTAATAAAATTTACTATTTAACTGACGAATTTATCTTCACACCCTTATGATTTTCAAATGATAATAAACATTCTCCATTAAATTTAAATTTTCTGTGTTTTTTTTTTTCTTTAAAAAAGTAGGGAACCTCGAAAGGGATCACCCCTTATTTCCCGATAAGTGCAATTGAATGTAAACCAGCATAATTTTAATTTGCATTTGTCCTGGTATCAAGAGATCTTTTGCAATTGCCTATGATTTTTGACAGACTTCTTTCACATCTATCAATATCATACCAGTATTATCCAGAGTTGCCTTTTTTATGCTCGCCACTGTAACTTTTGCAAACATTAACATTACAACTTTGTCATTCTATTTTTTCTTTTTATGTTTTTTTTTTTTATACAAAGAAATGCCTTGACCTTCTGCTAATAGTTTAGTACCTTAAGAGTACTACTAAAAGTAGACTACAATATTTTTTTTTTTTTTTTTTTAGAATTTTAGTTTCGTTAGCTTTTTTTCATATTTGTTTATTTAAACACTTAAGGGTTTGTGCTAAAAACAACAACTGAATAAAAGATAAAAAAAAAAGTAGAAAACTATAAAAAATTACTAGACTTTTGACATGAAAAATTAAGCCTAGAGTAGTGTAGCAGCTATTATAACTTTCACTTGTAGTACAAGTTAACCAAATACACACTTAAGTCATGAAAAGGAAAGGCTTGCAAGAAACACACACTTGAACAGTTAGCTTACACTCACTACATACATGCCTTGACTAAGATATTTGTGAGTATTAGTTTAAAAGGGGTTAACAATAGAAATGTAGCCAAGAAAAGTGTTAGTTTCCTTTAAAAGGTATTTAAATATAGTAAGAATTGTTTTTTTTAGTTTGTTTTAAAATGCTTGTAAGATGGTATAACAAGACCCTCTTGTATATAGTGTATAAACGAGGCATATTTTTAGGTTAAAAATTAGCAACCCTATGTATACTTCATTCCATGTCCATAAATATAAAATAATTAAAATCTTAGCTGAAAGTCTTAAAAGAGTTTTTTATTTTATAAGAAATGTTGCCTAGTTTTTGGCTTGTTAATCTCTAATATTAGAAAAAAAAAAATAAAAATAAAAATTGTTGTCTTTATTTTTTTTAACACTTAAAGTAGGCAACAAAAATTTCTTAGAAAATCAAACTTAAATATGTTTCCATTTAAATAGCTGTCAAATTAAATGCTACCAAGTTTTTTGATTTTATTTCAAAACTAGCTATACCCGGTGCGCTTAGCTACATCCATCCACAAAAAAAAAACAATAAAAACACTTGGAAAAAAAGTATGACCAACCTTTAACGCGAAAATGCACGCTATTCTCACGTCAATAATGTTCCCATCCAACCTGCTTTTTTGCCAGACTATACGCATTAACACGATAACAATTTTTCACTTTGCAGAGGAGGTATCACGCCCTCTATTCAACTTTTAGTCTGTGTTTTTTCTACACAATGTATCTTATTAAGGGGGTTACTGATGCAAAATTCGAAGGTGCTACCTATTGCAGTTCTCTAGATACAGGACAATAATTTTTTATTTTGTATGGGGGGTACCAAACCCACTGACCCAATTCATTTTGTATTTTGGCAGACTATGCGTTTAAGCACAAAGGTTTCTCTGGCAAAGTTTTAAGGCGATATCTATTGTAGTTCGCCAGGAACATGATAATTATTTTTCACTTTGTATGCGAGGTACCACGCCCACTATTTCAATTCAGTCTGTGTTTAGCTAAACTATGTTCATTAATATGGCGGTTATTGGTGCAAAATTCCAAGGCGCTACCTAGTGCAGTTCTCTAGATACAGGATAATAATTTTTCACTTTGTATGCGAGGTACCACTCCCGCTATTCCAATTCAGTCTGTGTTGCAAACAAAAATTGGCTCTTTTAACCGCATTTTCCATTACTGCCCGTAGAGTTTCTGGTTCCAAGTTCCTTATTACTGCTTGAATGTTCTGCTTAAGCTCTTGAATTGTTAGGGGTTTATTGATATACACAACTCCTTTCAAATAGCCCCACAAAAACATTCTGGAGCAGTCAAATCTGGTGAACGTAGAGGCCAAGCAAAATCACAATTTCTGGAAATTATTCGTTCACCAAAAATGTTATGAAGAAGTTCCATTGTCGCTCTTGCTGTATGCGCAGTTGCTCCATCTTGCTGGAACCATATGTTTTGATTATTCTCAACATGTGGACGCAAAAAATTTTCTATCATAGACCTATACAGAGCTATTTGACTAAAACGAATAGCATATTGCAGGCGTGCCTGATGATCTTGGGGAAGCAGTTGCTGTACCATTTGAATTTTATACCGAAACATTTTAAGATCCCGCTTCAAAATTCTTTGCAGGTAGCCGTAAAAGTGAAAAATTTCCCGGCTACCTAAGCGCTCAATAAACAACTTTCTAGAACATATGAACTTCCTAGGAATGATTCTTAACACCGTTTAGGTAGCGCTTAGGTAGCCGGGAAATTAATTTTTCACTTTTGCGGCTACATAAGCGCTACCAAAACGGTGTTAAGAATCATTCCGGAAGTTGATATGTTCTAGAAAGTTGTTTATTGAGATCTTAGGTTCATTTTTGTAGTTGATTGTTTCCTTGAATTTTGAACGGTTTGCTACCTATGGACCTGAACAGGGAATAAAGGAAAAAAAATTGAATTTTGATTTCGATTTTGACCTTGAAGATGAAGTTTTTTTGATTTTATATGTTAACAAGTTTTGTTCTTTATGACAAGAGCTACAACTTTGCCTCAGAGAGTATATCAAAATTTCAAACGGTTTGCAAAATATGAGCTTGAGGAAATTATATTTTTTTTTTGCAAAAATGACTTCGAGGCCCCACATCTTTGAGGGCCCATAAAAAAACCTGGAGGACTTTGGCCAAAACTGGGAGACAGGGGTCTTTTATTTTTTGGTCTTCTTTTATCACGTAGTGGTGTCCGTATATGGTTATTTTTTTTCCGTGTTGCACTGTGTAATTTTCTTTAGTATAACATTTTTGTTTTCTTTAAGGACTTTTTCCTGTTACACTCCCCTTAAAGGGTATTTTCAGTACTTAATGTTGTAATAATGATCTTGAGTTTGTACAACGTTTTACTATGAGTTAAGTTGCATTTTATTCTTGCAACATTTATTAAATAACAATGTCAGCATCATGTGTTTGTTTTTAAGCTGGGGTGTGATGGTGATGGGTGATATTTCATATAATGTCTTTTCTTTGAGATAGTTTATCTTCACACCCACAACTATAATTAATGACTAATGTTTATTTTTGCTTTTGTTTTAAACTTGCACGTTACGTCTTTTATTTATTTTTATTTTATTTTAATATTTGTTAAAGCAAACGTGTTTGCGTTGAAATGCATACACATGAGTAGTTTGTGTGTTGTGTGCCATGGGGTTGCATTATAGATTTTTTAATGCATCTTGGCTTTGTTGTAAAGGCTAATAATTACAAGTCTTTAAGTGGGCAATATATATGTATGTATGATTTTTTTTTTTTATTACCCATAGATCAAGGGTAATCATATGTACTTCATTAAAGTTCAGTAAATTTCTTGTATTCAAATAAAATAAGATTCTAATTTTTAAAACTAAAATTTTAAAGCCCAGAGGTATGCAATATTTTAAATTTTTCTGGATCCCAAAAGTAGGCAATGTTTCAGAAAATTTTTTATTTTTTTTTAAATTTCATTAAAATAAATCTTTTAAATTGGCAAAGTTTTAAAACAAAAAAAATATTTTTTTTTTAATTCAATTTAAAAACTCTTCAGGCCATATTTTTTTTATTTTTTTTTTAAATAATTTAAATATTAAATTAAAAATAATTGAAATATTAAATGAAGGTTCGATTTTCTTAACTATAAAACCCTTAGAGGCTGAATTTATAAAACGTAACATTAACTTAGCCTCATGTTACGTTTATTTTTATATGAAAAGTACACATTTTTTTTAAATTAAAAATTTTTTTCCATTAAAAAAAAATTCTAACCTAAATGCTTATGGCCATATTTATAAAACACTAGCTGAACCGGTCCGCGTTGCTGGCCCTAAGCAAACATTAGTGTTGTACTCAGCGATGCCAACTTAACTCTTTTAGCGCTATTTTTAGCTCTATTTGACTACCTCTAACGCGAAAATTTTCCCCTCAGCACTTTTTCAGAAAAAAAGAGCAATTTTCTATGGCGCCACCTGTCGAAAATTAACCCCACAAACTTAGTAACCTCCATCGGCTCATGCGCAACAATTTTGCCAAAGATCATACCATCATCAAATGCACAGCTTACGATTTAATTAATTTTGAGTAATTTTCAGTGGCGCCATCTGTCAGAAATTAATCGCACCAATTTACAATCCTTCATCGGCTCATCCGAAACAACTTTTGTAAAGCTCATAGCATAATCAATTGCACAGTTTACGATTTAATTCGTTTTGCGTAATTTTCTGTGGCGCCACCTATCGGAAATTAACCCCACCAACTTAGGAACCTCCGTCAGCTCATGCGCAACAACTTTGCTAAAGATTATACCATCATCAAAGGCACAGCTTACGATTTAATTAATTTTGAGTAATTTTCCGTGGCGCCACCTGTCGGAAGTTAATCGAACCAACTTAGAAACCTTCGCCGGCTCATGGGCAACAACTTTGCTTAAGATCATAACATGATGAATTTTGGCTATTTTCGCAATGATGTTGTACAGGTCATACCCGTATGACAAAATGAAATTAGTACGTGCCTTTAGTATATGGTGACGAAGACCTGTATACATTTTGGGCATAATCGGGAAGGGGCAAGGGGTAGTTTCCTTACCCCCAAATTTTGTGAACGCTCTACAGCTCATACCCGTATGACATATTAAAACGAAATTTAGTATGTGCCTTTGTTATATGGAGATGAATGGTTGTGTAAATTTTTAGCATAATCGGGAAGGGTGCTAGGGGTAGTTTCCTTACCCTCAAATTTTCTGAACGCTCTATAGGTCATATCGTATGATATATTAAAACGAAATTTAGTATATGCCTTTGGTATATGGAGATGAAGAGTTTTGTAAATTTTGGGCATAATCGGGAAGGGGCAAGGTGTAGTTTATCTAACACCCCAAACCGAAAATAATTTATTTTTCGATCGAATATATTTTGAATTTATATTCTTTATGTAATGTATCCATAACAATTTTTTAAGCCCCCTAAAATAGACATCATTATGATAAAGATCCTTTAAATAAGTTTTTTTTCTACAGCCAAATATATTTAATCGTTTAAATCTTAGCAGCAGATATTTTTTTTAATTTAAATAAAATTTTTGAATTTTAACCAATTTTTTGATATTTTAAACCCCTAAAAATAGACATCATTTAATAAAATTTAGGATATCATAAGAAGCAACAAAAGGATAATGCAAAAACAAAAAAAAATTTTTTTTTTTGTTATAAATTTTGGTTTTATAAACATTTTAAAGGTAGAAATTATAAAAATCGTAAATTTAGAAAACCTTTTTTTCAAATTAACTTTTTAAATCTTTAAGTCTTATTTTCGCAGTTCTTAAACCATAACTTTTAATTTTACTATTTTTAAATTTATTTACCATATTATAATTAAAATATAGTATATTTTTTAAATCCTAAAAGTAGGCTACATTTGTTGAAAAATTAAAAACCCTTAAAGTAGGCAATAATTTTGATGTGAAAATACTTTAAAACCAACAATTGTAAAAGAAAGGAGATGTCAGCATTTTTTTCGTTAAGACTTTTTTTTATCCCTAAAGTAGGCAATCTATTTATTTGCTAGTTTACTTTAAAGATTGACAAAATGAAGTCTTTTTTTTAAATCATATATTATTTTTTTCCTTAGGAATTTTTTTGTTTGCATTACTACCATAAAGGTATACGAGAAAAAAAAACTTTATTTTTTTTAATTCCAAAAATTCGTAATTCTACTTATTAAGCAATTTGTCCAACTGATTGTTGACTTAAAAATCCTTATCCTCTGATATGAGTTTTATGTTGCTTTTACCATATTTTTTTTTGTTGCTTTAATCTGCAAATATTGTTAAGCGACATATGCATAACTAGAAAACACTTGTAATACAATCCCATGTTCATGTTCATTTGTTATAAAATGGCAAAAAAAAAACTAAATTCTAAATCTTGCCCAAGCAACCCAAGAGACTTTAAAAACAAATGAAATAGAAAAGAAACATAAAAATGAATTACGAACAAGTTAAATCCAATGAACAACTAACGTTGTTGTGGTCATTGCGGCAACATATTTTTGTGAATTTTTTTTGCATCACTTGCATCAGTGAAAATGGATATTTCCCATGTGGGAACATATAATTTATATTGTTTTCTGTAAAGGAAACTCATACATACATATATTTTTCCACAAAGTGGGATTTTGTTTTTAAGTTTTTTTTCATGCTGATTAATTCAGAATTATAATACTTTAGACTGTTCAACTAGTAGATACATAGATTTAATTAACCATTTTTTTATAGCTTTAAAAATATTTTTAGAGGAAGATTGACCTTTACTGGAGCACTTTATTTAAGAGAAAAAAATGCTTTAAAATAGAAAAAATTTTCGAGATAAATTTCTCTAAACGAGAGCAATTAATTCCACAAAAAATTGCCCGAAATCAGAGCTATTTTCTCATAAAAAAATATTCTCAACTAAATTAATTTTATCTACAGAGCAAATGCTCCAAACTAGAGCCACTTTTTTTTTTAGAGAAAAATAGCACTAATACTTTCCACTAATGTTGACAAATTTCAGTTTCCTTTCGCTTTCTTTAGTAGAAATCAGTTTGAAATGATATTTTGTTTAGGTGTTTAAAATATAATTAAAATTCATTGCCTATCTGGCAGGCTGTTAGGAATTGTTAAACAAATCAAAGCATACTTAATTATTTATTTTTTTTGTAAATTAGTTTACAGTTTAAATGGACAATAAAGTTGAAGTGCAGAAAAAAATGACTAATCTATACATATAATAAAATAGTAACTCATTTCCGTCTGTCTGTCTGTCTGTCCTTCATTGTTTGTGTTCGCATCACGTAATAACTACTGGATGGATTTTAACACAATTTTGTGAGGAGGTACCCTAGTATTCTGGTCCCCATATAGGTTACTTTTTTTTCCTAAAAAATAACTTGTTTCCAATAGAAAGTAGAGAAGAAGCAGTGCAAAACGCAATTGCCGGATTAAAGGTGCTAAGATTTTCGGTTTAAAACTGCGATATTTTCAACACGGTTTTTTTCAACACGATTATATTTTCACCACACACCTTTTTATTTTTGAAAGTGGGATAATGGGGATACTATTACGTAACAGATGGCGCCAGTGCTTAAAATTTGTATTTTTACTTTGTTGAATTACATTGATATTAAAATATTTTAAACACCACTTACAGAGGTTAACAATAATTTTTAGATTTTTAGAATTTTTTATAAATTTTAGAATTTTTTTTATAAATTTTATAAATTTTAGAATTTTTTATAAATTTTAGAATTTTTTATAAGTTTTAGAATTTTTTATAAATTTTAGAATTTTTTATAAATTTTAGAATTTTTTACAAATTTTAGAATTTTTTATAAATTTTAGAATTTTTTATAAATTTTAGAATTTTTTATAACTTTTAGAATTTTTTATAAATTTTAGAATTTTTTATAAATTTTAGCATATTTTATAAATTTTAGGATTTTTTTATAAATTTTAGAATTTTTTATAAATTTTAGAATTTTTTTTATAAATTTTAGAATTTTTTATAAATTTTAGAATTTTTTATAAATTTTAGAATTTTTTATAAATTTTAGAATTTTTTATAAATTTTAGCATATTTTATAAATTTTAGAATTTTTTATAAATTTTAGCATATTTTATAAATTTTAGGATTTTTTTTATAAATTTTAGAATTTTTTATAAATTTTAGAATTTTTTTTATAAATTTTAGAATTTTTTATAAATTTTAGAATTTTTTATAAATTTTAGAATTGTTTATAAATTTTAGAAAACCGAGCAAAATATTGTCAGGACGCCCACGACGTGGCGGGCACAGCTAGTAGACAATAAAGTTGAAGTGCAGTTGCTTACTTTCGTTAAAGCTATGAAAAAGAAATGTTAAATGTAAATGTGTAATTTTAGTTATTTTTTTGTAAAGAAGGCAAAGCATTGTCTACCATTAGCTAAATTCTTTGCATTTTAAATCCCTTTTAAATGAATCATTTCTTTGAGTCATACTTGTAGCCTGCATAAAAACAAAGCGCAATGAAAATTTCTATAGCCTACATTAAGGCTTAAATAAATCAAAACATAATGTTGCCTACTTTTATGAGTTTTTATTTCTGTTGTATTTAACCGTTAAAGCTTAATCTTTTTGTAAGCATTTTAAACTCCACTTTCTTTGATATTTAAGTATTTATAACTTTTATAAACTCTAGCTCTCAGACTAAATTAAAAAAAAGTAAAAAGAAAAACAATAAAGAGAAAATAAAAAAATAAGGTCATACTGCGTACCACAAGCACTTATTTATATGGTTGATATTTCTTGAAATAGGAATTAAAAAAACTTTCTGACGCATACTTTTTGTTTTCTTTACAACAGAAATAAAACATAAAGAGTAAAATTATGTAGATAAAAAGCCACCTTTATTAAAATAATAAAGTAGTATATAAAAAGGAGGGTTTTTTCCCCAGCTACTTTTAAATACTTTTAAATAGAAAATATATATATTTTTTCACGTTTAGTGGTATGTAGCATACCAAAGAGCTGTTTAAAATGTTAAATATGAAAGCATACTTTTGGAATGCACTAGAGTGTATTCAAAGAGTAGAGGGTAATTATTTAAATCTAAATGCCATGATTAGACCAATGAACACTTAAAAAAAGAATTCGAAAGAATGTTTCTACACACCTCTTAAATATTTTTTTATAAGATTAATGGTAATGGATTGTGGCATTTCAGTTATTAATAAGCTTTTTCTATTTTGTAATTTTATAAAGAAAAATGAAAGTTGGCATTTTATTCTTTCTGATAGTTTAAATTTAATTTATTGTGGTATAATCATACGAATTTACTTTCGTAAACGTTACTATGACAATATAAAGAAATATTATATAATATTCGAATATATTACTTTTGGAAAATTGAAAATAAAATATTATTTCAATTCAAGACTAAAAGTTTTATTTTTTTAAAAGCTTTTTAAAAGCTTACAATTATTATTTGTTTAATAAAATATGTTTTTAAAAGCTTTTATAGAGCTTTACTCAAAAATTTTCAAAGCTTAATATACTTTTTTTTAAAAGCTTTTTATATTTCTTTTATACTTAAAAGCTCTTTTAGGCTTCAGAGTGCTATATAAGGTTTTTTTAAAACCTTTATAAAAAGCTAATGATAATTGCCTAAATAAGATCTTTAAAAGTTTGATATTATAGATGATGTGTTTTTAAAAGCTTTTCAAGAGCTTTACTCAAACATTTTCAAAGCTTAATATACTATTTTTTAAAAGCTTTTATCATATTTTTTTAGGCTCAATATACTATTTTTAGAAGCTTTTTTCATATTTTTTTAAAGCTCAATATACTATTTGAAAAAGCTTTTTTCATATATTTTTAAAGCTTAATATACTATTTTAAAAAGCTCTTTTAGGCTCCAGAGTTGTATATAAGGTTTTTTTAAAGCTTTATAAAAAGCTAATAATAGCCTAAATAAGATCTCTAAAAGTTTGATATTGTAGATGATGTGTTTTTCAAGAGCTTTACTCAAAAATTTTCAAAGCTTAATATACTATTTTTTAAAAGCTTTTATCATATTTTTTTTAGACTCAATATGCTATTTTTAAAAGTTTTTATAATATTTTTTTCAAGCTCAATATACTATTTGTAAAAGCTTTTTTCATATTTTTTAAAGCTTAATATACTATTTTGAAAAGCTCTGTTAGGCTCCAGAGTTGTGTATATAAGGCTATTTAAAGCTTTATAAAAGGCCTAAATAAAATCTTTAAATGTTTGATATTATAGATGATGTGTTTTTAAAAGCTTTTCAAGAGCTTTACTTAAAAATTTTCAAAGCTTAATATACTATTTTTAAAAGCTTTTATCATATTTTTTAAAGCTCAAATTATTATTTGTAAAAGCTTTTTTCATATATTGTTAAAGCTTAATATAGTATTTTTTAAAGCTCTTGTAGGCTCCAGAGTTGTATCTAAGGTTATTTAAAGCTTTATAAAAAGCTAATAATAGCCTAAATAGGATCTTTAAAAATTTGATATTGTAGATGATGTGTTTTTAAAAGCTTTTCAAGAGCTTTACTCAAAAAATTTCAAAGCTTAATATATTTTTTAAAAGCTTTTATCATATTTTTTTTAGGCTCAATATACTATTTTTAAAAGTTTTTATGATATTTTTTTAAAGCTCAATGTACTATTTGTAAAAGCTTTTTTCATATATTTTTTAAAGCTTAATATACTATTTTTAAAAGATCTTTTAAGCTTTAGAGTTTTAAATAAGGTTTTTTTTAAGCTTTATAAAAAGCTATTAACAGCCTACATAAGATCTGTAAAAGTTTGATATTGTAGATGATACACTGGCCAAATCGATTAACTTAAATCCTTATATTTAGTTGAAACTTTTTGTAGTTTTGAAATTTTCTTTCACCCTTTAATTATATAGAAATGAAATGAAATATTTTGAAAATTTTCTATAAGCTTTTCCGCGTTTTATAAGATTTTTAATTAATACCACTTTGAGGAATTAATTTTTTAAAACTATACTTACGAAAGACATAACATTTTAGAGCTTTAAAGCTTAATGAGCTTTTAGCAATCTTATCTATGCTTTTTCTTAAAAATGTACAAACAAACTTCAAAAGTTTTAAGTTTTTTATATAAAAAGCTTAACACAAATTTTTACATAAAATTTTTAGAGCTTTAAAACTTGTTAAAGATATGTATCCACCGATAAAAATTTTTAAGTTAAAAAAATTTAAAAAATTCATTACATGATACTGGCATTGTCATGATGGAAAAATATGGTTTTGATAAAAGCTCTGATACTTAAAATTTAAACAAACAAATAAAATTATGGTTTCTAGTAACGTTTATTGACCGTTCTGTGTGCAATACTCTCTTGAAACATATCGATTGTTCTTAGTACAAGTCTTTCATCTATTTATATTACGAATAATATTATTTTTTTTTAATTGAAATTTTATTTTTGTGTGTTATTTTGTGCAATAAAAAAAAATCTTATAGACGTATGATTAATATTAATTATTACATTATGTTGAAAGATGTTCTCCAACACTCCTAATTCTCACGATTCGTTTAAAAATGTTTAAGGCATATAAAAGCTTTGACCTTATGCTACAATATAAATTATATAAACTTTATTCTTAATATGGTTTTTAATCAATTAATTTTTAATAAAAAAAATAATAAAAAAAAAATTATTTTTCAAGTTTTGTTTTCTTTTATTATGCCCTTCACTCTCAATGTTCTTATTTCACTATATATGCGATATTAAGAGATTCTTATTCAATACTAGCTGTAGCCACACAATTTGTGTACGTCCTCACAATATTTTGTTCGACTTTGCTTTGAAAGTTTTCCACACAAAATTATAAAACTCTTAGGTCTTAAAATTAAAATTCTAAAATTGATATTAAATTCTAAAAATTATTGCTAAGCTCTGTAAAAGGGGTTTAATATATTTTAATAACAATATAATTCCACAAAGTAAAAATACAAATCAAATACAAATTTTATTCAATTGACTATTTGGCAGTAAGTAATTCATATTGTGTGATTATTTTAAAACAGCGCCATCTATTGCGCAACCGTGTTTAAATTATACCGCTTTCAATTCATATTTTGTCAATTTTTTTAAATTATTAAACAGCGCCATCTGTTGCACAACCTTGTTTAAAATATTCCTTTTTCAAATATAATAAAAGATGGCTTAAAGTATGCAGTACCTTTAAATCGGTTTAAAAAAACGGCGTACATTCACTGCTTTCTCTTGGAAATTAAATATTTTTGCAGAAAAAAAGTATACTATATTGGAATCAGTATAGTGGGTACCTCCTCACAAAATTTTGTTGAAATTCATCCCGAAGTTTTTACGTGATGCAAACACAAACGAGAAAGACAGACAGACAGGAAATTAGTTATTTTTTTTATTATATGTATAGATATATTTGTTAAAATGTTAAATAAAAAATTTTCATTTTGTTTTAAAACTACAACAGATTAAAAATTCAAAAATCAGTAATCAACTTTTAAAGTTAAGAACTTGAGTTTTTTTTTATATTAATACTGTGGCCTAATAGGGGTGACCTTCGATAATTATTCATACCTGCTTTTTACCCCTGAACATTATTATTTAGGCAATATTAATAAAAATTTGCTTAAAAATCATTGTGTCATAGTAGAGCGTATGATTAATATTAATTCAGAGGTTATGTTGAATAATCATCTTAAACTTTGTTATTATGCCGCATATATTTTAAATTGTTAAGGCATATAAAAGCTAAGACTTCAAGCTTTCAGAATATGTCATACATTTTTTATTGCCCTAAGAAATACTTAACATTTTAGGACTTTAGGAGCAAAACTGTTCGAAATATTTTTTTTTTTTTTACTAATTTTTGCAAAGTTGATGCATAATGTGACTTAAGTTAATGTTACACGTTGCAAGACATACAGTGATTTGAAAGCATAATTTGTTTATAACTTACTGAAGAAATCTTTAAAATTTAGTTTTGCTTTAAAAGTAGGGGTGAGCCATTTCGAGGTTCCATACTTTTTTAAAGAAAAAAAAAAAAAAAAAATAAATATAAATAAATAAATCACCGAAAATTCAAATTTAATGGAGAATGTTTATTATCATTTGCAAGAATATTCTTTGTCATTTATTTTTTGAAGATTATGTCTATCAAATGTTGGCCGTTGCTACGTCGCAGATGGTCCATCCGTTGAGTCCAATTTTCGATGACTCGTTAGAACATTTCGACTGGTAACTGGTGAATGACACTCGTGATGTTTTCCTCCAAGACCTGCATCGAAGCAGGTTTGTCCGCATAAACTTTAGAATTTACATATCTCCAGAGGAAAAAGTTTAACGGTGTGTTATTACACGATCTTGGTGGTCAATCGACCGGCCCCAAAACGTAAAATTATGTGCTCACCGAAATGTTCTCTCAATAAATCTATTGACTGATGCGATGTGTGGGAAGTCGCGCCGTCTTGCTGAAACCAAATGTCGCCGAGATCACGAGCTTCAATTTCAGGCATCAAATGGTCGGTTATCATGGCACAATAACGGCCGCCATTGACGGTTACGTTCGCACCGGCATCATTTTTAAAGAAATATGGACCGATGATTCCACCGGCCCACAAACCACACCAAACCGTTGTTTTTTCTGGATAAAGTGGCAGCTCTTGAATCTCTTCAGGTTGCTCTTTGTCCCAAATGCGCCAATTTTGTTTGTTTACATACCCATTGACCCAGAAATGGGCCTCATCGCTAAACAAAATTTGCCTCGAAAACGTCGGATCTTCTTGGAAGTTTTCAAGAGCCCATAGAGCGAAGCGATTCAGTCGCTAGTTTTTCCATTATGAAATGCCAAACAATACTAAACAAAAATAACATGACAACATAACACGTCTCACACGTGATCTGTCAAAAAAAGGCTCTTGAAAAAAGTATCTCTACTTGTATCACCCTTTACTTTGTTATAAATATTTTATGTTTTCCAATTATCTTTTAAGCTTATGTGTATAGTTTTTGCTTTTGTTTTATTAATTTCTAAGGCAGAATGAATGATATTTATTATATGTATTATGATGTATTATAATTATCATTGACCTTAAACATTTTGCAGCAATGTTAGTAAAGCAACTTTTGAAAACATTTTGTCATACGGAGCGTATGATTAATAATAATTAAGGGGTCATGTTGAAAAATCCTCTTTAACTTTGTTAATACCGAAGATTTATTAAAAATTTTTAAGATAACTAAAAACAAAGACATTTAACTTTAATAATATGCCAAATCTTTGCTTTCATATAATTATTTCTCTTAGAGAATATAATACAATTGAAGTATTTCGTTTTTCTTCTTCTTGGTTTCTAACTTAATATGTAATTCTCTTCCCTGTCCATGCCTATGTCAACTTAAATGTAGCATTATAAGACTTTCTGTATGTGTTTATAATACATGTGAACTTAAGTTTGTTTGAAATTGTTGGAATGAAATGAACAAAGTAAAGGCAAAAGAAAAAAAAAATTATTTAAATTTTAAATCATGCTAAAATATGTTGAATGAAAAATAAACTTAGTTTCAATTTTATTCATTCATTCATCTATTCACTTGAATTTTTGCTTTTGCAAAAGAATGATTGTCAACAGTGACAGTTTGTAAGTGTGTATGTAGGTTACATCAGTTTTTATGCAAATGTTTAAGTATGTGTGTGAGTGTGTTAAAATTTTTTTTTGCATGAGAAAATGATTGTTTGTTTTTGTATGTAAACACATTTTAAATTACACACACACACAAACACAAGAAATGTGATCTCATTGAAAGATGCCAGATTTGTCATCATTCTCATAAACTATACAAATAAAAAAAATCATTCATGCACTCACACATACACTCATAAACTGATAATAAAAATCAAATATATAAAGAGAACAAAAGTTTTGTAATTTTTTTTATCTTTTGTTTCTTGCTGTAATAAAAATTATAAAAATATGGTAAAAAAATTTATATAAAATTTATACGAAATAATGAAAAGGATGTGCAGAGTTTGGCAGTTGTGTCTTGCAATGAAAATGCGAAAAGGACAGAAATTTAAATTTCTTGTTTTCATTTTTTTTACTATCAAGTACAGAAAATTAAGAGCGAGCCTTATAACTATGATATATTTGTTTGCCAGTTTTTTTTGGCGGATTTGCTTAACAATATTGTCCAAAATAAAAACTAGGCCAAAAAGTGATGAAATTATAATGAATTATCTTTATAATGATAAATATGATAATGCACAAAGTGAGCAAGAGGGATATACAAAAATGAACTTTTTTTTTCATTAGTGTGGCAAGCTATTATTTAACTTTTTTAATAAAAATTTTTAAGGAAAAGTAAGGGGTGATCCATTTAGAGGTTTCCTACTTTTTTAAAGAAAAAAAAAAAAAAAAAATACACAGAAAATTCAAATTTAATGGAGAATGTTTATTATCATTTGAAAGAACATTCTTTGGCATTTGTTTTTTGAAGATTATGTCTATCAAATCTTAACCGTTGCTACGTCGCAGATGGTTCATCCGTTGAGTCCAATTTTCGATGACTCGTTCGAACATTTCGATTGGTAACTGGCGAATGATACGCGTGATGTTTTCCTCCAAGGCCTGAATCGAAGCGGGTTTGTCCGCATAAACTTTAGACTTTACATATCCCCACAGGAAAAAGTCTAACGGTGTAATATCACACGATCTTGGTGGCCAATCGACCCGCCCACGTGAAACGTGAAATTATGTGCTCACCGAAATATTCTCTCAATAAATCCATTGCTGAAACCAAATGTCGCCAGATTACTAGCTTCAATTTCAGGCATCAATTAATTGGTTATCATGGCACAATAACGGTCGCCATTGACGGTTACGTTCGCACCGGCATCATTTTTAAAGAAATATGGACCGATGATTCCACCAGCCCACAAACCACACCAAACCATTGTTTTTTCTAGATGAAGTGGCAGCTCTTGAATCTCTTCAGTTTGCTCTTCGTCTCAAATGAGGCAATTTTGTTTGTTTACATACCCATTGAGCCAGAAATGGGCCTCATCGCTAAACAAAATTTGCCTCGAAAACTTCGGATCTTCTTGGAACTTTAAAAGAGCCCACAGAGCGAAGCGATTCAGGCGTAAGTCTTTCCATTATGAAATGCCAAACAATACTAAACATAAATAACATGACAGCATGACACGACTCACACGTGATCTGTCAAAAAAGGGCTATTGAAAAAAGTATCACTCCTTTAATCACCCTATATATTTACATTAAGTTAAGCTTTTCAAATTTTTAATTCGTGCCTGAGCTTTATTAAAAGCTTTCATTATACCTAATCTTACCAAGTGTTGTATATTAAAAGGTTACAAAAATATATATAAAATATATATAAAATATATATAAAATATATATAAAATATATATTTTTAGGCAAACGAGTTTTAAGAAATCACCTTTAAATTGTTGACCGCCTCACATAGAGGTATTTTGCCAATCTAGCCGGACATTACTTTTTTTTTTGTAACGAATCAAAAGTTTCAAATAAGTTTAACAAATAAGCTTAAAGTTTTTTGACAAAAAAGCTTAAAAATGTAAACAAAAAGTTTAAAGCTTTTAACAGTAAATCGTAAAGTTTTTAACAAAAAGCTTTTAACGTTTGATCTTTAGTGCACTTTTAAGCTTTATTGTATTTACATGTTGTTTAATTTCTTATATATTTTAACACATAAACAATTAAGTCAAACTATAATAAAGCTTACAAAAGCTTTAAAACTTAACATCAAATGAAAGCTTAATTAATTTAATGCAAGCTATAGCTTAAAGGTTTTAAACTTTTATATAATTTTAGAAAGTGATTTTATAACTTTAAACAAGCTTTCTTAAAATATTTAGAGTTTTACTTGCACATTAACGGGCACATTAAAAACTAGCTGGGCGTCCTGACAATATTTTACTTGATTTTGCTTTGAAAGTATTCCATACCAATTGTAAGACTCTTACTTTTATAGGGCTTCAGTTATGGTTTATGTATTTGCTTTTAATAAAGGTACCCATCCCTGGATAAAATTCTAAAATTTATAAAAAATTCTAACAATTATTGTAAAGCTCTGTAAAAGGTGTTTAAAATATTTTAATAACAATGTAATTCCACAAAGTAAAAATACAAATTTTATTCACATGGTGGCTATTTGGCAGTAAGTAATTAATATTTTGTCATTATTTTAAAAGAACGAACGTGTTTAAAAAATCCGCTTTCAAAAATAAAATATGCCTTAAAGTATGCAGTACCTTTAAATCGATAAAAAAGGCGGCGTAATTTTACTGCTTTTTCTTTTTATTATCTCTTGGAAATAAGGTATTTTTGGAAAATTTAATTATAGGAAAAAAATATCCTATATTGGAATCAGGATGCTAAGGCACCTCCACACAAAATTTTGTTAAAATCCATCCAGTAGTTTTTACGTGATGCGAACACAAATGACAGACTGACGGAAATGAGTTACTATTTTATTATAATCGTATGTATAGATTAGTTCTTAAAAGTTAAAGCTTTAAAGACAACAAAAAAAGCTTTCGAACTTTTAAGTTAATGTCAATGTAAAGGTTGGGTTACACAGTTCGTTGGATGTGCATTTAAAACCGTCTCACTTCGGTCCTAACGCTTCATTCATTTGTGATGAACGTCAACGTATAGCTTTTTAAAGTTATAAAAAAAATATTCTTAACTTTAAAGCTGTAACGTGAAGTTAAAACCTTTAAAGGTTGAAACTTTACTTCAACAAAAAGCCTCTACGAGTTATTAACAATTTTAGTCTAATTATATCCTTTCCTTTGCTATCCTTTCCTTTGCCTTCCTTTCCTCTCTCCTCTCTCCTATTTCTCTTTTCTACTTTATTCTCTTTTAATTATACTATTCTTTTTTTAATTATTGATTTTTTATAACTCTTCAGTTTGGTTCACTTAAAGTTGAGAACTTTTAAAACCTGCCAGAAGCAGAGCATAATAAATTTTCATTTATACCTTTAAAATAATGGAATATTTTTTTTTACCAACCTCTGTGTTGGCTGAGGTGTTTTTTTTTTTTTTATTTACCTTCAGTTATTTTGCTATTTAAAACTAAAATTTATATACTCTGACGTTTGTATTGATATTTACATACAATATTTTCCTTTGTTTCTATGCAGTTTATATAGCAATGCACAACTTGAGTTTATTTTCTTAAATATGCATTCTATTATGACGTGTGTTTTCCGCATTTAGCATGTAAAAACAAAGACTAGAGTTCAATTAAATTTGAATTACGTAGCTCGTTGGCAAATTGCAGACAGAGAAGTCGAACTAAGTTTTGAATTTAGTTTGTTTTAGGCAATTAAAAAAACATTTGTTTTTAAAACGCCTTAAAGTATGCTTTGATTTTAGTTCAATCCTAAAAATATGCAATTTTTTTTTAAATTAATTATTACATTTTATATTGCCCCCATTTTGAGCCCCGTTTTGTTATTCCCCGAACAATTCATTCATTTTATTTTATTTGCAAATAAGGAAATGCATTGTGTGTGGTTTTTGGTTAAATTTCATTGTTTATCTGAAATTTAATTTGAACACAATTTTATATTTTTCTTGTGCATATTTTATAAATACATTTTTGGTCATAATTTACCATAAATTACAGAAATAGTATAAGTGAAATTCGGTTATGTTGGTAAAAAGTATTTTTTAAAATATGAAATTCTTGCTTTTTTCAAATTAAAATAAAATGTAGCATAATGTTAGGCGTAATGGAATAAATTCAAGCAATATTATTTCAATATTTTCTTAATACCTAATTATTGTTGATCATAAAAAATACTATCTTTGGAAATAAACTTTTCAACTTGGTTTTTAAAACATTTTTGCCTTTATCTAAAATAAACTCTACTTCAAGTCTAGTTTATTTCAAATTTTATATGAAAATTAGCTGTGCCCATACACGTTACGTCCTGAAAATTTTTTGTTCCATATTGCTTTGAAAGTAATCCACACCAAATTTTAAGACTCTTAAATATTTACTTTATATAAAGGTACCCATGCCTGGATTCTAAATTTTATATAAAACTTTATATAAAATTTATGTAAAATTTTAAAAATTATTTTAAATCTCTGTAATATACAGACAGGGAAAGAGTTAATCATTATTTTAAAACAGCGCCATCTGTTGCCCAATATTGCTTAAAATATACTGCTTTCAAAAATAAAAGAAGCCTTAAAGTATGCAGTACCTTTAAGTCGCTTAAAAAATCGGCGTACTTTCACTGCTTTTTCTCCACTTTCTTTTGGAAATAAGATATTTTTGCAAAGAAAAATATCCTATATTGGAATCAGGATACTAAGGTATCTCCTTACAAAATTTTGGTAAAATCCATCCAGTAGTTTTTACGTGGTGCGAACACAAAGCAAAAGACAGACAGACAGGCAGGGATTGAGTTACTGTTTTATATATATGTATATGTATAGATTTTGTCTTAAAGTACACTTTAAGTATACTTTATTTCTTTTCATAATGGTGTTTGTGTTTGAAAGAAAAAAAAAAAGAAAAATTGTATACAAAATTTTCATCGTTCTCACTATACTATAATTGTGGCCTTAAATTCCCAGTCTAACTAATGCATGACAAAAGCAAAATAATAATATTCAACTCTTATCTAGGCGATTGGTAGCTAATGGAATTTGTGGGTTGTACTCATGGCAAACGAAATGCTGGTAAAACCACAGTCATTAGTGAAACCTTTTTGTTGGTCATAAAATCTTTTTTATTTCCAAGTTGTTTTAAATAAATTAATTGTCATTATTTTAAATAAAATTTATTGTTACTAGTATAAATTATTTATTATCTATACATATAATAAAATAGTGATTTTCTGCCCGTCTGTCTGTTTGTGTTCGCATCACGATTTTTCTGAAAAGTTTCATTAATCTAGGGGTACTTAGTAAATTTTCTAGCCAATATAAACTAAAAAAAAGTAATGCCCGGCTAAATTGGCAAAATACCCCCATGTGCATCGATTATTATAACAAAAGTTTTGTGATAATAATTTTTATATATAATTTTTATATATAATATATAATTTTTATATATAATACATATATAATTTTTATATATAATTTTTATATATAATTTTTATATATAATTTTTATATATAATTTTTATATATAATTTTTGTATATAATTTTTATATATAATTTTTATATATAATTTTTATATATAATTTTTATATATAATTTTTATATATAGTTTTTATATATAATTTTTATATATAATTTTTATATATAATTTTTGTATATAATTTTTATATATAATTATTATATATAATTTTTATATATAATTTTTATCTATAATTTTTATATATAATTTTTATATATAATTTTATATATAATTTTTATATATAATTTTTATATATAATTTTAAATATAATTTTTATATATAATTTTTATATCTATAATTTTTATATATAATTTTTATATATAATTTTTATATATAATTTTTATATATAATTTTAATATATATAATTTGTATATATCATTTTTATATATAATTTTTATATATAATTTTTATATATAGTTTTTATATATAGTTTTTATATATAATTTTTATATATAATTTTTATATATAATTTTTATATATAATTTTTATATATAATTTTATATATATAATTTTTATATATAATTTTATATATAATTTTTATATATAATTTTTATATATAATTTTTATATATAATTTTTATATATAATTTTTATATATAATTTTTATATATAATTTTGATATATAATTTTTATATATAATTTTTATATATAATTTTATGTACAATTTTTATATATAATTTTTATATATAATTTTTATATATATAATTTTTATATATAATTTTTATATATAATTTTTATATATAATTTTTATATATAATTTTAAAAAATAATTTTTATATATAATTTTTATATATAATTTTTATATATAATTTTTATATATAATTTTTATATATAATTTTTATATATAATTTTTATATATAATTTTTATATATAATTTTTATATATAATTTTTATATATAATTTTTGTATATAATTTTTATATATAATTTTTGTATATAATTTTTATATATAATTTTATATATAATTTTTATATATAATTTTTATATATAATTTTTATATATAATTTTTAAATATAATTTTTATATATAATTTTTATATATAATTTTTATATATAATTTTTATATATAATTTTTATATATTATTTTTATATATAATTTTTATATATAATTTTTATATAAAATTATTATATATAATTGTTATATATAATTTTTATATATAATTTTTATATATAATTTTTATATATAATTTTTATATATAATTTTTATATATAATTTTTATATTTAATTTTTATATATAATTTTTATATATAATTTTTATATTTAATTTTTATATTTAATTTTTATATATAATTTTTATATATAATTTTTATATATAATTTTTATATATATTTTTTTCATATAATTTTTATATATAGTTTTTATATATATAATTTGTATATATCATTTTTATATATAATTTTTATATATAATTTTTATATATAGTTTTTATATATAGTTTTTATATATAATTTTTATATATAATTTTTATATATAATTTTTATATATAATTTTTATATATAATTTTATATATATAATTTTTATATATAATTTTATATATAATTTTTATATATAATTTTTATATATAATTTTTATATATAATTTTTATATATAATTTTTATATATAATTTTTATATATAATTTTTATATATAATTTTGATATATAATTTTTATATATAATTTTTATATATAATTTTATGTACAATTTTTATATATAATTTTTATATATAATTTTTATATATATAATTTTTATATATAATTTTTATATATAATTTTTATATATAATTTTTATATATAATTTTAAAAAATAATTTTTATATATAATTTTTATATATAATTTTTATATATAATTTTTATATATAATTTTTATATATAATTTTTATATATAATTTTTATATATAATTTTTATATATAATTTTTGTATATAATTTTTATATATAATTTTTGTATATAATTTTTATATATAATTTTATATATAATTTTTATATATAATTTTTATATATAATTTTTATATATAATTTTTAAATATAATTTTTATATATAATTTTTATATATAATTTTTTATATATAATTTTTATATATAATTTTTATATATATTTTTTTCATATAATTTTTATATATAGTTTTTATATATAATTTTTATATATAATTTTTATATATCATTTTTGTATATAATTTTTATATATAATTTTTATATATAATTTTTATACCTAAGTTTTATATATAATTTATATATATAATTTTTATATATAATTTTTATATCTAATTTTTATATCTAATTTTTATATATAATTTTTATATATAATTTTTATATATAATTTTTATATATAATTTTTATATATAATTTTTATATATAATTTTTATATACAATTTTTATATATAATTTTTATATATAATTTTTGTATATAATTTTTATATATAATTTTTATATATAATTTTTATATTTAATTTTTATATATAATTTTTATATTTAATTTTTATATTTAATTTTTATATTTAATTTTTATATATAATTTTTTATATATAATTTTTATATATAATTTTTATATATAATTTTTATATATAATTTCTATATATAATTTTTATATATAATTTTTATATATAATTTTTATATATAATTTTATATATAATTTTTATATATATAATTTTTATATATAATTTTTATATATAATTTTCATATATATAATTTTTATATATAATTTTTATGGATAGTTTTTATGGATAATTTTTATATATAATTTTTATATATAATTTTTATATATAATTTTTATATATAATTTTTATATATAATTTTTATATATAATTTTTTATATAATTTTTATATATAATTTTTATATGTAATTTTTATACATAATTTTTATATATAATTTTTATATATAATTTTTATTTATAATTTTTATATATAATTTTTATATATAATTTTTATATATAATTTTTATATATAAAATTTATATATAATTTTTATATATAATTTTTATATATATATTTATATATTTATATATTTTATATATTTTTATATATAATTTTTATTTATAATTTTTATATATAATTTTTATATATAATTTTTATATATAATTTTTATATATAAAATTTATATATAATTTTTATATATAATTTTTATATATAATTTTTATATATAATTTTTATATATAATTTTTATATATAATTTTTATATATAATTTTTATATGTAATTTTTATATATAATTTTATATATAATTTTTATATATAATTTTTATATATAATTTTTATATATAATTTTTATATATAATTTTTATATTTAATTTTTATATATAATTTTTATATATAATTTTATATATAATTTTATGTACAATTTTTATATATAATTTTATATATAATTTTTATATATAATTTTTATATATAATTTCTATATATAATTTTTATATATAATTTTTTCCTATAATTTTTTTTGTTTGTTGTAGATATATGTATGTATGTACTCGCATTTTCTGAAGGAAACTTTTCAGAAAACATTTGATCGCAATAAAACAGTCAAAAAGAGAGTTCAAAACGATATTATATATAGGAATTTCGATTATTATTATATTATAAAAATGTCGTTATCTATACGAAAATGTTCTAAAAACCCCTAAATATATGTTGCAATTTTTATTATAACGTTATTTTTTTTAATTCTTTACTTAAACTATCTTTTTGTAATCTAAAGAGAAACCCTTTATGTTAAAAAAAAAATAAATAAAAGCTATCATATTTTCTGCGTAATAATCACAGCTGAAAAATGACTACAAAACGCATCACCCACTCCCTGAAGGTATGCCACATAAATTACACATTTTCATTATTGTTTCAGTTGTGAACTGTTTTCATATTTTGTTTGCAGTTTTTCTATAGCAAATAAAAAAAAGAGTTATTGTAGCACACAATAAGGCTTATTATAGTGTCATTTCTAAGCAACTAGGCCTATTTATATCACAAATAGTGTACATTTTAAGGCTACTGGAAAATAGCATGATTCTGAGATAATAAAAACCAAACTAAATAGAAAATTATTAACCCATATTTTCTTTATTCTTTCCAATTTGCAATGTGGTATATGAAAGTATGTTTGCTCAATCCCAACACAATAAATGCAAATTTTTTCCAATTAATTTTAAACCGGAAAGTATGCAATACTTTTTTTTGTCAATAGAAAAAAAAATACATGTTCAAATTAATTTATAAATATTTTATACAAGCAGATTTTACCAGGGGAATATATATTATGGGCCAACACTAATAAATTAATTCAACAACCTGATGGAAAGCTGTTGAATATTTTTGACCTAAAAAAAAAAAAAATGTGTAATTATTCAGAAAATAAAACCTAAGGCGGTAAAATTAAAATAAAGGAAAATGTTTTATTAAATCATGACAAGAAGGAACGCAAAAAAAAAAATAAAATTATCTTTAAAGCAAACTGCAGCTGAAAAAATCGAATAAAAACCCAACAAAATAAAAAAAAATATTTTGTGTATCTTTTGTTTTCATAAATAAAATTTAACATTTATTCGAATAAGCGAATAAAAATGTTTAACTTAATAACTTTTTTTTATTCGAAAAAAAAAAATTGCTATAGATCTTATGTATTTCGAATAATCGAATAACTTTTAAATCGAGTGACTATATAGATTAATTGGTTGCAAAAATTGCCATAGATCTTGTGTATTTCGAATAATCGAATAACTTTTAAATCGAGTGATTAGATAGATTAATTGGTTGTGGGTTCGATTACCGCTAAAGACGTTTTCTACAAAAAAAGCTAGGAGCTTCGCAGATAAAAAAACAATCGACAATTGCTATAGAGCATTGTTAATACGATTAATCGAATAATATTTTTAGAAAAATTTTTAAATCGTATATAGAAAAAAAAAATTATAAAAAATAAAATATTAATTCAAAACGAAGGTTTTTTTTTCGAATAAAAAATCCATCATTTAAATAACCGAAAAAATTTCTTTAGAAAAATTTAAATCTAAATGATGGAAATAAATTTAAAATTTAAATTTTTAATTTCTATAATTTAAACAATTTTGTAATTCGAATAATCGAAAAACTTGTAATTTGACTAATAGAAAAATATTCTATAGGCCAGCGATTCTCAAACAGGGGGTCGCGATCACAAGTGTGGTTTTTAATTCGAATAGATTTTTAATTTTTTATTATAAAAAATGTTTAATGAACAAATTTTCTGTAGCCTAATCGAATAAGTTGTAATATGGAAATAACTTAAAATTTTTCTACAGACAATATAAAACTCGAATAATCGCAAAATTTGCAAATAATCGAATAATCGAATAACTTTTAAATCGAAGCTAAAGACTCTGGGTGTTTTCTGCAAAAGAGCTAAACAGGGTATCGCAACCACAAGTGTGGTCGCTACCACCATTTTAATTCGATTAATCGAATAATTTCCTTTAGAAATTTTTAATTAATTGTAAAATGTTTAAAACAATTTTCTCTAGAAATATACAAATTCGATCATTGAATCACTTTCTTCAGAAAATTTGTAATTCGAATAGAATTTTATTTCTTTATAAAAAATGTTTAATAAAAAATTTTCTGGAGCCTAATCGAATAATTTAAATAAATTATAGAAATTAGTTTTTTTTATAACAAAAAAAAAAATTTTTTTAAAAAACAAACGCTAATGTGTAATCGAATAAACAGATAATTAAATTTTTTTATAAAAATTTTGTAATTGCAAATTTTTTTTATTAAAAGTTCTTCATCGAATAATGTGTTTAAAACTTGTTTATTTTAAAAATTTGTAATTTTTAGGAAAAAAAAATAGAAAATTGTTATTTAAAGTTTCCATAAATAAAAACAGAAAATTTTTTTCCTATAGAAATTTGTATCAAAAGAATTTTCAATTCGAAAATTATAAAAAACTTTTATTATTAAAAAAATTGATAACCATTTTTATAAAAAAATTCTTATTTGAATAATTTTTAAAAATAATCATAAAAAAATATTCTAATAAAATTGTTAAAATAATCATAAAATTATAAATAATCATAAAAAAATTATTCGAATAAAATTTTTTATTCGAATAATTTCAAAAATCATTATAAAAACATTTATTCGAACAAAATTTTTAAAATAATCATAAAATTATAAATAATCATAAAAAAATTATTTGAATAACATTTTTTATTCGAATAATTTCAAAAATCATCATAAAAAGATTAATTCGAACAAAATTTTTAAAATAATCATAAAATTAAAAATAATCATAAAAAAATTATTCGAATAAAAGTTATTCGAATAAAAATTATTCGAATAAAAATTATTCGAATAAAATTTTTTATTGGAAAATTTTCAAAAAATCATCATAAACAATTTATTCGCACAAAATTTTTCTCCAGTTTAAACAATTGGGGCGTTAAAATATATGTGGTTAATTGAAAATGTAATTATAATTTTCTCGAAAAATCAGGAAATACTTTTATTCGATTATCAGTTTGTGTATTATGCTGTTGTTGAAACTAAAACCCTTAGTAGTTCACAACTTAATAATTACTTAACGCTTAGCCTATTAACAGCTATTCATCAATAAGTACATTATGTTGAAGATATTTTTATTGTGCCCTTTTTCTCTTCCTCAATATCTGTTGCTTTCCTATCTTTATCTAAAATGTTCTAAATTGATTGCATAGCTTCAGGTGCAATATTGTCACTATTTTTTTTTTTTTTTTTTTTTTTGTTGTTGTAAGCCCATGGAAGCAGAACAAACTCATCTATAAATCAAGAAGAAAAAAAAAATCACTTTCAGGAATCCCTGTAAATAGAAAACTAAAGATTAAATGAAATCATTTAAATTTCTTGTCATATTCACAAGGGAAACATTTCTGCAAATATAATGTTTGAACATAGAAACACAGTTTACAACAGTTTTTCAAAGCTCATGTCCTCACTCTAAGGGAATCAACCTAAATAAACTAAAAAATTCTTAGCATAACAAGAAGAAATAAAGCAAACTATTGCATATTTAAAGGGATGTGTTGGTTATAGCATACATTACAGGAAAGTTCAATGATTTCTAAAAATAGAAAATTTCTGTACAAAATTTATTGTTACAAAAAAAAAAAAATATAAAAATAAGAGAAAATGTCTTAGGAAAATCTAAGGTGTAAGAAATAAGTTTCTGTTGGGACCAACTGGTGGTGTGGAAAAGTTTTCATTAATTCTTTTTAAACTCTTTTTGAAAAATGTGCTTTATGCTGTGGGAGTTATAAAAGAAAAAAAGAAAAAAAAAAACTTATTTCCTTTACATTGAATAAATGCATAAGAATTGCATACTTTAGGGATGATTGCAAATCTTAACAAGGAAAAATTTAAAGTTTAGAAACAGGAAGAGTTAGGAACAAAAAGTTAAGTGCAAAAAAAAATTAAACATGTTCTTAAATAATTTTATTTGTAAAAAAAAAAATGGAGTTGTTTTGTATTTTTCTTTGCACTCGTAATTTCGCGAGACCTCTGGTCTGTTTTTTTTTTAAATCAAGTAAATAGAAAATCATCCTGTTTATCTTTTTTTAATTTTGTTTTAATCACTTCAATAGTGAAAACTTTATATAATGGCGGATTCAAGTAGAGGTACTTTTTTTTGACAGATCACGTGTGAGTCGTGTCTGCTGTCATGTTATTTTTGTTTAGTATTGTTTGGCATTTCATAATGGAAAGACTAACACGCCTGAGCAACGTTTAAAAATCGTTCAACTTTATTACGAAAATTCTCGTTCTGTGAGGACTGTGTTTCGTGCACTTCGCTGTACTATTCGCTGAGCATACTATTCCCAACACCATCGCCCAGATTGAGACCCAGCATTCATTATTGGATAATGTTCGGCCGAATACACCACGTCCAGCACGCTGTGAAGAAAATATAGCGGCCGTAGCTGAGAGTGTACACGAAGACCGTTGATAGTCGATTCGGCGACGTTCGCAGCAACTCGGACTGACGTATGGAACGAAAACATACACATACAAAATAAAGCTTTTGCAACAACTCTGAAGCGTCTCGACCTTCCCAAGCAACATGGCTTCGCTCTATGGGCTCTTGAAAAGTTCCAAGAAGATCCGACGTTTTCAAGGCAAATTTTATCTGGCTCAATGGGTATGTAAACAAACAAAATTGTCGCTTTTGGGACGAAGAGCAACCTGAAGAGATTCAAGAGCTGCCACTTCACCCAGAAAATTAAAAGCTTTGGTGTGGTTTGTGGGCCAGTGGAATGATCGGTCCATATCTCTTTTAACATGATGCCGGTGCGAATGTAACCGTCAATGGCGACCGTTATCGTACCATAATAACCGACTATTTGATGCCTGAAATTAAGGCTCGTGATCTCGGCGACATTTGGTTTTAGCAAGACGGCGCCACTTCCCACACATCGCATCAATCAATGTGAGCACATAATTTCACGTTTTGGGCCGGTCGATTGGCCACCAAGATCGTGTGATATGACACCGTTAGACATTTTCATGTAGGGATATGTAAAGTCTAAAGTTTATTCGGACAAACCCGCTTCGATTCAGACCTTGGAGGAAAACATCAGGCGTGTCCTTCGCCAGCTACCAAGTCGAAATGCTCGAATGAGTTGAAAATTGGATTTAACGGATGGACCATCTGCGACGTAGCAACGGCTAACATTTGATAGACATAATCTTCAAAAAATAAATGCCAAAGAATATTCTTTCAAAAGATAATAAACATTTTCCATTAAATTTGAATTTTCTGTGTTTTTTTCTTTAAAGAAGCGTGACCCATTTTTCTCGAAACGGATTACGCTTTACATACAATTATCATTAACGATAAAAGAAGGACCAAAGTGCGTTTGATAATTTTTTTTTAAATATGACTATGACGTCGTCCTTAAGCAATGGTTTTAAAAAAATTCATAATAGTTATAGAAATATCTTGATATTTGTTTTTCTAGAAACCCACGAACTTATTCGCTGTTCCTTAAGCTATAAAAGGTTATATTTTCCCTTTAAACCTGACGGTTATTGTTACTTAAACTTTGTTTTGCTTAAAACTATGGTGCGTATGATTAATATTAAATTTTTGCCTATTTGAAAAATAGCTATAACTTCGTCCTTAAGCACGAGACTTGGAAAGTATAACTAGTTATGGAATGATAAGAAAAGTAAACGACAATTTTGTAGAATTGAAAATTTCTAAAGGTACAATTTTTTTTAACTGATGTGGTTTTATTATTACTACTGCCTTTCTGGTTTGAGTTTAGAGTTTTTTAACCCATATATATGATTGTTTGCTTTGTATAAGAACTTGAATTGTGTTTTAATACAGTAATAAAAAGTCATATTTTCCCTGTTTAAACATGAGGTAACAAATTACCATTTAGCCGAAAGTAATATATTCTATTAAGCCCAGGGTGCGTATGATTAATAATAATTTTAGGAATTGTTCAGCAAAGCACATGTATCATTTTGTATAATTAACAAAGAGTTGTAAGAAAATAAAGAAATTAAATTAGAACAAATTAATTCGTATTTAAAGATCTTGAGAAGGTTATGTCTTAATTAAAAGTTATTTTTTTTGTAATTTTTTTGTTTATAAACAAATAGACATTTATTTACTTATCTATTAATATTGCTGCTGTTCTGCAAAATAAAGCCATTTATTTCTTGTAATTACTGGTTGTTAAAACAAAGAGAAACAACAAAATCTTAGTAAAACATAGCATACTTTACAGCTGAAATTTATTATAGTTTTTTGTTTGTTGCTTTCTGCTGAGGATATATTGATACATATATTTTGTTGGTGTATAGGATTTCATTGCTATAGGTTTTTGTGGTTGTGAAATTTTGTTGTTGTTGTTAATTTTTCTTCTTCTTCTTAGTATTAAACATGTCTGAACATGTTTAATATGTTTCAGGCTCAACCTTCAAGTAGCTGAATGAATAATAGTGTTGTCGTTTTTCTAGGGATTTCTGGGTCTGTTGGTAGTGGTGTAAAATAACAGAAAAAAAAACTTGTTTCATTTTAGTTTTTGTTGTATTTGCTGTGACTAGCAGGAATTAGTCTTTGTTTTAAACAGTCAAAGTCAGCTACTGAAACATTTATTATTTCAATTATTTCTACATTCCATTTGCTCTTTTGTTTTTGTGTGCGAGCCAAAGAATTTAAGCATATGTGTGAAGGTTATTTTTGGTGAATGATATTTTTGTTTTTGTAGGTTTTTTTGATGAATAATATTTTTGTTTTTGTAGGTTTATTTTTTTATTTTTATTGCAAACCATAATCTGTACTTTAGCTGTGAGCCTAAAAGTAGGCAGTGATTTATTACTTTTATATTTATATTAAATAACAACTGTAAGCTTTTAAAAATGTTTTTTTTATTAAAAGACCTTTTTCTTTGCAAATGATTTAATTTTCTGCATTATATTAATATTAATAATAATAATAATAATAATAATAATAATAATAATAATAATAATAATAATAATAATAATAATAATAATAATAATAATAATAATAATAAATTTTATTTATTTTTAAATATAAATTAAAAAAAAATTTTTATTTAAATTTCAAAAATAAAGTTACACGAATGCTTTTACAATCAATTAATAATATGCGCTGTGACCTCTGTTGTAGCGTATGTTAAATAAACGATAACTTTTTTCATTATATAACAGATTGCACTTAATCCGTGTGTTTTTTTAGTAAGATAAATTAAAAAAATGCAATATTTTTTTTCCACACTTATATTATCTATTAGCTGAAGTACTCCCTTACAATTCTGTATTTTTAAGTAGCTTTAACTTTACTTAAAAACTTATTTAATTTAGCGTCAATCACCCTGCTAGTTTAGCAGTTATTTCAACATTTTCATTTTGTAAAACCGTGCGTATGATTAATATTAATTTATAAATTTTTGGATAAATTTTGCTATAACTAAGTCAAATATTAAGATTATAATTAAATTTAAAATACTTTTGGGAAAGCAATACTGCAAGCTTTAGTATAAAAGTAGAACAAAAAATCTGTGATTCATATTTTTTGATTAAATCAGATATTAAATTGTTTTTAAGCAAATTTTTTGTTGCAGTCTTGCTTTTAAAATTTAATAAATGGTTAATAATGGTGGATAAAAAATCAATATTTTTTTCTACACTTACTATCTATTAGCTAAAGTTGTCCCTTAAAATCCTGTAATTTTTTTTATTTTTAGTTTGCTTTAACTTTACTTCTTCTATTAGCTTAAAAACTTATTTTGTTTAGCGTCTGCTAGTTTATAAGTTATTTAAACATTTTTATTTTGTAACACCGTGCGTATGATTAATATTAATTTATAAATTGTTTGATAAATTTCGCTATAACTAAGTCAAATATTAAGATTATAATTAAATTTAAAAAACTTTTGGAAAAGCAATACTGCAGGCTTTAGTATAAATGTAGAACAAAATTTCTGTGATTCATATTTTTTGATTAAATCAGGGATTAAATTTTTTTAAAATTTTTTTTTTTTTTAAATGTTTATACTTAATGCAGTCTTGCTTTTAATATTCAATAAATGGTTTACCAGGAGTAAGAGCTTTAGTACGATAAATTAAAAAAAAATCAATATTTTTCCTCACTTTTTATCTTAGCTGAAGTTGTCCCTTAAAATCCTGTCAAATTTTTTTATTTTTAGTTAGCTTTAACTTTATTTCTTCTATTAGCTTAAAAACTTATTTTGTTGAGCGTCAATCACGCTGCTAGGTTAGAAGTTAATAAAACATTTTTATTTTGTAAGACCGTGCGTATGATTAATATTAATTTATAAATTGTTTGATAAATTTTGCTATAACTAAGTCAAATATAAAGATTATAATTAAATTTAAAATACTTTTGGAAAACAACACTGCAGGCTTTAGTAAAAAAGCAGAAAAAAGATTTCTGTGATTCATATTTTTTGATTAAATTAGGGATTACATTTTTTTAAGTAAATTTTGTAAAATGTTAATACTAAAGTATGCATTATTGCTTTTAATATTTTTAAAAGCTTACTCACACTGCTGCAGATAGGTTGATGTTGGAACGAATAAGAGTCTGTTTAGTTTAAAATATTGCCACAAGAATCGTTTTATTAAGGGCGGTGTAGATTAATTTGCTTACCTTTTTTAACACCAGTTTCTGTTATTATGTTCTTATTAAAAACCTTAATCATAGCTCTTATTTTTTTATTAAAACTTATTGCTGTATTTAGGTTTGGCCAACCTTAATTAAGGCTATAAAATAAAATCCCATAAGTATAATTTTTTTTATGGTTTAGAGCAAAAAACCCTTATGCTTAAATAAACAACGAAATTGTGCTTACATAAAACATATGGGTATAGCACACACTATAACATAATAAAATAAAAGCATATTTTTGAGATATAACTTTTGTAAAGTCTACCTTAAGGGAGCACATTATTTTAATATTTAAAAGAGAAATAACAAAAAGTAAAAACTAATAACCAAAACAGCAAAACGATTTTAAATTTATGCTCTTTAAAAATTAAATATTATTCTGTTACATAGGGGTAGTATATAAAGTCATTGCTTTTACTTAAGCTGCTTAACAAGAAATGTATTTTTCTGTTTTTAATGAAAATATATAGGCACTGAAACAACAAAAATTTTCAGGGTTGTTGTGATTTGTTATTTTTTAATTTTATTTTATTTGTAACCTTCATTTTCAATGTACTTTTAATTATTGGATTTTATTCTTTACAATTTCAAAGACAATTCTTGCAAGACTTATTTCCGTTTATTATTGAATTCAATATAAAAAATTTAAATGAAAAATAAAACTATACTTCGGAATTAAATACAAGGGAAAATATTTGAAAAAAAAATACGAAAAAAAAAATATTAATTTTGACCGTTGTGACTTGACCGGTTAACCTTGATAATACTTTACTGTAATGTATTTCGTTGGCTTAAGCTTTGCTTTAAACAATTATGAATTTTCTAGTTAAACACACTGTTTGTTTAGAAGTTATTTAAATTTTTTCATTTTGTAACACGTTGCGTATGATTAATATTAATTTGGAAGTTGTTTGAAAATTTTCGCTATTACATGCGCATTTATTAAGGGATTTGGAAAATTTAAAAAGTTATTAAAACTCAAAATATCAGTCTGCAATAAGGAATAAGTGCAAAAATACTGAGCTTCATCAAAAGTTGTTAATTGTTCGTTTAATAAGGATTAAAATTTTTCTTTAAAAAAATTATGCCTTGAAAATTGTAAGCTAAAGAACTTTTTGGCTAGAGTAGCAAACAAACCCCCATTTAACATACATTGCATTTATGGAACATACTTGACCCAAAATGTTTTCTAAAATTTCCTAACTGACCTGTCTAATAATTATTTCAAAATATCTTTTCCAACTAAGCTTTTCAATACTTACGTAATTTTTCTTCTTATTCTTTTAACATTTCGTAGTTTATTGCAATACTAAATTATACAATCATTTTGCTTACAGGCTCAGTGCAGGGATTTCTAAGTATGCAAATAAATGTTGGGATTGGCTAAAAGGCATAATTGCCTGAAGTCTCTGGGTGGTTTGTTTATTGTGTCATTAAAATATAAGAAAACTAACTTTTTGAATGAAAATAACCTGTATTAAACAAACAAAATGAAAGCCAAAGAAAAACAAAATAATCCCTGCTAATGGGATTTTGTGCTTTCGTAGTCGTCACCACCATCAACAACAACATTGTTACAGAGGCCATGGTAATGATACATTACTTCCATATACAACATATGTAAACATAAGTTTTTTTTTACTAGCAACACTTAGCAAGCATTTCACCGTAGATAAGCCAAACCAGCGTAAAAAGAAAAACAAAAATCGAAGATAGTTAGTTATAGAAAATGTAGCATATATAAGGGCATAAAAGAAATGGCAAGGTAGAAAGATATGACTGCTTATCAGCAAATGTTGTGTGTTGTCTAGAAAGAAATAACAACAGAATTTAATGAATTGACTTGACACTAGACACTTGCATTTTTTTAGTTTCACTTTTTATTTATTTTTTTTCTTTTTGTACAATTTAACGTTTAAGATATTGATAATTTTTTTTTGTAATGAGACATCAGGGTTATACTGGAATGATAATAATTCGCTTTTCGATTTTCTGCTGTAAACAAACTATGTTTAAAATACATAAAGAAAACTGTGTATTAAAAAAATTTCATTTGTATTAAAAAAATCTTATTAAAAATATGTTTTTTAGCCTAAAAATATACTATAAAAAATTACTAAATTTTTAATTTATTTCAGTGAAATTCTTTACATAAATTAAAAAAAATTAAAACTATAAACAAAAATTTAGAGTTAAAAATATTTATAAAATAAAAAAAATAAATATTTTTTATGTTGATTTCTTAAACTACTTTTTTTTTAATATTTAAAATTACACTGTTTTGAAGCTTTATCTTTGAAGTTTTTAAGTAAAAACTTATAGCGATTTTTAAAAAAACTTCCTTAAATTAATATTAATCATACGCACCATAGAGGATTTTTTGAAAAATCAAGTAAAACTTCTGATGAGAATAAAAATAAATAAAGCAATGTTATTCATTAAAATATTAATTATTTATTGATTAATAAATGTAACAACAACATATTAAAGGCCTAAATATAACTCTAAATTGTTATCAGTTTTATTTTTTTTAATTATTATTAGTCCTTATATTTTCTAGTATCTTCAGGATCTTAAATTTTTGTTTAAACTTAATTACTCTGTTGTTAACTCGTAATTAAAATTAAAATTTTTTAAATCGTTTAACAATTATGGAAGTTATAGCGATATTTGTCAAAATTGCAAAAATTAATATTAATCATACGCACCATGGATATTCATGAAAAATCTAATAGAAATTGTAGGGTAAAGGAGCGATCGTAATTAAGATTAAAATATGTATGAGCGAACAACTAAATATGCTTTGAGAAAATTTAGGAGGGAAATAAATATTGCAATGCAGAGCGAAAAAATGCTTATAATTTTTGTTTTCATTAAATTCAATGACTAAAACGGCACATGTATAAAATTAGAAAAATTTATTAAAATATTTATTTATTTAGATAAACAATGTGTCATATGGTATGCATTTCATTTTTAAGTAAAAAATAAATAAGGTATCTGATGTAAATCGATTTTGAAAATGACACGATTTTAAACGGAAAAAGGTATTGATTAACTTTTTCTCTTTATATTAAACTGGCTGTGTTCAACCTGATTATATTTTGTTTGATCTTGCTTTACCAAATTTTAAGACTCTTACGTATTTACTTTATATAAAGGTACCCCTACCTGGATAAAATTTATATCAAATTCAAAAATTTATATCAAATTCAAAAATTTATATGAAATTTAAAGATTCTAAAAATTATTGTAAAGCTCTGAAAAAGACAGACTGGAAATGAGTTACACATTATTTTAAAACAGCGCCATCTGTTGCGCGATATTGCTTAAAATATACTGCTTTCAAAAATAAAAGCATGAAAAGTTAAAGTATGCAGTACATTTAAATCGGTAAAAGAAAATCGGCATACTTTCACTGCCTTTTCTCCACTTTCTCTTGAAAATATTTTTGCCGAAAAAAGTATCCAATATTTGAATCAAGATACTAAGGTACCTCCTCACAAAATTTTGTTAAAATCCATCCATAAAATCCATAGTTTTTACGTGATGTGAACACAAAAGAAAGACAGACAGATAGGAAATTACTTACTATTTTATTATATGTATAGATTGTTTCAAAGATAATTCGCAAAATCGATCGAAATTAAACACACCATTTCAAAAGGAACGTTACCCTGTATTTTTAAAAATTTTTTCGATATAAAGCTACTACAGAAGTTACTGAACTAATGGATAATAGACTAGAAGACAAAACACATTTCTAATATAAGTCTACACATGTTAAAACCTATTTCAATAACGTCACTTGAAAGTTTTGCAGATTTGGTTTAGAAAGCCTTTCTTTAAGTATTTTTTCCTTAAACATAAAGCAGCTTATATCTTTACAAAATGCTTGCGGTTAATCCCTTACAAGCTTTGTCAACATTTGTTTTTAGAATAAATTTTAATTAAAAAGTTTTTTTTTGTTTAACATCAAGTAAATTTTCTACTACTAAATATTTCTTATATTTTAATGTTATGCTGTTAGGCTTCAATTAAAGCCTAGTATGTAAGGATTTAAATTTCGTTTCAATTTTCAAAATCCCTTGTCATTTGCACAAGTTATAGTAAAATTAGTTAAAATAATCAAAATTAATATTAATCATACGTATCGTATGACAATAAAAAATAAAAAATCATTTTAGTTTTTAATATAAGAAGCAAATTTTCAATTACCTTGAAATTTGGTATGATAACAGAGGACTAATTGACCTTTTAGCATTGCGTGAATTGAAGTTTAAATATGCTTTACAGGGTAACCCAATAATTCGACAAAATTAATTATATTTCATGCAAAAATTCTTTATTATTTAACTATTTTTAAAATAAAGATACAGATTACAATTTTTTCGCTAAATTTTTAAAATCGCTTAAAAAATACCAAGCTTATTAGGAAATTTATAAAAAAAGCTAAACATTAATATTACTGCGTATGATTAATATTAATGTTTAGCTTTTTTTTTATAAATTTCCTTGGTGTTAATTGTAGCATTTACGCTTATCTCTGTACAGCTTGTAGAATAAAGTTGGGATTACCACGAAATTTGGTGTGCTTAAAGAGAACATATTAAGCGTTAGAAAAAAAACAAAAGCAGACATATTTAAATAAAGGACAGTGGGGCGAAAACTCTATTTTTTCAAATTTATTTTTTTTTTTCAAATTTGTGTGTCTTAAAAAAGTTCAATCTTAATACTAAGGCATATTTTATATATTACATTAACAATATGCATTTTTAATTAATTAATTTTTTAATAAAATTTGGCATGGCGTTAGATAAAACTTCAGATTGGTGTAATTTGAATTTAGGTACATATTGAAAGCAATATTTTGAAAGGTTTTGGATTTACAGCAACATTTTTAAGAAATTTTAAATAATAATAATCATACGTACTGTATGTTGTATGTTTACATTTACTGGATTTGTTATAGTTTCTTTTTAATTATTTATTACATATGTTTCTCTTTTAACTATTTATTCCACCTATTTGTTTGTTGGTTTCTGTTTGCTTGTTTAATATTTTTTATAGGGAATTTTTGTTGGCCTCCAACTAAACTACCAACTGTCCTTCAAAAGTGTCAAGTTAATTATAAGTTTCATTCTTGTTTTGCTACCACTTTATATTGGTGTGACTGTTTTGTTCTATTTTCTATCTCTTAACTTTCTATTTTTTTATTATTGAAATGAGAACACAGACGTCATTCTGATAAGATTATAAAAAAACCAAAATTCAAAATAAATTAAAAAATATTTTTAAATATCTTAAGATATATGTTGCTTCTCCCAACAGCGTTAGGCGAAAAAATAAATTCGAATATAAATTTAGGGGAAACAGAGTTTTGCTAGACAGCTTGTAAAAAAAAAATAAAATTAATTTAAAAAATTTTGTTAATTTAAATAGCAACAAAATTTCCCTCACAAAAAAGCCCAATAAATCATAATTTTTTAGCTTTAAATTAAATCTTTTATGTATCGGTCATGCTAACAAAAGTAATCGAAATACTGAAATATTTCTATTTATAATTTTTAATATACCAGCTGTGAAATTACTCTAGACAGATGTTAATTTTGGACGGTTTTTCTAATAATAAAAACTAAAAGCAATTGGAAACGAAATCTATATTTTTTGTTTAAAAATTTATTTTCTAAAAATAATTTCTATATGAGATTATAAACATTTCTTTGTTTCTTATTTTTTGTGCTTTAGATTATTCAAGTTTTCAATAAAATTTGGTTCAAAAATAATTTTTTTTCTAGTTTTATAGACGTGTTGTATTTATGCCTAGTCATAGGATTGTTTATTTTTTTTGTAATATGTTTTGAAATATGTTCTTATAAAAATTTGGTAACATTTGCATGCTTTGAATAAATGTTGTTTGTAAAAATTTGCTTGTTTTTTATTGCCACACAAAAGCTAAATTTTCGCTTTTATTGTTTTATGGTGTTGTAATGTTTTTAAGGATATTTTAACCACAAGTCTTATTTAAGGGATTTATTTTTAGTTGTTTCCTACTTTTATAAACTTACATTGTTGTACATTTTGTGACCACCAAGGCATTTTGGTTGTTTGAATTTGGTTTTTTAATGACGTTATTTTTTATTACAATGTATTTTGTTTAATCTAGAAAATGGCTTGTAATCTTGGCTTCTTGAAACCATTTAAATTTTGTAAATCGGCCAATAACTAACAATCCTATAAAGAAATTTGTAAAAAAAGTAAAAAATAATATTAATCATACGCCCCCTGGTATGAATAGCAGTACAAATGCGTATTTGTGTACAGCTTGTAATGCATAAATATGATTGTTACAAAATTTGGTATGCCGTTAGAAGACATATTAAACTTTAAATTTAATTCAAGCAAAATTTTCTAACTTAAACACAGTGGGACTAAATTACTATTTTTTCAAAAAAAAAAAAAAAAAATTAATACATCGTTGATTTTATTAAAATTAGTTTTATAATTTTATTGCTTATTAGTTCTATTAAATTATTATTTCTCATTTTAAGTAGTGTATTTAATTATTTTTTATTCGCTTTTTTTGATTTAAAATAAGACTAAATAATAAATAAACAAAAAATAAATCTAAGGAACAATAATTGAAATACAATTTTACACACTTACCGTTTGTTACTACAAAACAATTCTTTAAAATTCGAAACTAATTTGATTTAACGATTTGTTCCAATTTGGATATCTTTTGTAATATTTAAACTTTTAGTACCTGTGTTTTATAAACATTTTCTAATATGTTTATATCGCTTTTGAAAAGAGTGATGAAAATATTTTTAATGTTATTTGTTTAAATGTTTGTTTTATAAATATTTATTATAAACAAAACTTTAGTTTGCAAAGATCAAAAAACAGTAAACAGATGTTTTTTTAATAACAGATAGAAAATTTATTTTCCATATAAGAAATAATAAAAAAAAAAATATTGTACATAAATTTTTAAATAAAACATTTCTTAATGTTTAAATTTTAGATGCCGTTAGCTGTTTTATTCAATAGGTTATTAACACTTACATATATTCCTTTAAGTTTTTGTTCGTTTGAAGAAATACCATATTTTTTAAATAATTTTGAAAGACTATCTGCATGACCAAGTGATTATTTGGAAGCTCTATATCTGTGTGATTTAAATTTAAATCGATTAAAAGGTTTATATAAATCTAATAAATGAAAAATCGCTAAATTAAGCAAAAACTAATTTTTATTCAAAAAAAATAATCGATTATTCGAATAATCGGTTATTAGGTAATCGATTATTCGAATAATAATACCTGGAAGTTTAAGTTTTTGATCCAGTAATGCTTTCGAAAAGCGACGAAATATTTCGAAACTGAATAAATATATTCGAATAATCATTCGAATAAAAACCTGGTCTTTTTTTTTACAAAATTTTTCAGAAAATTGGGAAATATGAAAATCCGATTATTCGAGCAAGACGACAAGATAATAATTTTTAATTTTATGAAACTAATTCTTTTATTATACATTTCGTGGTTATATTTAGCTTGATGACTGCAAAAAAATTATCAAAATAATCGTATCATTATCAGCAAACACTAAAATAGTGATTCGAATAAATTGCTAAATTTAACTAATAAACGCCTAGATATTATAATTTTCTTATCACATTATAGCTTTTTATGTAGTCAAATAATAATATAAAGCGAATAACCAAATGAAAATATTCGAATAAGCAATCAATTATATAATATTTTCGAACACATTTTAATTTAAATTAAATTATTTGAAAATAACCATTCATTATTTTGCAAATTTAATGCACAAATTTGTAGGTAAAAAAGAATTTGTGTCGGATAATGGTACTAAAAGCGCGTTAAGGATCGAATAACCGAACAGCCGAATAAAATTATTCGATAAATTTTATTATAGTTTGACAAATAAAAATAAAAACTTAAGCCGTCAAATTAACCCCCAAAAACCATTTTAAAGTGTTTCGATTAACCGATTAATATTATTGAAATAAGTCATAGATAGACAGAATATTAAAAATTATTGTTATAAACCATTATCATAACGAAAACTCAATAAGCGATTAATATTAAAATATTCGAATACATAATTTTCAAAATGAAATAATTTTTTATTACTAGGAAAAATTATTCGTTATGCGAATAATATTTTGCGCATATCAAAATAAAATATTTGAGATATATATTAATTACTTTTTGGCATTTATAAGGCTATAAAAATGTTTTTAGAATTATTAGATAATTATTTAAATATTGCTTAAATAGGTTTATCGAATAATCGATAAATTATTTTTCACACATTTCAAATATTGCTTTAATTAGCAATATAGCTTTTAAAAAAGCTTAATGTACATTATGCAGAATAAAAAAAAAACGAATAAATATTTTAATAAACTTAAACGATTAATCGGAAAAAATAACGCCGAATAAGGTGCCTAATATTAGAAAAAATAACTGGTATAATTAATCGAACAACCGAATAACATTACTCGATTAATGAAATAACATTATTCGAATAAATTTATTCGAGTATTCGAATAAATAAATTTATTCGATTATTCGAATAAATTTCTTCGATTATTCGAGTATTCGAAAAAAATTTATTCGATTCAAATCCAAAATGCATTTAAATAATGAAATAAATTTATTTTAATAACCGATTAAACATATTTAAAGATCAGGCGATTTAATTAACCGAATAAAATTATTCGAATAATTATAAATTTATTTAATTCAAAAATTAATTTTATTAATTTTCTTCATAACCTGTTAACTTATTATATTTTATTCGAATACTGTTTTCAAAATGCTGTATCATTTCATACAGCTAAAGCTCCAACCTACTGGCTGTAGGCCTTTCAACTGTACAATAGAAATGTACTCAAAATGTACAATAAAAATGTCAATTAAATTTTATTAAATTTTTATTATCCATTATTCTTTTGTTATTGATACAATAAACGTTTGTTTCTATTAAAAGATATTTACTCTTTGCATTTTTAAATTAAATTTTAATTGCATTTTTTTATTTTCTCTCATTGTCTCGTACTTACTTTTTAATATAACAAGTGTTAATTGGAAATTATTGTTACAAATGAGAAGCTTTAAGGCGGCACAGTAAAATAATATAAAATTATTATTTCATGTGTATGTAATTGTGCAACAAACACAATTCATTGACGAACATTTGTTGTGGTTCGTAGTTGTAATTAAAAAGGAAAATATGATTAGTTGTCATGAAAATTGTTTTTTTTGCAACAAAAACTTCTTTAATATAAACAGTCATAATAAGGAATAATTAATTATAATGACTTAATAATTTGTTGAAGCTCATATTTACAGTAAAATCTTTAAAAACGGATAGTTGAAAGGATCCTATATTATAAATATATTAATCACATTGTTTCGAGAGGTCTCATTAAGGTATTTTTACTTGACAAAACCAGATCCGGTCTAATATTTTTACGCAAACTTTTTTACGGTTATTCGAATAACCGATTATGAAGACATATTTTATATTTTTGAGTTCTAAATAATTTTTAAGTTCTTTATATTTGAATCTTTAAATCCTTTTATTAACTTCTTTAAAGAAAATGTAATAACAAAAATTTTTACTAAATCAGCATTTCCAATTGGCGAGTATTTGAATATAACGAGTTTTTTATACTCGAGTATAAAACGAATACGAGTATGATAGAAGTGTCTTATGCAAAAACAGTGTTGAAGTTATTTTAACAACTTTTTGCTCTTTGATTAACTTTTTTGTTTTTCGAATAATTTTAGTTGATTTTCAGAATATTGGAAAACCAAATAATAATTTTAGTTGATTTTCCGAATATTCGGATAACCAAATAATAATTTTAGTTGATTTTTCGAATATTCGGAAAACCAAATAAAATTATTCGATCATTCGAATAATTTTATTTGAACGTTTAGTAAGTATCGATTTTTCGAATTTTCAATTATTCGAATAATTTTATTCGAATAATTTTATTCGAATAATTGAAATTATTCCATCATTCGAATAATTTTGTTTAAACATTTAGGGCCAAATTCATAAAAAAAAATATTTATTTTATAAAAGATTTATAAAACAAATTTTCATACAAAATACGTTGAATAAAACTTTTATAAACCTTTTATAAACTGAAAATATTTTTTATGAATATGGCCTTTAGTAAGTATCTTATAAATAATATAGTATAATTAAATAATATTTTTCAACATATTCGTACCGTAGGGACCCAAATGAGACGGTTTTGAATATAAGACCGACGACTACCTGTGCATTAGTACCTTTTCCACTTTTTAATTCCTATTAATAGTTGAAATAATCAAGAAAAGTTAAGATTACGTCATGTGCATATTTTCCCGTTACATGACGTTGTTCGGCCAATGTAAGGTTACCAAGTCTGTAATTAACTAATTGCTTTAAATAACTACGTACAAATAAATCTAAGTAATTCGCAAAAATTTGACAACCCAGCAAATAAAGTCACATAATTTAAGTTATACTTTCAATTAGAATTATTACCTAATACGAAGACAATTTCGTGACATCATTAGGCCGACATGTGCAGAAAATTCTAATTTTATTTTCGGGAAGGCCGTAACCTTGTCTTCTATCATCCTCGGAAATAATAAGCCTGACTTAACAATTCATTTATATTACATGAAAATTTGTAATATTTTAAATATATTTTAATGTAATAAACGATTATACGTTACTAAAAAAATGTCTTGTTTTTTTTCGATTTAAAAGTTTATATTAATAATAAAAAAAAATAATAATTTTAGGATTTTGAAAAAAAAAAAAAAATTATTCGTGTATTTGAATAATTTTATTCGAATATTGTTATTCGGGTATTCGAATAATTTTATTCGGGTATTCGTATAATTTTATTCGGGTATTCGAATTATTTTAATCGATTTTTCATGTAATCAAATAATCGATCCCAAGAATTTTTAATACGATTATTAGCCTGTTGTAACCGAATAATTTTATTCGGGTATTCGTATAATTTGGATCGGTTTTCTATGTAATCAAATAAATAATCGATCCCAGGATTTGTAATACGTGTATTAGTTTGTTTTAACCAATGTTGCTTGTTGTATCAATATCGGTTATCGAATTGAACCGAATATACATTTTATCAATTATTTATTATATTTTTATTTCTAAAAAATTTATTTACAGGTATATAATTTAAAAAGGTATTTAATAATTTTCATATCTTTTATTCGCTTACTCGTAAAAAAGAAAATGTATATAACGATATAATTAAAAAAAAAAAAAGAGAAATGATTTAATTAATTTATTCATCCGACGGCCATGTTTTTTATTCGTATATTTAAAAGAAAAAAAAAAAAAAAAAACAGTTGTTTGGTTGCTTTTATTTTTTGAAAACTATAATAACTTGAAAGTGATTATATATGATTATTCACTTATAAGTTATTCATTATTTGATAGAATAATCGATTATTGAAATAACTAAATATTCGAGTAATTAAACATCGATTATTAGAATAATCAATACAACTTCCAATTATGTGTTTAACTTTTAAATAAAAATTTTATAAATTTATGTACATAAATGCCGATTACTTAGTTTTTAATTAGTAATTAAATTTCTATTATTTTAATAATTTTGTTGTTTCAGTAATTTTGTTTATCCGAATAATCTTTTAAAAGCATTTAGATTTTTTTGGCCATCATCTTAATTATAAATTTTTTCTACATATTTTCATGCAATTGTAAATTTGTTATATGTATATCTAAGACTAAAGCAATATTTTATCCGATATTCGGTTTTACGATATTCGGTTTTACGATATTCGGTTTTACGAATAATCGATTATTCGAGTAAACAAATTTAATTTTTTTAACTAAACAATTTTTAGAATTTTACATTACTTATCAGATTCTTCTGATTTAAATAAATTTATATGATAATCCGAGTAAGCTCTTATTCGTTATAATTACAACATTTGTTTTAATCTTGTTTGTTATTTTGAAATTATTTTAAATGTTTATTTACATACGGTGGGATAATTACAAACTTATTAACATTTTGAACTTTTTTTCTTATTAAAAAAAAAAACAAACGCACAATTACGTCAATATCTGTTCACGCAAATAGAACAGCAAATTTAAATAAATAAATAAAATATAAATTTATATAATTTTTTGTGGGTACTTTTTTCAAAAAGCTGATAACATGTATGTTTACTTATTATTATGATATGATAATTTATCTAGAAATAAATTTATAAAATAATTTACGGGCCTACAAATAAAACAATTTAACATAATTATTCGGAAAATGATAACTAGATAATTACTCGAATAATGAAATCGACAATTTATTGATCAAATTAAAAAAAAAAAAAAAAATAATAATAATATTTTTTAAACTAAAACTATTCAATTTAAAACAATATAAGATACTCTTATAAATTTTAAAAATATTGGCAGCCCTACTTAGACCCAGAAATTAAAGACAAGATTCTTTTTATTAATTTGAAAAAATAAAATTTTCTTAAAGATATAAAAAAAGAACTTCTAGTTATGAAGACATCGTTTTATTTTCATAAAATAGTTAAAATAAAAACAGACAAATATACATAGTTTATTTTTAGAGTAGCTGATTTAAATCAGTCGGATTAAACTTTAATAATCGAAACGATTAATCGTTTCAATAAAAAAGTATTTGATAACCAATTAATCCCAACACGAAACGAAAGTAGAAGGTTTAAAGTTCTTTTCAAATATTAAAAATTAGTGAATAATTTGAGCAATTATTAAATTTTGTTGTTGCCTTAATCAAACTGCAAGAGATGCATATGTACATGCATATGTAGTTATGTCGATTATAATTACTCGTAGAATAATTATAATTCAGGGGTGGCAAACAAACAAAGAAAAAAAGATAATGGGTTAATTGTATCTTTATTTCTTAGACTTAAAGGGTTTTGGGATAAAGGATGCTCACCTGGTAATGTTGACCAATAAATGGGTTTTATAATTTCCTTTTAGCTCGTTTTACGTATGTAGGTTTCCTTCTTCAAACAAATTAATAAAAGATAATTTTCTTCGTATATTGATAGTTTTATTAACTCTTTCAGGTGAGTATATGGAGTGATTTTTTAACACTTTTAGATAAAATTTTAAATATTCTTAACGGTTGAACTGTGAGGGTGACAATCAAAAGGTAAGTGAGTTTCTTTATTAATTTAGTTGCCAGGAAAACTAAAGTGGGCATTATTTGTTTAAACGAATTCATTGCAGTGTTTCAACTTGCGCGTTTTTGAGATCTTTTTTTTCAATACCTTATTTCAGTATAACAGTTTAAATTACATTTAACGGAATTCTTAATTTAAATTTTAATACAAATTGCGTTTCTTTTATATTTCAAATTCATTATTTTAAATTCATTATTTTATAAAAAAAAGAAAAGATTTATTTTGTATAAATGAAGTTTATACAATTAGTAATAAAAAATGCTAAAAACCGTACACTGAAAAAATAAAAAAATATTCGATTAAAAAAAACCGACATAAATTCGTTATTGAAACATGGTATTTAATTCATATTAAGCCGTTTAACATATTTTTTTCTTTTTATAATAATATTAAAAAGGCTGAATAACAAATTAGTTTTATAAAATTAAATATTATAGAACGAATAACCGATTAAAATAGTACGAATAATCGACTACACGCATTGAACTCAGACGTTTTATATTTTGTTTAATATATAACATTTTATTAAATAAAATAATAGCTGCATACAATTTACTTTTCGAGTAACCGATTAAAATTATTCGATTAAAAAATTATCGATTGCTATAACTATTTTTTATTAAAAAACTATCTATTGAATAAAAATCAATAAATATTCGTATAATCGATTAAACCGCAAACTATTTAGAAAATTCCATCATCAAAATATCGTTTTTTTTTATTCCTACAAAACTGATACAATGATTGGAATAAGAAAATAATCGATTAATACAAAACTGAAAATTGTTTAAACTATTTCGAGTTTTTAAACGCATTCATCATTAAAATCATCATTAAAAATCATAATAATTATTAAATAATACTAGTCATTAAAAATCATAATAAAATCAAGAAAGAGTGCGAATATTCGATTGTTAAACGACGAATAACTGAATAAAATAGAACTAACTCAAATTTTGGTAGTGTTAAGCTTTTTTTAACGTTGGTATATCGAATACAATTATAGGTGCATACAATTTATTTTTCGATTAACCGATTAAAATTATTCGATTAAAAAATTATCGATTGCTAAAAATTTTTTTATTAAAAATCTATTAATTGAATAAAAATCGACAAATATTTGAATAATCGATTAAACCACAAACTATTTAAAAATCCTATCATCAAAATATCGTTTTTTTTTATTCCTACAAAACTGATACAATGATTGTAATAAGAAAATAATCGATTAATACAAAACTGAAAATTGTTAAAATTATTTCGAGTTCTTAAACGCATTCATCATTAAAATCAGCATTAAAAATCATAATAATTATTAAAGAATAATAGTCATTAAAAATCATAATAAAATCAAGAAAGATTGCGAATATTCGATTGTTAAATGACGAATAACTGAATAAAATAGAACTAAATTTTGGTAGTGTTAAGCTTTTTTTCAACGTATAATAATAGTTGGTATATAGAGCATTGAATAAAATTATAGGTCTTTCAATTTATTTTTCGCTTAACCGATTAAAATTATTCGAATAAAAAATTATCGATTGCTAACATTTGATTCGAATTTTATTGTTAAAAGACGAGTAACTGAATAAAACAGAACTAACTCAAATTTTGATAGTGTTAAGCTTTTTTTAACGTATACAAATAGATGGTGCATCGAATAAAATTATTCGAATAAAAATTAATCGATTGAAAAAAGTTTTAATTTAATGAAAAAAAAAAAAAATTAAAAAGCCATTCAAACCTTCGTCTCAGATTTGCATTAAATTTTTTTTCAAATTGTTTTAAAAAAATCACAAATAACCTATAAACATTAAACGATTAACCGAATAATTAACTAAGCATTAATAAAAGAAAGTTAAAAAGAAATTGTTAAAATATTTTTAAGATTAAAAATAAAATTTATTATTAAAAATGTATAAAGCAATGTGTATAACTAATAATTTAAGCACCTAAAAGTAGGCACTGCATATTTGTACATTATTATTTTTAATTATTTGTTTAAGTTTTTTTTGTATAAAAATTCAAATAAACTAATATATGTATATTGCTTTTTCTTGTATGTTTTCAGTGCGCAGTTGTCGCACCGGCAAATCAGTACAAATGTCTGAATCTGAAGTACGAGGTCTGTGTTTAAAATCCCGTGAAATATTCCTACAACAACCCATTCTCTTGGAGCTGGAGGCCCCCCTTATTATATGCGGTGACATACATGGTCAATATACAGATCTCTTGCGTTTATTCGAATACGGTGGTTTTCCACCTGCCGCCAATTATCTGTTTTTAGGTGATTACGTCGACAGAGGCAAACAATCGTTAGAAACTATATGCCTGCTGTTGGCCTATAAAATAAAATATCCTGAAAATTTCTTTTTATTGCGTGGGAATCACGAGTGTGCCAGTATTAATCGTATTTATGGTGAGTATTTTCATTTTCATATTTTTTTTTTCAAATTTTTCAAATAACAATCTGTCCTTTTTAGGCTTTTATGACGAATGTAAACGACGTTACAATGTTAAATTGTGGAAAACCTTTACAGACTGTTTCAATTGTTTACCCGTGGCCGCCATAATCGATGAAAAGATTTTCTGTTGTCACGGCGGTTTAAGTCCAGATTTACAGGGTATGGAACAAATAAGACGATTAATGCGTCCGACAGATGTACCCGACACTGGTCTGTTGTGTGATCTGTTGTGGAGTGATCCCGACAAGGATGTTCAGGGTTGGGGTGAAAATGATCGTGGTGTTAGTTTTACATTTGGTGCTGATGTTGTATCGAAATTTTTGCATAAACATGAAATGGATTTAATATGTCGTGCTCATCAGGTAAGGAACTAAAAAATATATATACAACGAATAATAATATTCTAAATATGCGCGACATCGCGACAACAAATAAATCTTTTAATAAAAGTTTATTTAAAAAAAATTTTCGAATAGCCAAACTCGATTAGTCTTTCGAATATACTGTAAAATTCTTTGAATAATTAAATAAAATTATCCGAACAAAATATTGTTAGAATAAAAATATTCGAATAATGAATTTTGTAGAATAACATTTTTTAAACTTCAAAAATTTAATAACTTATTCGAATAAAATTATTATAAAATCAAAGACAATTAAACCTATAAAATTGTTTTTGATTTATTGGTGGGCAATTATTCAACTAATCGATTCGTAAATTAAAAACTCATAATTTTTATAAATAAAAATACTTACTTACTTAGGTGGCTATTACAGAATATTTGTTCCTGTAGCCGAACGTAAAATAGATTTCCAAGCGCCTCGATCTTCTGCGCTTCTTCTCCAATTTCTGAAACCAAGTTTCGAGATGTCTTCCTCAACTTGATCTTTCCATCGAAGTTTCGGTCTTCCCCTTCTGCGTGAACCGTCACCAGGTTCGTATTCAAATGACTTTCTAGCTGGAACATCTTCATCCATTCTCACAACATGACCTAGCCAACGCAATCGTTGTAATTTGATACGTTTGACTATGTCAATGTCGTCATACAGCTCATGGTTCATACGACACCGATATACTCCGCCAACGCAGATTGGTCCATAGATTTTACGAAGAATTTTTCTCTCAAACACTCTAAGCACTGCATCATCTGCTTTCGCAGGTACCCATGTTTCGGAACCATATAATAGCACGGGTAGTATCAGTGTCTTGTAGAGAGTGATTTTTGTCTGTCGAGAGGTGGCCTTGTTTTTAAACTGCATACTTAGTTCAAAGTAGCATCTATTGGCCAGTATTGTTCTTCTCTTTATCTCAAAACTGATGTTGTTTGTTTTGTTAATGGCGGTACCGAGGTACATAGATAAAATCGCTGACTACCTCAAAGTTGTAGTTTTCAACTTCCACTGTCTGCCCGAGTCTACTGGACGTCTTGTGCGTTGATACCATCAACTTAGTTTTATCGCCGTTTACTGCCAGACCCACTTTGGCAGATTCTTTTTCGATTTTTTCAAAGGTGGCAGTTATCGCTCGCAATGTTCGACCCATGATATCTATATCGTCAGCGTAAGCGAGTAACATGTGTTGTTTAGTGTATAGCGTGTCAATTCTATTCACATTCGCATGCCGTATAACCTTTTCTAGCAGGATATTAAAAAGGTCACACGATAGACTATCGCCTTGTCTGAAACCTCGTTTGGTACTAAACGGCTCGGAGAGGTTTTTTCCTATTTTAACAGAAGATCGCGTATCAGTTAAAGTCAACCTGCACAGCCGTATTAATTTTGTAGGGATACCAAACTCAAACATGGCTTGAAACACCTTTGATCGTATGGGGATATCAAAAGCAGCCTTGTAGTCGACAAATAGATGGTAGGTGTCGATCTGTTTTTCTTGGGTCTTTACCAGGATTTGACGTAAGGTGAATATCTGGTCGGTGGTGGATTTGCCAGGTCTAAAGCCACATTGATATGGCCCAATTATCTCGCCAACTTTAGATTTTAATCTTTCACACAGTACGCTGGAAAGTATTTTGTATGCAATGGGAAGGAGACTTATTCCTCTTATACCGTAGGGGATTTGGATACCAAGCAACGGCTCTGATTGGTTTTAACTTGGTAAAACCCAGACCTATCTTGGTCCCTCTTTCATCCTAACACAGACCTCCCCGTGGTGTCACCTGCGGTAGCTACCTTTAACACCCCTTTTAGAGGTAGTGAGCTAAAATGTGCCGCGCGTTCACTCATAAGAACGATAAAAATATGGGTTGAAGCGTCGGGTTAGTAACCCACCCTGAAAAAAACTTATGTACTATGAAAAAACAAAGAAAAAGATTACAAAAAAATACTTTCGAATAAAAATATTCGATTGATCGATTAAAAATATTCGATTAATCGAATATTTTTAAATCTAGTTTAGAAAAGAATGAATAGACAATAATGCGCGTAATCAATAAAAATATTCGAATATGTGATTCAAAAAAAGTTTGCTTCACCCAATAAAATTATTCGATTAAAAAATGATTTTAACTTTTAAGGCCCATTATTATATCTTGTCAATAGCTAAAGTTAGGATTTTGTTGGAGCGATAATTAGTTTTTCGTTATAATAACGAAGATAAGGCTCATTACTATATCTTGTCCTTAAAGTACATGATAGTGAAAGGTTGTTTTTAGCTTATTTATAATGATGAAAAGCTACTTATCGCTTTGGAAAAATCCTAACCTTAGCTATTGGCAACTTATAATAATGGGCCTTGATGAACTAAGACGAATTACAACTTAATTGCAAAAATTTTACTAAAATAAACAGTTTCCTAAATCTGATTATTCGAATAAGTATAGAATATCTTCAAAGATGCGCTCCGTTAATAATTTGCTTAAAACGGTAGGGAATAATTTTTATAAAAAAAGAATGTCCAAATCAAGATATTTGATAAGTTGATTGAAACTTTTAAGTTTAGTTCAAAAGGGTAAAAAATTCAATAGATGACAAAGAATGCCAACCCAAATTTTGTATACACTATTATTCGAATAATCATTAATTGATTGCAATACATGAATTCTTAAAGGTATCCTTAAAACAAGAAAAAATAAGAAAATAGTATAACGAAAAAATATATTCCGAATAAAATGCGATTAATCGAATAAATATTTGAAGTTTTTTTTTTTTTTCTTTAAAGGATAAAAGTGCAATGAATGCCAACTCAGTTAAAAAAAGAAAATACGAGAATAAAAAAAATCGTATATTCCATTATTCGAATAATCATAAGTATTCGATAAAAGTTTGTTCAAAAAAGCATTAAAATCAGATATCCGAATAAAAATATTCGATTAATTGATTAGATTTGACTTAAAATAATCAAAAATTTAAACATATTATTTGATAGATCATGTATTTTCCGGATAGAAATAATCGTTTAATCGATTAATATTTAAAATCCGATTAATCGAATAAATATTTGAAGTTTTTTTTTCTTTAAAGGATAAAAGTGCAATGAATGCCAACTCAGTTAAAAAAAGAAAACACGAAAATAAAAAAATCATATATTCCATTATTCGAATAATTAAAAGTAAAAGTTTGTTCAAAAAAGCATTAAAAATCAGATATCCGAATAAAAATATTCGATTAATTGATTAGATTTGACTTAAAATAATCAAAAATTTAAACATTTTATTTGATAGATCATGTATTTTCCGAATAGAAATAAACGTTTAATCGATTAAACGTTTTTTTTTTATTTTCCATATACAAATATTCGATAAATCGATTAAAACAACTTTTAATTAAAGTTTAGAGGTACAAAAACTAAAAGCCAAAAATTTTGAACAACAGTTTAGATATTTGGTAAATATAAATTAATTCTATTTTTTTTGATTAATCGATTATAATACGAATAAAAGCGTGCAAATTTAAAATAAGTTTATTTTTTAGTATTTTTTTTACTGGTTAATTTAGAGAAAATGTGTAGTTGCTTAATATAATCTAATAAATTTAATCGAGAAACCGAATAAAATTATTCGAATAACCCTATAAATTTATTTGTGTTAACGAATAATTTTTTTTGGCGGTACTGGAAAAATTTTATATGAACAACGAATTTGTTATGTTCATCCAGCGAATAAAATTTCAAGAGTAAACGATTATTTGTTAAAAAAAAAAAAAAATTATCCGAATAAACGCAAATAAATTTCATTTAATAGTTTAAATTGTCGTTTATTTTCTTTTCTTTTTATAGGTCGTTGAAGATGGTTATGAATTCTTTGCCCGCCGTCAATTGGTGACTTTATTCTCAGCTCCCAATTATTGTGGTGAATTTGATAATGCCGGTGGTATGATGACTGTGGATGATACACTCATGTGCTCATTCCAGGTGAGAAAAATCGAAATAAATATGTAAATGCATATATATATTTAAAATTATTTTATTAACGTTTGTATTTGATTTTCTTGTAGATTTTAAAGCCCTCCGAAAAGAAGGCCAAATACATGTACAGTGGCATGAATACATCAAGGCCAACAACACCGCAACGCAACGCTCCATTAATAGCAACGAATAAGAAGAAATAATACATCCATCCGCTTCCATTTCCTTAAAAGTTATTAAATTATTATATACATATAAAATTTGATAATAATAATATTAATAATTATTATAAAAATACAACAAAAAATAACAAAAACAACAGAAAAAAAATATAAAAAAAATTTAAACAAAAGCTACGCGTACTACAAAAACAAAAAAGAAGAAGAAAAAATATTAAATGAATATTAAATTATAATATAAATTAAAATTTAAACATTTTAAAAACGATAGCAATCAACCTACAAAACAACATGAAAATTTACCCACTTTAAAATTATAAACAAAAACTAATAATAATAAAAAGTGACAAAAATTATAAAAAAAATAATTAATAAAAAATTTTAAAAATAAGAAAAACTATAAATTTATCTTCTATATTTAAATTAAATAAAAAAACTATGTTACAATTTTAATTTGTTTTATTTATTTTTTTTTTTTTTGTTCTAGAACAAATATTTTTTTAGTTAAAATTTTTATTTTAATTTTTAATTTCTGTGACAAATAAAATGAAATATCTTATTTTTTAGGCCCACTGTAGTTCTTCTTGGCTTAAATCAGCTAGTTATTGTGTCCGCTGTTGAAAAGTTTTTTGTGATTTTAAACTTAGAACCAACCTATTCCGGTTTTTATTTAAATGTTTACATTTGTGCTTTCTTTAGATACTCTGGCGTATGATTAATATTAATTTTTATACATTTTTCGAAAAAGTTTAATAAATTCCGTATTTTTAAAGGGATTTTAAAAATTTAAATAGAATTTGAAATATGTAAAATCTTGTTTATTAGATCAAATAGTGCTTAACATCGAGTAAGATTTCTTTAAATAAAAATACGCCAGTTTTTGTGAGGTCATTTTAATTTCTGATTCCATAAAGTTTTAAAAACTTTGTTTTTAAATCTTAAATAACTGGTTATCCATTTTGCGGTTTCAAAAGTAAACGTAAATAAAACACATATAAAATATTTTTTTCATGATATTTCATTTTTATTATAAAATTTGAATGTCGACATTATGTGTGAAACACTACATCATTTAAATGACCACCATGAGAAGTGTTGCCAGCATTGATTGAGGTAATTTTCGACCACTTTTTGGCACATATTGGGCGGTATCTCAGCTATAACTTGACGAATGTTGGTTTTTAAGTGCTCTAGAGTTAAAGGTTTATCTGCGTAGCCTTTCGCGTAGTCCCACAAAAAAAATCTAATCGTGTCAAATCGCATGATCTTTGTGGCCAGTTGATATCGCCACCACGAGAAATTACGCGCCCAGGAAATGTCTCTTGCTATAAAGCCATATACGCTCGAGTTGTGTGGCATGTGGCACCGTCTTGTTGAAACCACATATTCTCACAAGTCGTATTCTTCAATAGCATGCCAAAAAAGTCGGTTATCATATGACCATAACGCTCCGAATTGACGGTGACACACATTCGGGTCTTCGGAAACACTTTCACTTACAGTAGCGATATTTTCAGCGGAACGAGCGAAACGATGATGCACAGGCCTTAAAATATCTGTAACCGCTCCAGTCTCTTCAAATTTTTTTCACAATTTTGCCAATTGCTTGCGTCGTTGGACGATTATGTAAACCATAATCTCCTCTGGCTGTGCCAGAATCACCATTTTTTGTTGTAGGTTTTAATAATTTTTATGCGTTGTTTGATAGTTAAGCGATCCATTTTCGTCAATGTCAGACTTTCAACTGAAAAGAAAAAAATTGGTTTAACAACTTAGTTTGACAGTTGTCGAATTCCAGCCATATACTTTTGATAACCCTGTAGTTATAAGAAACTAAGATGCTGTTCAATTCGATTCAGTTAAATTTACCATTCCACATTTCAAATCGTTATTTCCGGAGCATACTTTTATTTTTAAAAATATATTCACCCCAATCACGAATAATTATTCCCATAAAAAAACTCCCAAACTTTTCTATTGTGAATGATTCCAATAACAATTTACTTGTATTTTAAGGAAGCAATCATTCACGATAGAAGATTTGGAAGTTTTTTTCATGGGAATAATTATTCGTGATTGGGGTGATTAATTTCTGTCTAATGTAGTATAATTTAGATCTCAACTTTTAATCTGTTTACAGCTATTAAAAGCTTTTCTAATACCAACTTTTATTTGCATCCCAGCTTAACTGAAAACAGTTTTAAACTATATGGTGGACTATGAGGCGTATGATTAATTTTAATTCAAATTATATTTTTATTATAGTTGCATTGTCTTTATATTTTCCAAGGAATTTTAAAACTTTCTTAAGATTATGAGTATATATAATCATATTCTATAAATTTTCATATTCTTTTAAAGAAAAATATAATTTTTCGAAATAATTTGTAAGCTTTTACTAAATAAATTAAAAAAAATCTGGAGTGGCCAACACTCAACTTTACCATACCCAATGGAAACAGATATTTTGATGGATATATTACATAAAGAATATAAGTTGAAAGTATATTCGAATCGAAAAATTAATTATTTTCGGTTTGGGGTGTTAAGTAAACTTCCCCATTATGCCCAAAAACTATACAGCTCTTTATCTCTATATACCAAAGGCACATACTAAATATCATTTTGATATTTCAAACGGTATGACCTGTACAAACTCTACCAAATTAGTGGCATACACACCCATCCACAGACATCATCGCGAAAATAGCCAAAATGGATTCGGGACACCTCAAAACGTATAAATCCATCGAAATCCCGAACTCTACTTTTTCATGATTACTATACTTTTCCTTATACATACTATGTATGGTAAAGTAAAAAAAAAAAGAAATTAAATTCAAAACTAATCTGTGAGAAAGAGAAGATGTTAATTTATTAAAGTTATATCTGCGTATGTTGGAAACCGATGGAATAAAAGACGTATTGGAATGTTTTTTGTTGCTACAAACGTATTAAATAATTTGCCTTTTGATACTGATAGTGTTTAACACGAGAAAAAAAAACAAATATTTTTTACTTTTCTCATATATCTACTTTGCCTATCTTAGTTATTTGTTTGCCCACTGTAGTTCGTTTTGAGTTTACAGCCTATGGAAGGATTTTAACAGCATATAGAAGGCTTAAAAAATTGTGATACATTATTCCAAGTCTGATTTAAGTCGCTTGTTTTATAAACTTAAATATTATTTTACTATAAACGCATGTGGCGTATGATTAATATTATTTATTTTTGAAATTTTTGTTAATGTTGTATAATTTCGACATTAAGCATGACGTTTTCGAAAATACTATAAATTAAACTTAAGCGGCTTTTGTGTCTTAACGTAAAGGGCGTTTTTATAAATTGTGTTGGTGTTCTTTCGCAGTCCTCTGCAAAACTACGCATGTCGTTGTCACACTTCGACAACAATCAGAATTTTCTGATTGTGTGACAACGACATCCGTAATAGGGCTTTCAATTACCTTTTCGAAATTCTAAAAACAACAATTCATAGTTTCAGAAAATTATTAGAGCAACAATGGGTCACGAATAAATATTTTAAGGGTACTTGTGATAAAAAAATGAAACCGTTGGGGAAATGACACGACGGCACTGCGTGTTATGCTGATCAGCTTTGCTAAAATAATGTTTGGCCATACTGCAAATAAATGGTAATAATTAATAAAGAAATTAAAAGGGTTCTTCGAATAAGAAATTGTCACAAAAATTATAATTCAATGACGAAAACTACAAGCAAAAGTGCAATACGAGTTTAAAATTATAAGTTTTTTTTTTTTCAAATAGCGACTGGAAATTATATAACAAGAGGATGAAAGGCAAGAGCATAAGCCACATCGATCAGTTGATCGTTCCAGCATTGTCAACTTAGAAAAAGCACAGATAAAACTCCTATAATTGTGAAATGTACTAAAATCATACTTTTAAATTATGGGTCCTTCGAACAAAATGTTTTTTTAATTTAATTAAAAAAAAAACAGTGGTCGGAAATTAAATAACAAGAGGATAAAAGGAAAGAGCTATTGTAAGAGCATAAGCCAGAACGATCAGTTAATCGTTCCAGCATTGTCAACTTAGAAAAAGCACAGATACAACTCCTATAATTGTTAAATGTACTAAAATCATCCTTTTCAATAATGGGTCCTTCGAATCAAATGATTTTTTTAAATTTAATTTTTTTATTTTTGTTTTTTTCTAATTTTACTTCTTAATAAGGTCCTTAATGTTTAAATAATTTTGTTAATAATTTTACCTAATATATTACAAATACTTTTATTAAGAAAAAAAAAAAAAAAACTAAAAAACAAAATTCAAACACCAATTTATGCATTAATCGTTTTTAAAAAACTTAAATCAATTTCATCGATTAAGGCTTAGTTTTAAATTAAATTTAATTAACTTAACATTAAATATTTTATTACAAAAAAAAAAAAAAAAACACTAAGAAAACCTAATTAGATTGTAGTGCCTTTTTTGTCTCTGTTGAAAATTTCATCTAAAAAAAAAAGAAAACATTAAAAAATATTATAAAATATGAAATAAAATTCATGTTAATAAAACTAAATACGCGAAAACATGTTAGAAACTTTATTTAAGGATTTAGTAGAAAAATACACTGCAGAAAAAGAACTCTAGAAAATTTCAATGGTCCTTCGAACCTTAATAATAGTTTTAATTAACAGTAGTCTTATTTGATTTTTTACAGAATCTTTAAAAAAAAATATGACACAAAATTCTTGAAGACTTAAAAGGCGATAAAAAAAGAAAAAATAGAAAGTTCATTTATAATTACAAAAATAAAATCTGAAATCCCCAGCCGGGGAAAGTTGATAGAACTTTCTGAAAAATGTTTTTAAAATTATAATTTTTGATATTTTTTTTAATTTATTTTTTTATTTTTTATGTATCAACAAAGAAAACTAAAAAAGTGCATTATTTTTTAAATTCCTATACATTTTTGTAAAAATCCCCAAAAATCCCAAAACAATAAAATTTTACATATATCAATTTTTAATGCTCAAAAGTTATAAAACTGAATTGACATGTTAAAAAATATGATACAAAGTAATTAAAGACTTAAAATGCGTTAGAAAAAAGATTCCTAGCTGGGGAAAGTTTATAATAGAACTTTTATAGAATGTTTTTAAAATTTAATTTTTTTTTAATATATTTTTAACAATGTATCAATAAAGAAAACTAAAAAGTTAATTTTTTTAAATTCCTATAAACTTTTGGAAAAATCCCAAAAATCCCAAAACATCAAAATTTTACGTATATCAATTTTTAAAGCTAAAAAGCTATAAACCTATGGTTTTAAAAGCTAAACTGATATGTTATAAAAATATGATACAAAGTAATTAAAGACTTAAAAAGGGATAGAAAACAAATTCCTAGTTGGGGAAAGTTTATAATAGAACTTTTAAAGAATGTTTTTAAAATTATATTTTTTTAAATATATTTTTAACTATGTATCAATAAAGAAAACTAAAAAGTAAATTTTTTTAAATTCCTATAAACTTTTGGAAAAATCCCAAAAATCCCAAAACATAAAAATTTTACATATATCAATTTTTAATGCTCAAAAGCTATAAAACTAAGGTTTTAAAAACTAAATTGACATGTTAAAAAATATGATACAAAGTAATTAAAGTCTTAAAAAGGGATAGAAAAAAATCCATTATTAATTCAAAAATAACATCTCAAATCCCTAGCTGGGGAAAGTTTATAAGAGAAGTTTTATAGAATGTTTTTAAAATTTAAAATTTTTTTAAATATATTTTTATTTATGTATCAATAAAGAAAACTAAAAAGTTAATTTTTTTTTAATTCCTATAAACTTTTTTGAAAAATCCAAAAACTTCCAATAGCGAAAAAAATCCAATCCCAGCTTCTTTAGGCTTGTGCTTAATTTTTTATATCTTTTTATTCGATTAATTGTATACTTTTTAATGGAAAGTAGTTTTATTCAAGAATAAAAACTCGTTTCCAAAAAGTTTGATTTAAATACAAAGTTAGTTTCGTATTAAAATATTTTTTTTTTAATTTAAAAATCACTTAAAATTAAGTAAATGATTAATAATATTTAGAGCTTTGTTTTTGGTCGCTTTCTTAAAAATTGAGCGATGAAAAACTACCTATTGCATAGTATAACACTAGGTTATACTACTTGCTGAAGACTGTTGTTCGTCTATGCAAAGTTAAAAAAAATGTGGATGCCATAATGTCCTAAGCCACTGTCAAATGTAAGAATTTAATAATGTATAGCGATCAATGTGGTGGCCAAAATCGGAACATAAGAATGAGCACTATTTGCACATACATGGTCAATAATTCGACCTTCCCAGTGGAACAGACAGACCACAAATTTTGAGTATCTGGCCACTCATTCCTACCATGCGATCAAGATTTTTGTCTCATTGAAAAGAAACAAAAAAATAAACGGACATATTTACGCCTGATGATTGGGATCGTGTAATCATCACGGCAAAAACAAAAGGCAATCATTTCACTTGGTAAAGATGACTGCAGATGATATTGAAAGCATATCCTTAATCGAGAAACAAGTGACAAACAAAAAAATCTCCGCAGTTAAGACTTCAAAAGTTGAATGGCTTAAGATTCTGTGGCTTCGGTTCCAAAATGTGAAGTCAGTTATAACACACTGTGTAATTTTTTAAGTCATGGTAAAATAACCATATACGAACACCACTACGTGATAAAAGACCAAAAAAAAAAAAAAAGACCCCTGTCTCCCAGTTTTGCCCGAAGTCCTCCAGGTTATTTTTAAGGGGCCCTCAAAGATGTGGGGCCTCGATGTCATTATTGCAAAAAATGATCATTTACTCAAGCTCATATTTTGCAAACAGTTTGAAATTTTGATATACTCTCTGAGGCAAAGTTGTAGCTCTTGTCATAAAGAACAAAAATTGTTAACATATAAAATCAAAAAAACTTCATCTTCAAGGTCGAAATCGCAAAAAACTTAAAAAAATTCAATTTTTTTTTACCTTTTTTCCCCTGTTCAGGTCCATAGGTGGCAAACCGTTCAAAATTCAAGGAAACAATCCACCACAAAAATGAACCTAAGATCTCAATAAACAACTTTCTAGAACATATGAACTTCCTAGGAATGATTCTTAACACCGTTTAGGTAGCGCTTAGGTAGCCGCAAAAGTGAAAAATTTCACGAAAATTTTTAAATTCATTTCGGCTACCTAAGCGCTACCTAAACGGTGTTAAGGATCATTCCTAGGAAGCTCATATGTTTTTGTTCTTTATGACAAGAGCTACAACTTTGCCTCAGAGAGTATATCAAAATTTCAAACGGCTTGCAAAATATGAGCTTGAGTAAATGATTATTTTTTTGCAAAAATGACATCGAGGCCCCACATCTTTGAGGGCCCATAAAAAAAAACCTGGAGGACTTTGGGCAAAACTGGGAGACAGGGGTCTTTTTTTTTTTTGGTCTTTTTTCACGTAGTGGTGTCCGTATATGGTTTTTTTTTCGTGTTGCACTGTGTAATTCAATACAAATATTCATAGATGTTTTATTTGAAGAAGTTGATATTTTAAAGAGGAACTCCTGCAAGCTTGTAAATTTTTAATTGGAACCGCTTTATCCTGGAGGACGATTCATTGAAGCTGCAAAGTATGTATAAGGATTTACAGGAACTCAAAGAATTCATTCCCTCTATAAAGCAGGCATTTTATAATAATTTAACAACAAATTCGAGTGCCGAAGAAGAATATATTCAGGAAGAAGACGAATACATATTTATTATTAATTTGTATTATTTAAAACGGTAAAAATTATTTTTATTATTTATCTGAAGAATTTTTTTATGTTTTAATCAATGAAGCCAAAATGGCCTAACCCTCGGTTTCTTTCAATATACATATATTTTTTAAATGAATTCCAAAATGGCCTAAGCCACTTTAATTTTTGTATTAACTTTTTAAAACAGTCTTTATCTAAGTTAATTAACCCATAATGATTAACATAACCCAAATATTATAACTAATATTTATTTACGATTAATAAAAAAATAATAAAAATATTTTAAAAATTTATTTTCTTTCTACTTCGTTTTTCTCAGAACCATTTTTTTTGGGCTTAGGCCGTTTTTGCGCTGAGCGCCTCAAATATGAAAATTATTTATTTTTTAACTTTTTGTGACAGTGTATTTTTCTATTTTTATTTAAATGTCATATAAGAAGTCAATTAGTAATGATTTAATAAACTAGAATTGATAAAATTTTCTTAAAAATTTATTTTTTCCCTTCATTAAAAAAATTAAATAAAAATAATAAAAATTTAAATTTCTTTTCATTAACAAATGTCATTAAATAATAAAAAAACCAAAAAATTTACTTATCATAAACACACAAAAAATAATAATAATAAAAAAAACAAAAATTATATCATTATCAAAAAATTAATAAAAATATTCAGAAAATTAGATTAAAAAAAAAAAAAAAAAAATGAAAAAAAGTTAAAAAAACGTACTTGGAAAAATCAATGTCTGTATAAAATACAAAAAAATAAATAAATAACTAAATAAAATAATATATAATATAATTAATGAATTTATTGTAAAACGATAAAAATTACAATTAAAAAAATTAATAAAAATCATTGCATATTTATGAATGGATTTAACTCAAATTAAATGAAATAAATTTAAAATAAAAACATTATATTTGAAAAATTATGAAAATATAGTTTCAAAGTTTTTTTATTTAAAGAGTGTTGGGGTTACAAGCTTTAACATTGCAACTTGCTGTACAGCTGAACTAATCTCATGGGTTGGTCATTCTTTAATATTCTTTATTTTTTAATATTCAGTTTATTTTTTAAATATTTTTTTATTGCACAGTGGGGGATTTAACAAAAAAAAAAAAAAAAAAATAATTATTTAACCAAATTTTAACCCAAGCGGAGAGAAATTTATTTGATTTCCAAACTTAAACTACTTTAAATCTCTTTTATAGGGTGTGCCAAAATTGATACAAGATTTGAATTCTCACTAGCAGGCTGTTAAGTTTGGAATAACGAAGCTCCGCTAGAGACAACGTGTTTTCAGTGTTGAAATTGTAATTGTAGACTAGCGGCGAAAACAAACTACAACTCTAATCGGCTGTCAAAGAAAAAAAAAAATTTGTACTTTCCGACACTGGAAGATGGAGACAAAAAATAGTCAGCTGAGCTTTCGAGTTTACCTCTTATGAATTCGCCTCTTCGCCTCAAATTTAATAGAGAATGTTTACTATCATTTGAAAGAACATTCTTTGGCATTTATTTTTTTTTTTGAATATTATACCTATCAAATAATGGCCGTTGCTACATCACGGATGGTCCATCCGTTGAGTTCAATTTTCGATGAATCATTCGAGCATTTCGACTGGTAACTGGCGCATGACACGCGTGATGTCTTCCGCCAAGGCCTGAATCGAAGCGGTTTTGTTCGCATAAACTTTAGACTTTACATATCCCCACAGAAAAAAGTCTAACGGTGTGATATCACACGATCTTGGTGGCCAATCGACCGGCCCGAAACGTGAAATTATGTGCTCACCGAAATGTTCTCTCAATAAATCCAATCAATTGATGCAATGTGTGGGCCGTCTTGCTGAAACCAAATGGCGCCAAGATCACAAGCTTCAATTTCAGGCATCAAATAGTCGATTATCATGGCACGATAACAATTGCCATTGACGGTTACGTTCGCAATGGCATCATTTTTGAGGAAATATGGACAGATAATTCCACCGGCCTACAAACCACACCAAACCATTGTTTTTTCTGGCCGAAGTGGCAGCTCTTGAATCTCTTCAGGTTGCTCTTCGTTCCAAATGCGGCAATTTTGTTTGTTTACATACCCATTGAGCCAGAAATGGGCCTCATCGCTTAACAAAATTTGCCTCGAAAACGTCGGATCTTCTTGGAACTTTTCTATGGAGCCCTTAGAGCGAAGCGATTCAGGCGTAAGTCTTTCCATTATGAAATGCCAAAAAATAATAAGCAAAAATAACATGACAGCATGACACGACTCATGATCTGCCAAAAAAAGGCTATTGAAAAAAGTATCTCTACTTTAATCCCCCATTATATACTGTTTTACTACGTTGAAAAGACTTACGCACTGGCAACTCCGACTTTTGCCACAATGATACTTTTTTCATGATGTCGTACTGGATTGGCTGTTGGTTTGCGCTACGAAGCAGCTCAGAGTTCGTTATTATTAGGTTGGGCCAAAAACAACGAATAATCCTTCGTAAGCAAGGGTTAGTGAAAACTTGCAGTCGTCGTAAGTCGCTTTTGGACAAACCCCAAGTTTCACATCCGTATAGGAGTATGGGTTTCACACATATATTAAATACTTTGGCCTTCAGTTGTGTTGATATCTCGGACGATAGCCATACTTTTTTCAAACAATGCATGGCATGACGGGCCTCATTGATTCGCGCAAAAACGTCCTAATTCGCAGCACTGTTCATTGTGCGTGTGCAGCCTGGGTAACACAAAGATTTTATATCTTCTATTGTGTACCCCCGGGGGTTCCAATTGTCACTGCAGGAATGGCAAATGCTTTGACGCGGTTCACTCGGGGAAAATAGGGGCACCAGACGTTAGGGTTCCTAGAGCCTAAATCTGGAAGAAAAGGTCTGCGATAAAAATTGCGGGTCCACTTCGAGGCTCGACCAGTGCCCAAAGTACTGGTGCCACGGGAATCGGTGGCCCCACAGAGAGCCTATCCTCTCTGTGACCGGTTATTGGTGAGGTCCCCTTCGGGGGTACACGTGGTGGTTGTGGTTTAAGATCGATTTATGTAGGTATGGTGCACGGTCGATCAAGTGTGCTGTTGCACTCTCAACAGACGGAGTTTGGATAGTATCCAAACCCCTAAGCAAGAGGTTATAATGTGGATCTAGGCTAGCCTTGGAAAGGCTATTATGTGGTCTTGTAAATATCGTGATGCTACTTCGGGTCTTTCGTGAATGCCCAAAAAAGCTGTGTCGTCAGCAAATGTCGATGTGTGAACTCGGTTACTAGTTGGCATGTCTGAAGTATACAATAAGTATAAAAAGGGCCCCAATATACTACCTTGGGGAACTCCGGCTTCGATTGACTGGGGTGAGCTCAAAAAATCTCCTTCTTTATCTAGCAGCTTATATAGGTTTACGGGAAAATTCAGTTTTAGTTATATATATTAGGCCTTCATGCCATACCTTATCGAATAATTGAGAAACGTCAATAAAAAGCGCAGAGCAGTATTTTCTCTCTTCAAAAGTCTTCTTAACAACATTAACTAACCTTTGAGTTTGTTCGATCGTACTATGTTTTTTCCTGAAGCCGAATTGATGGTTTGGAATACATCCTTTGTCACTTAGAATAGGGTTAAGCTTAGTTATTAACATCCTCTCAAACAGCTTTGACATATTTGACAAAAGGCTTATAGGTCTGTATGATTCAATTTTTGTGTGGTCTTTTCCTGGTTTAGGAATCATGGTAACCAAGGACACCTTCCACTCTGTGGGAAAGTACTCAAAACGTAAAATGGCATTAAAAATAAATTTTGACATATGGATTTAATAAACTTAGTGATTTAAAGTTAGTTTCAAAATCAAACCGCTTCCGTGAGCATTTCTTAAAAACAATTTACGCAGATATTAATAAAATTTGAATTTCGGATTTTAATATTAAACTTTTAGCATACATTCCCAAATCAATTGATTTTATAAAATCTGCATTTTTATTACGAAAAATCGGTAAAACGGTATTTTGTGATTTTTTAATATAAAAATCGGCACTTTTAGCAGCCCTGGATATGACTTGCTTTGAGTAATGAGCTTTTGCGGTATAGAGTTGTAATAAATCAATAAAAAGTTTTTGGCTCTTTATGGTTCGCGACTTCAATAAGCTACTTTAGGGGAAAAATATGGCTACAACCAATGTTAAGCTTTGCAAAATTTCCCAGTAATTATCGCTGAAAAAATCTTCTTTTAAAGACCGAAAACTTTAGCTTATAACACAAAAAATTTTAAAATATATTATTCAGGATAAATGTTAACTTGAAGAGGGCGTTCTTTTACTCCCTAAAATATTAATAAACTATCAGATCAGGCAGCTGTATTTTCAGTAGTGGCGTAGTAGCGTTTTGTTGTTGCCAACATGATGACACCACAAGCAATCGACTTTCTTAAGTTAACATTTTGTGAAAGCGTTGTTTGGCCGCCAATATCATGCGATTTCACTAAAAGCCGCAGGCTGGCAGGCCCTAGGTTATGGCTCGCCCAAGGCAAATTTATCAAGGTGATAGCGTAAGGGAGAGGAAATAGCAGCAAAAAATTTTTTGAATTTTTTTTATATGGATTTTGACAGTAATATCTATTTTATTCTCTCTTAAAATACATGATTAATGTCAAACTCCTTTAAAAAAAAAAATTGAAAAAATATCTCTTTAATATTAGCTCCGCCTTGTGCTGCCACCTGGTTAAATATGCCTTGGGCTCGCCGTAACTTAGTGTACTGTCAGTAGTTCGATTTATACCTTCTCGCTGTGGTGGCAGCTAAGAAACTCCTAGTAACATTTTGTCTCTGCTAGGAGGCCAGCTAAAATTACTCGAGTAAAGAGAAGTAATACTCTTTTATTTAAAGTTACCCTTATTCACGGTAGAACAGCCAGAAATGCGTGGCCATAAGCTAGTGTCTATACCTGACAAAAATTTGTCTTGATAAAAGTCAAACTTCATATAAAAAAACCCAGTATTAAAAATATTTTTTTTTTATATGAAGTTCATATAAAGTCAAACTTCTTATAAAAAAAACCCAGTATTAAAAATAATGTTTTTTATTTATATGAAGTTTGACTTTTATCAAGACAAATTTTTGTCAGGTATAGACACTAGGTAAGGAAACTCTGCTTGGCTGCCTGTCAAATTCGAGATTTAATATGGATTTACCTGCACTTATGCAGCTCCGTGTGAGTGGACGGACATCTTTTCTCCATTACTTGTAGAAATTCGAATTTTGTTTATGGATAGATAGGGATGGTCAAGGAAAAATCGCAAGAAGTCTCTGCACGAACTCCGAATTTTTTTATTAGTCAACGGATAAATTAAAGAGAAATGGATAAGAAGCATTCATTAGAGGTGGACGATTGTATAAATTTGTTAGTGAAAGGTAATGGAAGCTTCAAGAATTATCTGGCCATGTTAAAAATTTAAAGAAGACGATACATGCAGACTGAGGCTGCAAGAGGCTCCCGGACGCTGTTGTCTTAGATATTCTCAATCCCTGACGCGTTTCATGTTACAAATCTGGAAGACAACAACCTTCGAGGGGTAATCAACGTCCAAGTACTGATACTGCGGGAATCATGAGCCCTACGGGACCAAGGATCCCTATATTCGGTTATTGGAGAAGCCCTTCATGGAGTTACGAAAGCAGGGTGATGTTATTTCGATGTGGTGTGATGGCGCAGATGCCAAAAATAGTGCTGTGAAGTTTAGAAGGTCTCCTGAACTCATAAACATTGTGCTTGAGCATAGTCCTGCAAACCATGTTCTGAAATGGCTTCTTATTGTGTCACTATGCGCAATAAGAGCGCATGTGTATTAACTAGTGGGTAAGACTAATATCAGATTGGGGCCTACATGGCCAGGACCGTCCAGAATAATTAATATCATAAAGTACTTTTGGAAGAGGCTGAGACTGTAAAACATATTGTGTATGAATATTCAGCAATGGCTTGCATTAGGCCTAGAACTAGGGGCCATCACATATGTCGATAGACTGATTGGTAGTGCGCTAGCCTACCAGTCTGAGGGTTTTGGGTTCGATTCACGCCAAAACCTTAAGTGTTATCTGTAGACAAGCCAGTAGCTTCGCCGGTAGTGTTAATTAAAAAAAAAAAAAATTGTGGGTGCTATAGGAGACCTTAGTCTAACACATAAATTATAAATTACGAGAGACTGTGTTGAGTAAAAAGTTATTAGTTGAAAGTACTCGTATGTAGCAAACTACGGAACTTGTGGAATTTATACCTATTGTCCATCAAGTCAAGGGTTTTCCAAGTATAAAAGTTCTATCTGGCTGTTCTTTCGTCTTGCAAAGGCTTTTTCACTTCTCTTCTCTTCTCTTCACTTCACTTCACTTCACTTCCCTTCACTTCTCTTCTCTTCTCTTCTCTTCTCTTCTCTTCTCTTCTCTTCTCTTCTCTTCTCTTCTCTTCTCTTCTCTTCTCTTCTCTTCTCTTCTCTTCTCTTCTCTTCTCTTCTCTTCTCTTCTCTTCTCTTCTCTTCTCTTCTCTTCTCTTCTCTTCTCTTCTCTTCTCTTCTCTTCTCTTCTCTTCTCTTCTCTTCTCTTCTCTTCTCTTCTCTTCTCTTCTCTTCTCTTCTCTTCTCTTCTCTTCTCTTCTCTTCTCTTCTCTTCTCTTCTCTTCATAAAACTTAAATCATGTTGCTGTATTGATTAAATAGTTTTATCAAAATAATTAAAACATTTTTATTAATTAGTTTTTAATAACACATTTATTCAAAAATATTTTTTAATTTATATTTTTTTTCTGTAGGAAAAATTTAGTGTTTGTTAAATAAAATAAATATTCATGCAAATTGTTTTTTTTTTATTTAACAAAAGGTGGTTTTAATTATTTTAAATTGTTTCAGATTTTTATATAAATTTTATCATATTTTTATATAATTTTTATATTTTTATTTATTCTGTTAGTGCCTTATAAATTATTTTTTGTTGCTTTCTGTAGAAAACAACATAAACAACACTAAAAAAATAAAAACATATTTTTTATTAAAAGAAAAAAATAAATTTTTTTTAAACTAAATGAGAATTTTAAAAAGTCTAAAAAAAATATCTCTATATTTTTTCTGAAAAGAACGCGTGAGTATAGGGCAAACGAATTTGCTTAATTCTGCTCAATACCTTGCATAGGTATAGAAAACTGCCTAGTAAAGCTATCAACCAAGAGAAAAGAAAACACTATGGGGCGGTTAATGGTCAATTATTCTACTCCAAAGTGGTAAGCTTCGTTGAGTAATATTAGTGGATTTATAGCCCAAGCTATGTCATGGTATTTCTGCTAATTATATTGCCATAATATCTGCACACATAAGAAACACAAAGATATTTTGATTAATTAGTTCTTCATTTGATATAATTGGGGAAGTTATCTAAACTTCGATATCTCACGTTAAAAGTATGCCTGAGGCATATAAGCTACGATCTTCGTCAGCTGTCATAGTGGAGAAATATTTAGATTTTTTTTCAATTAATCAATGCTTTTTGGAATATTCATTGAAACATCACCAATTCCGCTCATACACGAAGTCGTCCATAACAGTGTGTAACAGAGAAACTGAGCTGTTGCCCAAATCTGTTCGAAAACATTGAGCTTTATTTTTTAGCTTTTTAAAACTCTCATTTAGTTTGATAAGTTTTTATAGTAATATGAAACCATTGGTAAGGATTTAAATTGTATTGATGTATGTTTTCTATTGTAGATATTAAAACTTTTTGTTTATGGCACTAAAAAGTTTCCAAAAATCACAGAATAATTTATTTGGACTAAAAACCAGAGATGTCACTTAATACTTTCTGTATAAGAATTTAAATTATATTTATATTTAATAATCTGTTATCGATTATTATTCTGTTTGCAATATATTGTTTCTAATAAAACTGCTATTATTTTCTGAAAAATTTTTGAAATCTAAAAACTTTCCGATAAATTTTTCGATAACAGAATTTGTTTAAAGCAGATTTCTGTTATCGATCAACATTTTAAAGAAAATTTTATTGATTTATCAAGAAAAATTCAAGAAAAATTTTTGCTATCGACTACTTTTAACTAAAATTTTAATGTTGGCAGATTTTTCACAAAAATCTGTTGTTATTAAAATTTATTTTTTTTTAAATTTGTGGAATCGAAAATTATTGTTATCTTTGAAAATTATTTTCAATAATCTGTTATGGATATTGTTTTGTTTTCGATAATTTTTTTTATTAAAACTGCTATTATTTATAACATATTGATACATTTTACCAGAAAAATGTTTAGCATCGAACATTTGTTAGAAAAAAATTTCTTGTTATCGATAATGTTTTTCTTAGAAAAGTGCCTATTACCGTTACATTTGTCTAAAACGTCTTTGTCGCTTATAAATTCTTTTCAAAATAATTGTTTTCAAATATTGATAATTTTTTTCCAATAAAGCTCCAAGTTTTTACGAAAAATTATTGGTATTCAAACATATTTTTTTTTTTAATTTTTAGTATCGAAACTTATTGTTATCAATAAAAATTATATTAAATAATCTGTTATCGATTATTTTTATTTTTTCTATAAATTTTTGTACTACTACTGATAATAAATTACCGGAAAATAGTTTGACATTGTACATCTGTTGGAAAAAATTCCTGTTATCGATAAAGTTTCTTAGTAAGGTGTCTGTTATCGATACATTTTTCTAAAAAATATCTGCCATTGCTAAATTTTTCGAAAGAATTGTTGTTATGAATAAAAGTTTTTTAAATAATCTGTTATCGATTATTTATCTGTTTCGAAAGTTGATTCTAATAAAACTGTTATTCTTGAGAAGTTTTTCTGGAATTTTTTGATAGAAAATTCTATTATTTTTGACAGAGTTTTCTGGGAAGGTGTCTATTTTTATAAATTTTTCTAAAAAATAACTGTCGTCGATAATTTTTTTTGAAGAATTATTATTTTCGATTACAATTTTTTTAATGTTATTGAATATTTATCTGTTTCGATAACTTTTTTCTAATAATACTGCTATTTTTAATAAATTAAAGTTGGACAATTTTTTCACTTTGACATTTTAGTTTTTTGGAAAAAATGTTTTGTTATCGTTAAAGTTTTCTAGGATAGTGTCTGTTATCGATAAATTTTTCTAAGAAATATCTGTCGTCGCTAATTGTTTCTAAAAACAAAAAATTATTGACGAGTAGTTTCATAGAAAAATTTAAAAAAGCTTTTGTTGTATATAATTTTATTGGAAAAATATGTGTTATCGAAAAGTTTTTGTAAATCAAAAAATATTTTTTTCTGACATTATATATTTTGAAAAATATTTTTTTTTATTATATTTTATATATTTTTTTTTAAATATTTGTGATAATTAAAATATTTTCTAGAAAATTTCTCTTATCGATATATGTTTTTGAAGAATTATTATTTTCGATAACAGTTTTTTCAATGTTATGGATTATTTTTTATTAATAAAGTTTATTATTAATAAATATTTGAGCAAAATTTTTCAATATTTTAATATTTTTTGGAGAAAAATTTTTTGTTATCGTTAAAGTTTTCTGGGATGGTGTCTGTTATCGATAAATTTTTCGAAGAAATATCTATCTTTGACAATTGCTTCTAAAAAGAAAATAAATATTTCTTTTTAGATAAAAATACCGACGAGTTATTTCGTAGAAATATTTAAAACAATTTTGTTGTTTTAAAATTTATTGGAAAAATATCTGTTATCGAAAAAATGTTCATATATCATAAAATATTTCCTTCCGGCATTATATTTTTTACACAATAATTTTTATTATATTTAATGTTTTTTCTAAAAAAATGTATGATGCTGAAAATTTTTTCTGTTATCGATAATGTTTTTTGAAGAATTACTATTTTCAATAACAGTTTTATTCAATATTATGGATTATTTATCTGTTTTTGATAACTGTTTTCTAATAAAACTGCTATTATTAATAAATTTTTTGTGGAAATTTTTTTTGGTAAAAATTCTTTTGTTTTATCGATAATATCTGTTATCGATAAATTTTTGTGAGAAATCCGTTGCCGATATTTTTTTCTGAAAATCAACACAAATATTTTTTTTTTCAGAAAAAATTATCTGAGAAATTAAAACATTAAAAAAGTTTTAGTTGTTAATAAATTTTTTGAAAAATATCTGTTATCGAAAAATGTTCTTATTTTAAAAAATATTTCTTTTTGATGCTATATTTTTTCAATAATATTGTTTATTATATTTTATTTTTTTTCTAAATAATTTTTTGTTAATAATAATATTTTCTATTAAAATTTTTGTTATCGATATTTTTTTTAAATAATTTTGTTACTTTTTGAAAATTTTAATTATTATTATTATTTTGTTACCGGTAAATTTATCGCCAAAAATTTGTATTATTTTTGATCTGTTATATATGTATATGTTTTTAAGATAAGTTCCTGTTACTAGTGAGTTAAAAAATTCCGTTATCGAAATTTTTTCTTCAAAAATTGTGTATCGATAATTTTTTTCTAAACAAAATTTAAATTAATTATTTTTTTGCGTTAAAATTTCTGAAATTAGCATTTTTTTCTAAAGACATTTTTTTTATGCAATTTTTTTCTATAAAATCTCTTTTGTTATCGATACATTTTTTATTTGCCTTAATAATTTCAAAGGAAATTTTTCTAGAATTTTTTTTTTTGGTTAAGTTCAATTAAAAATTTAAATTTCTTTTCTTTAAAATAGGAATTGAAGAACGAACTCGAAATTAAAAATATTTTTTTTATTTAAAAAAACCAGTTTTTTTATTTTTAATGCAATTATTTATATTATATTTATATTACTAACATAAAATACCTGTGTTGAATGTATTTATTTTTATCACTTGTAATAGATTTATAGGTTTTCATTTTTTCAGGGACAAAATGCTTTAATAGTTTTTGATCAAATTTCCTTAAAATATGAAATTTTGATCGTTAGTAAATGCCTTTATTCCTCTATTCTCTACCATTGACTTTAGGAAGCCTAAAGGAACTTTTGCGATAATATTTCTTATAATTAAGAATTTAATTCAAAGTGAAATATTAAATTCTATTTTTTTTGCAAATTGATTTTTTCATTCATATTTTTTGAATTCTTTTTTTTTTAATTAAATTTTACTTCAATCTAAAATGTCTCATTTAAAGCTTTTCAACCAATTTTCCTTTCTTTGAAACATTTGACGCAATAAACGAAATCACACATCATTTGAGGCAGGAGCTAAGCCATCAACAACAACAGTAGTTTTAACCGATTGTTCTTTAATGGAATGAATATCAGCCTCCGACAAATCCTCGCGCATTGTTTTGTTGTCGGAAATTCTGACATCTTCCTCCTCTAGTGATGAGGAATTTGTGCTGTGAATCTGTGCTATGACTTGAACTTGCTGCTGTTTTTCGGTTTCTGCTTTAGAAGCATCATTTTCTACACTTTCCTGTTCTACAGTTTCACCATCTTTAGCCAAAGTCTCACTGCGTTTAAAAGCCCGACGACGTTCATTGCTGGTACCCGCCGAGCGTAGCAGCGTATCTTCATTGTTTTCTCTTAAAACTGATTGAGCTTTATAGTTCTCCTTTACATGCAATGGAGATGCTTTATTACTCAAATTTCCTTCATCGACAGACTCTATACGATCCAGATTATTGCTCAACACAAACTCCTGTAAGGACTGAACTTGGTTGACAGGGTTTTTAGTTTTACCACCGTTTCTCCTATTTAAGGGCACATCTTCCAAACTAAGTTTTTGTATTTTACTCGTATGCAATTGTTTTTGCTCTTCATCGATATGCACCAACATAAAGGGTAACTTCAAAGATAACTCTCCTCCCATTCCCGACAAAGTCAACTTTATTTTGACATAATAGGATACATAAATGGCAAAAATATTACGCTCATCATGGGTGGCATTGGTCGTTGATGTGCTGCTGCTCATTTGAGTAGCTGGCATCAGAACAGGTGGACTCATACAATTATTGGGCGATTGGTTGGTTTGCATTAGAAAATTGGGAGTGCGTACTGCTGAAGCTGCTATGCTGGCATTTATTTCATCTGGTTCCGTACTTCTTTGCAGAGTATCTTCCAAGGCAATCCAGTTTTTGGTGGCTCCTCTTTGAGGCCTTAGAAATACAGTTGTATTAAGAGTGGCACCTGGCGCCACATGATGATCTATGATCGGTGGTGTAAGATTATCGGAATCGGCTACTACATTCTTAAATTTGCCATTATTGAACATACAAACATCAACGTGTTGAATGGCACAGACCTAAGGAGAAAGTCAGGGAAAAAGAACTGAAGTTAAAGGAAATTCTTTAAATACATAAGACACTAAAGCTAAAAAAAAAAATAATAGTGAAAGGCAATGGTTTTTTGATTTTCCAACTTCCAGAAGTAGGCTACAGATTTTAAGAAAAAATAATTTCAAGGAATATTTTCTATTAAAATAGGATTTCTTGCAAGCCAGAATATTTTCTTAAAATAAGATTAAACAAGTAAGAGTACTATATTCGGCTGACCCAAATCTTCTATACCCTTCACCGAATTGGTTTAATTTAAGAGATAAAGTCATCTATTAAAGCATTAAAAAAAAGGAACTGTGCTTTTTTTCTACTAATCAGCAAAATCTCGTTATGGTATACGAGTATGTATGTATATCGTCACCTAAAATTCCTAAACATGTAAAAATTGTGTACAAATTTTTCTTGTAAATATTTTATTTGTAAAAATTTTATAGAATTTTTTTTTGAAAAATTTTGTGGAAAATTTTTTTTTGTAAAAATTTTACAAATTTTTTTTGTAAAAATTTTATAAGTTTTTGTAAAAATTTTGCAGAAAATTACTTTTGTAAAAATTTTACAGAAAATTGCTTTTGAAAAAAAAAAATTGTTTTTGTAAAAATTTTATGTAATGGGTGATTTTTTTGAGGTTAGGATTTTCATGCATTAGTATTTGACAGATCACGTGAGATTTCAGACATGGTGCCAAAGAGAAAGATGCTCAGTATGCTTTGACATTTCATCATGAATAGACTTACTAACGAGCAACGCTTGCAAATCATTGAATTTTATTACCAAAATCAGTGTTCGGTTCGAAATGTGTTTTATCGACACATTTTGTTCAGCGATGAGGCTCATTTCTGGTTGAATGGCTACGTAAATAAGCAAAATTGCAGCATTTGGAGTGAAGAGCAACCAGAAGCCGTTCAAGAACTGCCCATGCATCCCGAAAAATGCACTGTTTGGTGTGGTTTGTACGCTGGTGGAATCATTGGACCGTATTTTTTCAAAGATGCTGTTGGACGCAACGTTACGGTGAATGGCGATCGCTATCGTTCGATGCTAACAAACTTTTTGTTGCCAAAAATGGAACAACTGAACTTGGTTGACATGTGGTTTCAACAAGATGGCGCTACATGCCACACAGCTCGCGATTCTATGGCCATTTTGAGGGAAAACTTCGGAGAACAATTCATCTCAAGAAATGGACCGGTAAGTTGGCCACCAAGATCATGCGATTTGACGCCTTTAGACTATTTTTTGTGGGGCTACGTCAAGTCTAAAGTCTACAGAAATAAGCCAGCAACTATTCCAGCTTTGGAAGACAACATTTCCGAAGAAATTCGGGCTATTCCGGCCGAAATGCTCGAAAAAGTTGCCCAAAATTGGACTTTCCGAATGGACCACCTAAGACGCAGCCGCGGTCAACATTTAAATGAAATTATCTTCAAAAAGTAAATGTCATGGACCAGTCTAACGTTTCAAATAAAGAACCGATGAGATTTTGCAAATTTTATGCGTTTTTTAAAAAAAAAAAGTTCTCAAGCTCTTAAAAAATCATTCTAAATCCAAAATATTACGTGCAGAGACTTGCACTTTCGTTTTTTATGGGTTATTTTGTAGTGGTATCCAAATTAAAAATTCGGCAAATTTTCGATATGTGGTTGGCTTCCAAACATTTGCGACGAGGCGAACAACTTCACAATATTGTGTGTTTCATTAAAGATGTGTGGTGAAAAAATTATAATTAATGAACAAAAAATAGAGTTACTGCTTTTAAAATTCAAGAGGTTGTTGGAGAAATGTTATCGAATGAGGACAGCTTTTGAAAGGAATAACGGCTTATGGCTTGATACGGACTTTGAAGTAGAAGAAGAAGCTGTAAGAATGCAGTATTTTGTAGTCGTCTTTTATTCCCATTCGTTATTTAGGTTGCAAGTACGAGCAAGGGCAGGCCTTCAAAACCATTTGAAGTGTCTTCAGAACGAACGAAAAGACGAAGGGAAGAAGAATTGGTTTCAACCAAGTCGCCGCAAGAAATAATCAAAGCTGCGCAAAGATGCCAACGTGGAGAACAAGATGACTGCAAAACAAAAAAGATCTTAGGTGTTATGGAAGCGTTGTCACTATTTCTTGAGTTAGATTTGACGAAAGAAAAGTACAATATTTTAAGGTCAGTTGGTAACTCAAAACACAGCCATTTTTACCCGAGCTACTACGCTTTAAAGAAGGCAAAGGAAAACTTGCTTCCACAACCCATTTCAGAAACTTCAGCTGAAGTACCGCTACAAAGTTTGCTCAATCGCACAACCTTGAGCTTACTTCAAATGTCTTCATTTGAAAGAACTGAGCAACAAAAATTAAATTTGATATTAGAAAGCAAATGGGGCTTTGATGGTAGTTCGAGTCATAGCCGCTACAAACAAAAATTTTCAGATGCTCAAAGCACTGATGAATTTCTACTCGTATCTGCATTGGTACCTATTCGCATTACTTATGCAGAGAGTGGACAAGAACTGTGGTTGAATACACTTTGTTCCTCTCCTAAATTTTGCAGACCAATAAAAATTGCGTTTATAAGAGAATCAGCTCTCGTTATACGTGAATTAGAAAATGAAATTCAAAACCAAATCTACAATCTCGTGCCATATAGTTGCCATATTAAAAACTTAGATTTTACGGTGAGCTTTTAACTAATGTTAACAATGGTAGATGATGCTGTTATTAATGTTTTAAGTGAAAACAGCAGTGGCTTTGTTTGCTATATATGTGGTGCAAAACCAACTGAAATGAATTCCCTTTATATTCGTGAAAGGCCTGTAAAAGAAGAATTGTTTAAATACGGTCTATCCACTTTGCACGCACATATAAAATTTTTTGAATGCCTTCTTCATATTGCCATTAAAATATTGGAGGGTTTCTGGTGAGCAGAAGAGAGCTATATTTAATCAAACTAAAAAGAGAATTCAAAATGAATTTAGAGCAGAATTAGGTTTGCTCGTAGATATAGTTCGCCCGGGATATGGAACGACAAATGACGGCAATTCTGCTAAACGTTTCTTTGCTAATGCTGAAGTATCTTCAAAAATTACTGGAATCGATTTAAACTTAATAAAGAAATTTGGCACAATTTTAAGCGTTATCTCTTGCGGAAGACTTGTCGATCAAAATAAATTCCAAGAATTGCTTAATGAAACTGTAAATATATATATCACTTTATACCCTTGGTACTACATGCCCAGCACTGTTCACAAGGTACTTATTCATGGTTGCCAAGTAATCAACAATTTTCAAATACCTATAGGATATTTATCCGAAGAAACGATTGAAAACAAGCACAAAGAATTACGAAAGATTCGGCAGTTCAACACCAGAAAAACATCACGACAATCTAGTAATTACGATTTAATGGCAAACTTATTGCTGTCTTCAGAGCCACTGCTAACGTGTAATAAGTTCCAAAAGTGATATATGAAATTACCTTCTACCAGAGGCAGATGTCGAAAAAATCGATAGCAATGCAGAAACAAGTGATGAAGAATAAGTTGTATGAAAATATTTATATGAAATCAATGCAAATATTTTTTATTAAAATGTTTTTAAATTTTTCTTCCGCATCTTATGGACGTTGTAGTAAAGCGATTACGATCATTTTTGGTGGAACATTGGATATATTTAGTTTAGTTTATCACTTTATCACGTATGCCGAATTTCATTAAAATATGTTGATTTTTTGCAGAGTTAGCATAGGATGTTATATTTTTCATATGGGAGGTGTGCCTATCCGTCATCCAATTTTGATGATTTTTTGCCAAAAACTATATTTTCCTAAAATAATGGCGTGTGCCAAATTTGGTGCTTCTAGCTCAACTCCTTCTTATTTTGGCCGCAGCTAGTACTGAGTCGTCCCAGTGTGCGTCGTGGGTCCCCTGACAATATTTTGGTCGATTTTGCTTTGAAAGTATTCCACACCAATTGTAAGACTCTTACTTTTATAGTGCTTCAGTTTATGTATTCAGTTTATGTATTTACTTTATATAAAGGTACCCATTCCTGGATAAAATTCTAAAATTTAAAAAATAAAATTCTCAAAATTATTGTAAACCTCTGTAAGAGGTGTTTAAAATATTTTAATAACAATGTAATTCCACCAAGTAAAAATACAAATTTTATTTAACTGGCGCCATCTGTTGCTCAATATTGTTTAAAATATTCAATTTTCAAAAATAAAAGGTGCTTAACCGTGTTTAAAATAACTCAGTTTTAAACCGAAAATGTTAGTACCTTTAAACCGGAAATTGCGTACTTTCACTGCATTTTCTTCACTTTCTCTTGGAAATAAGATATTGGAAGCAGGATGCTAAGGTTCTTCCTCACAAAATTTTTGTTAAAATCCATCCAGTAGGTTTTACGTAATGCGAACGCAACAAACGAAAAGCAGACAGAGAGACGGAAATGAGTTACTATTTTTTTTATATGTATAGATTTTTTGTGAAAAAGTGAAAAAGTTTTTGAAAAATATTTTGTAAATTTTTTATAATAATATTTTTAAAAAGTTTTGGTAATAATTTGTTTGGAAACATTTATTGGAAAATATTTTTATGAAATTATTTTTTTAAATATTTTGTAAATTTCTTTTTTAAATTTTTTATGAATATTTTTTTGTAAAAATTTTTGGTAAAATTTTTTTGTTAAATTTTTTTTGTACAACTTTTGGGATTTTTTTTTTAATTTTGTGTAAAATTTTTTGTGAATTTTGTTTGTTGTTTTTGTAGAAAGTTTTTTGAAAACATTTATTGGAAAATATTTTTATGAAATTAATTTTTTTAATATTTTGTAAATTTTCTTTTTAAATTTTTTTTAGTTTTTTTTTAATTTTTTGTATTTTTTTTTTTGAAAATTTGCAAAAACTTTTCTAAAACTTTTTCTAAAACTTTTTGTAAAAATTTTTGGTAAAATTTTTTTAAAAATTTTTTTGTTAAATTTTTTTTGTAAAACTTTTTGGGATTTTTTTTTTAATTTTGTGTAAATTTGTTTGTGATTTTTTTTTTCAAATATGTTTTGTTTGTAGTTTTTGTAGAAAGTTTTTTGGAAACATTTATTGGAAAATATTTTTATGAAATTAATTTTTTTAATTTTTTTAATATTTTGTAAATTTTCTTTTTAAATTTTTTTTTTAAATTTTTTGTATTTTTTTTTTTGAAAATTTGCAAAAACTTTTCTAAAACTTTTTGTAAAAATTATTGGTAAGATTTTTTGGAAAAATTTTTTGTTAATTTTTTTTAAAACTTTTTTGGAACTTTGGAATTTGTGTTTTTTTCTCAAATTTGTGTAAAAATTTTGTTTACAATTTTTTGTAAATTTTTTTTTTTGTAAAAATTATGACCTTCCTTCTATATTGCGTTAGAATGGTGAGACTAAAGAAAAAAAAAAATCGTTAAACAAAAACTGTCTCTTATTGACGACCCCCATCCAATGGGCCTGAGCCTGGTTCTCAGTGGGCACCCTGTGGGTCTATTGGCTAACTCTATATATATTGCTGTCTATAAAGGCCTTTAATAAAAATCAATGTTGAAATACCTTAATAACCTTAAAATTAACACAAAATTGGCCCTCGCAGGGGTTATTGTTCCCCACAGATGCGTTTTACCTGTCGCGCTCAAATATTTTTTAACAAAAAAACAAAAGAATATTATTAAAACCGAAAAAAATGAAGACAACGTGAAAAGATCTAGGTAGGCGTGGTTTTTTGCACACAGCCTCCAATGGGATGGTCTGATGTTACTGAATTGAAATCCTACATTTTTTTAAACTATATCTGGCAGATTGGTGGGCTTAAATTTTCTATACCTCGTTTGTCACCTTGGCAAACGACATTTCAACGGCAACACTGACAGACGGACATCGCTTAATCAACTTTTCTATGTAGGATCCAGAATATATACACTTTATGCGGTCCGAAATGAATATACACACGGAATGACAATCTTATCCACCTGTTGTGAAGGGTATAAAAAATCAAGGATAAACTTTCTTAAACACAGCATTTAATATTTATTGCATACTCTAAGGCAAATATCTAATAATTCTTAAGCTAGGTTTCCTAAATTTCTGCAGTAGCCTATAGCTGCCTCCTAGGCATAAGCATAGTTTTAAATTTGTCCTTTTTTCTAAAACCCAATATTTTGCTAGCGTGCCTAAAGGAAAAATTAAAATTTTGTTGCATACTTTAGGGCATATATTCAATACTTATTAGGCTAATGGCTTTTCGCCCTAAAAAAATAAGTTCAAATCGTAAATTGTTTATATTTCAAATGTGCTGTTTATTGCAATAAAAAATTAATGTTCCTATTGAAATTATTACATTTTATCATGATTGAGTTCGATTTTTATTTTCTGTTTACAAGTGCTTCCGGCGAATTATTAAGGAGGTGATGAGAGAAAAACAAGAAATATAAATAAATAAGGAAAAGTGAAATAAAAATAAAGTGGAAAGGATAAATAAAATGTTAATGGTATATTTGTTATAAAAATACCCAGCAAAGTTTTATATAAAACAAAAAAATTCTATTCCCAGTTTTCGATTCTGTACTAAAAGCTTATTATTCTGTACTAAAAATTATATAAAATGAAAATAAAATAAAAATGGAGATATTACATATATGTACATATGTATATAAAAAACTCACAGTGATTTTAAACCTTCGTGGCCAAATGGGCCTTGGGAACAGTTAAACTAATTTCTGGGAATACAAATTTTTATACTGGATTTTGCTGTTAATCGCTATAGTTAAAATCGGGATGATTTGTTACACAAAATAAAAAAACTGAAGCCTGGAAATTGTCTCAACTTTAAATGGGAACAGTTCTTTTTATAGATAACAGCAAAGGCAACTCTAAAAATTGTAAAGGATTTTTATTTAAGGAAACTTATATCTAGTCAAAATTGGTACTTTTAGTCAATTATTAGTATTCCGAATAAGTGGGAAGAGTTTTTTTTAATGTTTTTTTTTTAACAGCAAATTATAGGAATTTTGTGCACAAAATTATTTTTTTGATATCTAGAATTTAAGCTAGGAATAGCTTAATAAATTTTTGAGTAATATTTAAATTATAAATTCTGTGGCATCAAGGAAAAAGTGCTTAAGTCGACTTAAGCAAAATTTAAGTTAGTGGCACCTTTGGAATCTCCGTACTCCATAGTACCCATGTGCAAAGTTTCAATTATTTTGTAGCATTTTTGAAGAAGTTATAGCGAAATTTCTTTCTGCTTATCTTTTTTTAATGTCTAAACGCATTGGAAAAAAGCTTAAGAAACTACAAGCTATTTTTCCAAATCAAAAAATCTTTTTTTCACAACTTATTAATTGAAACGCCTGTGTACTTTTGGTAGATCTAAAATAATTTCCAAGACATACATTTGACTCCCATGTGTGAAGTTTAAAGATCAGATATTTTTTAAAAAAATTGATTTTTAAGTTTAAAATTGCTCTCCTACAAAACTTAAAAATCAGACTTAAGCACTTTTTCCTTTTTGCCACAGAATTGAAGTTAACTGATATTTTAATTATATTTCAAATATTGGAAGGAAATGCTGGAAAGGAAAATACAATCAATTATTTAGTAAAAAAATCGTTTAGTTCTGAAAAAGTCAAAATATTGTATTTTCTGCTTTTCTGGAAATGTTTTAAAAAATTATTTTAAAACTTTTCCTGAAAACAGTTAAATTATTAACTAGGAGCGGATTTTTTTTACAACAATATCATGTATTTGCATTGTATTTAAATCTGGGAACAGTTTAGTTAAATCTAATAATGTCAATTTTTAAAAATATTTGTGCTATTGTTTATTCTTCGAAAAATTGTGAAAAATAATTTTGTTCTTAAAATACACTATTTTGAAACCTGGGAACAGTTTGTTTGCAACATAATTCAATCAAAGCTAAATGCAATGTACTTTTAGAATAATAGAAAAAAAACGATGATCTTTTATTAATTACTTATTTAGGTTCAGCTAAAACTGTTGGAATCTAGAGTCCTAATAATTTATTAAAATTTGTTTTTTTGAAGCCTAGGAACGGTTTTAAATTAAAGCAAAATATGCGAGAATATTTTATATATTTTTTTCGATAAAATTATGTTATAATTTAGCAAAAGCTTTTTTGTTGCTTTCCCAAAATTTTTTCCTCTGGAAATGCCAATCTTAACTTTGGGAACAGTTTGTTTTGTAACTGGGAACATTTACAAAAATAAAAAAAAATTAATAAAAAAATTGTTTGTGTTAGTAAAGGTAGATAGTAGTAAAAACTGGATGATTTTTTTCCACATAAACTAACTTCTAGACTTGGGAACAGTTTTGAATTTAGTAAGCAGGACTTTGTTATTATTATTAAATTTTGCTTGGCTTATGCTTTAATTCTTGGCAGACACTGCTTTATATTGACTTTTATTAGACATACTTATTTACGAATCACATCGCAATAAATGTATCATTAATCCGATTATAATATATTTTCTTTTTGTAGTTCCTTTGCTACTCTACTTCTGTCGCTGATGACAATAACATTTGTAGCAGTATAAAGGCAAAAGTATAAAATAGAAAAATCCTTGAAAAGACTTTTGGTTTATTTCAAGTGTTAGATGTATCGGAAAAATGGTTATATTACATTGTCAAGGTTGTTGCATAAAGTTGATGAAGGTGTTTGGGTTGTCTAATGTGAATCAATGTCATGTCTTTAAGTTATTTTTAAAGAAGGATTTAAAAATAAGGTTTATGTTTTGAAAAATTATATATTTTGCTTTGAAAGTATTTTAATAATTTAAGACTCTTTCTTAAATAGTGCTTCAATTATAGTTTAGGTATTTTCGTTGTATAGAGGTACCCTGGGTAATTACTCGCGAACAAAGGCTTTATATAAGATTTCAAATTTTTTTTTTTAAATTCTATAATTATTGTATAGTTCTATAAATAGTGTTTAAAGTATCCCGCTGATAAAAATAAAAAGTGCTATCACCTCTTTAAATCGGTAAAATTGCGTACTTTCACTAGTAGTAGTAGTTAGCAACATCATAACCAAATCTTTACTTTTCGTCAAGAAAATCGAAAAAAAACTCTTTAGTAGCGAACAGGTGTGCCAGATATGTGTTTTTAACACGAGTTTTTATATGAAATTTCCATAAATGCCATTGGATATGACATCCTTTAAATATCCGTCACAGATTCGCTCAAATAAGAGGTTAAATTTTCATTGTCTGTGCCGCATATATCCTGCTAAATTTAAGCAATTCTAAGGTTTTTTTATGGAATCTAAGGATAATTAGTCTATTGCGAATAAGCATAGATGTGCAACTAGCAGGGCGTCCTGATACCTGAAACGGGATCATAAGTATCTTTGAAAACTGACCAGTCGTCATTGTAATCTGTAAATCTGCAGCACAGTCTTAAAGCAAAACAAAGGCTTAGAAGGGAATAATCGAAATTAATCGAACCTTTGCTTAATTTAAAGACGAATTATATATACATACGAAAAAGTCTCGACATATTTCTCAGTTCGGTTTTACCAATTTCCTTAATAGTTTTATTGTTAATTTTAATTTATTTTTATAATCAAGAAATATACTTTGAACAGCATTTTTACGCTATTAAAAAGTTGTTCAATCTAGATTAAGAAAAAGGTGGTCATTACTTTTTCTGGAATCAATGTTTCCCTCTAGTATTTTAACCTAAAGTCTTTTCTATCCTATGCTATTAAAATGTTTGAAATATCTTAAAAATTGCCAAAGTTACAGCACATTTTCCATTATGACCTTTTATTTAATATTAATCATACGCATAGTATGACTAAATATTAAAATTTTAATATTTTTCAAGATATCGGCTGTTTTTTTTTTTAAGAAAGAGAAGTACCACTCAGGCAATTAACTGTGGTACTTCCTTTGGAAAGGGATAGTAGTAGATAAGATAGATGGTTAGTGTGATAGTAAAGCTTCGATTCTGGCAACACTACAATTGCACGTTATGATTATTTTTAGAAAAGTATTGCAGCGCCTTCTGGTGTTATTTATGCGAATTAGTTTTAAGCTAAGCATAGCCAATTTATAATTATTTTACTTCGCCGGCGATTTAGTGCTATCTGGTAATACCGGCGAAGGAGGGCGCTGTGATATGCATTATTATAAAGAAAAATTAATACATATCAGAAAAATTGATGTTGCCATGGCTGAGTATTGAACTCGTGACCATTGCTTAGTAGTCAACGTGCTAGCCACTTAAGCTACAGCACCCTCGGCTGTTTAAAAGCTAAATTTTTAAGGAAAGTTTTGCAATTATAGATTTCTCATCTTAGCATGAGACGACGGAATACATGTCATATATTTCAAGACAGAAGGAAATCCTTTTTCACTAGACATACGTTTTTACGTGAAAGGAAGTGCCAAAACATTTTTTTTTATATATTGCTATATTTAAGATATTTATTTTAAGATATTTATATTAAGTTCTCAAAACTACCCTCGTATAGTTTTTCATTTAAAAAAATTATTTTTTTAACCAATTATGAAATTTATTTATTATAATTTGTCAATTGTTTTCGTTAAATAAAGACCATATTCACATAACTCTATGAGTTAAATACATTTTAATTAAATTGTCTTCACTATTCAATAACTACTTTATAAATTAAATACTCACTTCTATAACATGTATACTGCATTTATAGCCAGGAAATAGTTTATTGTATGCATATTTACGACCAGGAAATCATCAATAAATTTTATAAGATTTAAATAGTACATCCTACACATATACTATACTTTTATGAATTTTTAATTAACCTTGGGGATATACTACACCATACTTATATAGGTTTGATTATGAATGTTAAACACATCAATTGCTACAAAGCATGATATTGTTTTCATAAACAAGACATAACTTCCAAAGAACATATGGTCATCATTATTAAAAATGCCCTAAGGAAGACTTCGTTTGTTTAGACTGCTTAAATAAAATAAATATTAAAGGCATTTTATTAAAGAAGGTCCCTTTAAAAAGCTTAAATTTCTTAGTGGGAACAGTTGAAGTTGAAATAAAGAGCGTTATTTTCCTTTTTTAACTAAAAATGTTAAAAAAAATCGAAGTATTAGAAGTATATTTGTGGTTTTAAAAAGCTTTTCCTTACTTCAGATTTAAAGTGTTCCCACAATCAAAAATTAAGACAGCCACAGAAAAATTATTTAATTAAATTATTTTAATATTTGTATTTAATGTTTTTATAGATTTAAACATTTTGCCTTTTAAATATGGAAATTCAAGCCTGGGAACAGTTTGAGATTTAAATAGAAAATGTTTTTGTAGATTCCAGGATGATGATTTTTAATCACTACGACAGTTGATTTAACCCTTTAAAGTTTTATTAAATCCAAAGACATGTTTAGTCTTAAGTGGGAACAGTTGCTTTGAGCCGAAAGATAAAATAAATACAAATAAATATGATTTGAAATTTCTAATTACGGCAGTTGAAATTAACCCTTTAATAAAGTTAGATTAAATACAAAATCATATTTAGCCTTAAGTGGGAATAGTTGCTTGAAGCTTAAGATTAATTAAATATAAATAAAAAAATAAATAAATAAATAAATAAATAATAAATTTATTAAAGAATTATAAATTCAAATTCCCACAATGTTTCGTTAAAAATAAAATTAAAATTTTTTACTACAATGTTTCGTTAAAAATTTTAAGTCTTAGCCTGGGAACAGTTTTAACTTAAATTTTGTATTAACTATAAAATGTAATAAATTTCTTTATGCAGAAGTATTTAATTGAATTTAATATTATATTAATATTTAATATTCATTTTTCTTAAAAATTTTAAATTTTAGCCTGGGAACAGTTTTAATTTGAACAGTTTTAATTTGAATTTTTACTATTTTATATAATAAGTTTTTTTTATGCAGAATTATTTAAAATTATCAAAATTTGTTATTTTAAAAATCGTAATATTGATATAGCTTAAACTAAAAGTGAGAACAGTTTATTAAAAATTAAAATTTTACATTTTAGTTCTTTGTAAAATTTCTTTATTAATAACTTAAGTGAATTTTCAGATCTAAAGTCTTCCCAGAATGAAAATTAATACTGCCACAGAAAAATTGTTCAATTATATGCTTGTTTTTGTTTGTATTTAATGTTTTTATAGATGCAAACATTTATTAATCCTGGGAGCAGTTTAAGCATGCACTAGAAAAAATTGTTGTAGATTTTAGGGTGATGATATTAAATTACTAATTACGGCAGTTAAAATTAACTCTACAATAAAGATTGATTAAATCCAAAAACATATCTAGAATTAAGTGGGAACAGTTGCTTTGAAGAAAAATTAAATATATATAAATAAATAAGTAAATAATAAATTTATTATACAATTATAAATTCAAATTTATTACCACGCAAATAAATTTTAAATTTTTGCCACAATTTCTCGTTACACATTTTAAGTTTTAACCTGGGAACAGTTTTAATTTCAATTTAATATTTACTATTTTATATAGTAAATTTTTTATGCACACGTATTTAAAATGAAAAATTTTTTTCTTTTAAAAGACGTAATATTATTATGGATACGGTTTAAACTTAAAGTGAGAACAGTTTGTTAAAAATGTTAATTTTACATTTTAGTTATTTGTAAAATTTCTTTATTAATAAGTCAAATGAATTTTCATGAAAACCAAAATAACTGAAAACTGGGAACAGTTAAGTCTTCTAGCTGAAATCATTGATTAAGATGAAAAAATATTAACTTTGATCGTGTAGTTCTTGTCGACAGTTGAGGGTGATCTTTTTAACGTCGTGTATTTATTTGGAACTGGGAACAATTTAAATTTAAGACAGAACTTGAAGCTTTTAAAATACATTTTTCTTTAATTACTGATCTATGAGAGTAGGGATCAATATATATTTTTCAAACATTTAAACTTCCAGTTAAATCAATGTTTAAAATACTATATATATTTTTAATTAATTATAATAATTTGTTAGCAAAAACTGCCTAGGAACAAATTGAATATAGAAAAGGAAATGTTGACACTAAGAAAATATACTTGTCACTTAGAAACTATATCCAAATATAGTGTTTTTGTATCATGTAATTACACTTTTAAGCCTGGGAACAGATGTCATAGATTCTCTTAAATCTGTTTATTTACGCCACAAAAACTAATTTTTTGTTGTAATAGCTAAGGGTACCTCGAGGAAGCACAATTTGTTGCCAAAACTATAATTTTTGGACTAGGAACAGTTTGCACTAAAAGTGAGAACAGTTTTGAAAAATTACCATGTGTAGTATTTAAAAATGTGAAATAACGATATATGTTAGAACTTCGATTTTTTGGCCTGGGAATTAGAAAACTTTAAGTTGGATTGACTTCTACAATAACTAAGCATTTGTCTATAGGAATTATAGCTGCATTTAGTTGATTAAAAGCTGTAATATTGAACACTCTTAAAATAAATTTATTCTAAAAAAATATTTACTTAGCAATGAACCGTTTAGTGTAGTGTAGATATTAAGAGTTTTATTTGCATAAAGTGTTTAACAATGGGTTGCATAAAACTCCATAAATTTTGTATTTTTTGCTTCAATTATGAATTTATTATGAATAGTTCTAGTTATGTAGAATTTTAAACAATGTGCAAAACTTGAGGGTAAAAAAACTCACAATTTAGTTTGATTTGTAAATTTTTTATCTCCGGCAAAAATGACTAGATGAAAGATAATATTTGACCCTTTTTGCATGCTCGTGGATGAGACACGTGTTGCTTTTAAATGAAAATATAAAAAAACTTATGTTCACTGCTATTGTGTGCGTTCCTTTGTTAATTTTATAGTTGGTTTAACATGAAAAAGGAGGGAATAATTATTTTTCAATTGTTGCATGTTAATGAAATAAATTTTTAATTTGAAGTACATATTTGGATTAAACCTAAAACAATATACCCGTATTCAAAAGCAGTAAGCAGCAATTTTTTTAGAATTATGATTAAACAAATTTTCAGGCTTAAGTTTGTTGTTGTGAAGAAAAATTATACAATAGCATAAATGTAATGCATTTTTAACAATCTGTACCAAAATTAAGCGATTAAAAAATTTTAGAAAAAAAGTTGTATCAAATTTAGAAAATAAAAATATACAAATTTCAAACTTTATCGAATTTTTAACGGTTTAGAAATTTATCAGAAATAAAAAGTTTACCTTTTTAATATAGCCGAAAGACCTTTCTTTTAAATGCTTGCAAAATTAGGGAAATATCTTAAGAATTGCGGAAATAACAGCAAATTTTTCCTAATAACCTCATAATTATTAATAATCATACGCCTAGTACGCCTGTTCGGTAAAATATATATAATTTCTTAACTACCGGCTTGTTCAAAAATAAAAGTTAAGGTTTTTTCAAGCATTAGCTCTGATATCTGGTCGTAACACAAGAGAAGACAGTTAGTGGTCAAAGTTGAATGAAATTAATTTGAAACAATGTACAATTTTTTTTTTTTGTAAACTCACCCTTATTTTTCTGACAGTCTTCTTGCTATCATTGCGTATGTTGATAGTAACACAAACATCTTCACCATGAGTATACCAGGACTTATCTAAACTGGCACGTAAACACACACGGCCATCTTGCAATAGAAACGGTTTTTCCACAGCCCCCTGGGGACCCCCACAACTTATAGGACTAACAATGTCGTACTAAAAGAAAGTAAAATATCATTTAAATAAACTTAAAGTAAGATTTTTTCCATTTCTCTCCTACCTCTTGAAATGATTTACTATAATTTGAAAATGCCTCACTAGTGCACTTGTCAACCTCACTTTTGCTGCGTCCAAAACGGCCGCTAAAACGAAAACTTTTCGGTGACAAACGTAATTTTGGAAACGAATCACCGCGCTCGGATTTGCGTGGCCTATTAGCAGGTTGTCGTGTTTCACAAGCAGATGTTGTTGCTGTGTTTTCTAAATCGTTTGACTGTTGGCATTCGTGAGAATCTGCTGTTATGGCTGCAGACTCGGTAGTTTGTGGAGTCTGGGCAGTTTGTGGTGAAGACACTGGATTATTTACAAGAGCAGCAACATTTTCGGGGTAAATTTTACCGTGATTGTAGACATCCGTGCGATAAATAACCCGTACACCCATTTTGACTGAGGCACGACGATGGAATTTTTCATCGGTTTTGTCAACTGGAAAGAGGCCATTTAAATAGGTAAGAAAAGGTTTTTAAATTTAATCTTTTATTGTTTTATTTTTCATAAAGTGATGCATAAGTTTTTAAAACTATTTAACTTAAAACTTTTAAAAAGTGCTAAAACGACTCCTTTTTAATTTATGCTCTTTTCATAAATAGAAATTAAAAAAAGATATAACCGTTTATCTTTTAGCATAATATTATATGTTTATGTTTACTTAATCCAATAAACCAAAAAAATATTAAATCTACTACTTTTTTAAATATTTAAAAAATTAATTTAGTATTATTTAAAAAAAATCTTGTATAGTATACATACAAATGAGGATGTACAAAGAAATACAACGGCATAAAAATAGTTCTAAATACTACAAACTACAAAAGTACTAAATATACTACTTTTTTAAATGGTTTTAAAATATGTGTTTAAATTTGGTATTAAATTTTAAGTAATACATAGATTTTTATAAAAACGAAAAGAAAAATAAAAAATACTAAATCTACTACTTTTTTTAATGTTTCGAAAATACTACAAATTATTAAAGGTACTAAGTAAACTTTGATTTAAAAGCGATTCTAAAATGTTTAAATTTGTTTTTAAATAATGTATAACTTAAAAAGCCACCAACTTAAAATTATAAAAATTATTATTTTACTACCTTTTTTTAAATTAAAAAAAAAAAAATCAGTTTTGAATTGGATATAAAAACTTTTGAAAAATGTTTAAAATTGACAAAATAAAAACCCAAACTGTAAAAAGTACTAAATCTGCTACCTTTTTAAAGTGTAATTTTTGTTAAATCTAACTAAGAAAGCTTCGAAGTAAGCTAGCTGGAAACAGTTAAAAATTGTTTAAAAAAATTTTAAATCTACTACTCTTTTAATGTTAGAAAAATTTTCAAAGTTTTTGTAAAAAAATGGGAAGGTTATGAAAAAATTAGAAAAATTTTTGTCTGTGCACAAAATGAGTAGTTTTATTTAAAATTTTTACTCAAGATATATTGCAATCAAGACATTTTACGTATGGCTGTTTTAAACTCCCTTAGTTAAGATTGTATGTATCTTTTTGGAAAAAAAGTACTTTTTTTCGTTTGATTTTCCTAATGTTAGTTACCAGCTACTTTTTATATAATATTTATATAATATTTTGGTATTGTTTTGGTGTGCGTTGTGTATTTTAAGTACGGCTTTTTTGAGATTATTAATTAAGATCGTAACCCTTTTAAAAAAGTAGTAGGCTAAGTACTTTTTTTCGTTTAGCTAGCGTTAGTTACTAACTAAATATTATTTATGCTAACTGTATTTTTAAGTACATTTTTTTAACCAAATGTATAAATCTAAAAAATACGATTAAAAAGTACTTTTTTTAATTAATGATTTCGTTGAAATTGATGAAAATGTTAAAATAAATTAAATATTTTTTTAATTTTTAATTTAAAATTTGGAATTTTTTCGATTTTACACTTTTGATACATTTATATTTTTAATATTTTTTTGTTTATTTTTTTTATTAATATTTTTTTAGCTATTCTTTATAAACGTAGTTGATTTACTACTTTTTATATAATGAAAATTTAAAAATTTATTTAACCTATTTTTTTTAAATACATATGTATACCTGCAGTAGAGTGCTTTTTTAAGTACTACTATATTTTGCGTAGTAGTATTCTTAATTTCAAAATAGTAGTAGATTTAGTACTTTTTTCTAAAATGTTCTTTTATTTATATTTAACACGATTATTAAAATTTTCTATTAATTTATGTTGCCATAAAGTAAAATTTTTAATAGTACTCTTAGTACTTTTTTGTTTACCTTTAAATTTTAATACATTTCATCTTTCCCTCTTCCTCTTCCTCTTTTATTTAATTTGTTATTTCATACCTTTTATTTATATTAAAAAACCCTTTTTTTTAATAAGTAGTAGATTTAGTACTTTTTTCTACAATAACCTTTTATTTATATTTAACATGACTATTAGAATTTTATATTAATTTATGTCGTCATAGAGTACAATTTTTAAATAGTACTTTTAGTACTTTTTTTGGTTATCTTTAAATTTGAATATATTTTATCTTTTCTCACCATTTTTATTTAATTTTTTATTTCATACTTTTTTATTTGTATTAAAATATCTTTTTTTAATAAGTAGTACATTTAGTACTTTTTTTAAATTTTGTATTATTTTCTGTCGTAATAAAAGGCAACTTACTGATAATAGTTTTTTTTATTACTTTTTTCATTTAATTTCATATTAAAGTATTTTTTTTTAAAATCGTAGTAAATGTGGAAAAAGTAGTAGATTTATAACTTTTTTGAAATTTTATACCTTTATAAAGGGCAATTTATGTATAGTATTTAATTATTACTTTTTTTTAGTATTTTTTTGATATTTGCTCATTTTGCATTCTTTATTATGCAGTTTTTCATTAAAATATATTTTTTATTAATATAGTAAATCTTAAAAGGCATGCTAGATATAGTACATTTTAAAATTAATAAAATAATAATTTTTATATATATATTTTATCACGGATATTATTTTTATAGTAGTAAAGCGCAAGCTGGAGAAAGTGTTTTTTTTGGTAATTTTTAGTGACTTTTTATATACCAATTTTTAATATTTTTCTTATTAAAATGCCTTTTGTGAAATGGTAGTAAATTTTGAAATCCGTAGCAGAGTTAGTACTTTTTAAATTAGTCAAAATAACTTTATTTATATAATATATTCGTGCTATGATACAAAATGAAATGGAATGAATAAATATTATTATTTTGTATCGTAATAAAGAAAAATTTTGAAATAGTGCATTTTTTAGTACTTTTTATTATATTTTTATGTGAAAATTTTTTATTATTTGCTATTTTTGTATAATTTATTAAATATATAAATATTCTTTATTTTTTTAGTCATATTTATAGATTTTTAGCTTAATAGAAAACTATTTTGAAAACAGTAGTAGATTTAGTACTTTTTAGATTAGTCAGAATAACTTTACTTTTTTAGCACGAATATATATTCTTACTATTGATACAAAATAATAATAAATATTATTATTTTGTATTGTAATAAAGTGCAAGTTTGAAATAGTGCATTTTTAGTACTTTTTAGTATATTTTTATGTGAAAAGTTTTTATTATTTGCTATTTTTGCATATTTTATTATATATATAATTATTCTTTATTTTTTTAGTTATATTTATAGATTTTTAGCTTAATAGAAAACTATTTTGAAAACAGTAGTAGATTTAGTACTTTGTAAATTAGTCAAAATAGCTTTATTTATATTTTTTAGCACGAATATATATTCGTGCTATGATACAAAATAATAAAAAATAGTATTATTTTGTATCTTAATAAAGTGCATATTTGAAATAGTGCATTTTTTAGTACTTTTTAGTATATTTTTATAAACATTTTTTTATTATATGCAATTTTTGCATATTTTATTAAATATATAATTAGTCATTATTTTTTTAGTCATATTTATAGGTTTTAAGCTTAATGGAAGACTATTTTGAAAACAGTAGTAGATTTAGTACTTTTTAAATAAGTCAAAATACCTTTATTATTTTATTTTTATTTTTTAGCACGAATATATATATGATGCAAAATAATAATAAATAGTATTATTTTGTATCGTTATAAAGTGCAAATTTGAAATAGTGCATTTTTTTAGTACTTTTTAGTATATTTTTATGTGAAATTTTTTATTATTTGATATTTTTGCATTTTTTATTAAATATATAATTATTCTTTATTTTTTTAGTCATATTTATAGATTTTTAGATTAATAGAAGACTATTTTGAAAATAGTAGTAGATTTAGTACTTTTTCTAAAAACTAGTTTTTAGGTATTTTTTTTAATTTGTAATATTTCTTTAGAACTTTTAGACAATTTGGTGTTATTTGTTATTGTTTTTCCAAGTACTTTATATTAAATAGCAACAGATTTTGTTATTTTTAATTTTTTTTCTAAATAGATTTCAATCAGTTGTATTAAAATAGAATAAAAGTCTGTATTGGCCCTTGTTCTCATATGTAACACATGTTTCAAAAGAAGCCATTTAGCGTCACGTGAGCTATCGTTAGTTATGTTATATGACAGTTTATTTTTATTGTTCCTTTTTATTTGATTCGTTCAGTGTTTCAGATTCTCTAAATACTAAAAATTTAAAAAAACGTTTATAGCAACTTAAAATGCTTTTTATGTGCTTTTTATATCGTCACAAAATCGAATTTATTTTACGTCTTGTTTTTTTTTTAATTAAATTCTTTTGTATTTAAACTTCATACACACCTATAGAACAGCGCACATCATAGCTGGTGCCAATTGGAGCTCCATAATAACGTTTTGCTGGTACTAGCTGGACACTGGGTGGCGCTTGGGATGTCAATGAAAGTGTAAACGGCAGAGCACCATCACCTAAACGCTTTAGAAGAGCCTCCTGCGAAAATAAAATAAGAAAATTATTAAAAGGTTTTTAACCGTTAAGTGCATAAAGAATGAAAATAAATAAATTCTGTTAATTCAGAACTTTTAAACACCATTTAGTCCTTAATAGTAGATGTTGATATACTTAATTGTCCATATAATTCTCAAAGGAGCCTGTCATTTATTATTATTTTAAATTGTTGATAACATGCTTTCCTTAGTGGAAAGCACAGGCTTGCGGCAAATACAAAAGATATTGCCATTAAAACGTATGTTTGTTTACAAATGCAAATACTCCTACGTGTGGCATAAATTAAATACCTGAAAATCTGTGTTGTTTGATTTCTAAATATTCATATGTTTATTCATGTATTTATAGGGTTTTTGAAAAGGATTTGCATACTAAAGGATAATCTTGTTTTGCTAAAAATAGATTTATTTAAAAATAATTACAGCTTTGATATGTTAGAAGATAAATAAAGACAAGAAAGGATTAAAAGAAGTGAACAAAAGGATGTGATAATTAGAAAAGGCAAGAAATATAATAATAGAGGACTTACTTGTTTAACATATTTCGTTATTTCTTTTGAGTTTAGACATTTTTTTCAAATAGTAGTTATTTAAAAATAGTAGTAGTCTTAATACTTTTTTAACATTTCCAATATTTTGTAATTTTATACCTGATTAAAAATTTTTTTTGATTATTAATAGTTAATTGTGTGGAAAATAAAAAAGTAGTTTTTCTACTACTAATATTATAAACGTCGTTTTTCTACTACTAATTACATGGTAAAGAAAAAATATATAAATCTCAACATGTATAGTAAGGAGTATTTTGTATATTAAGTGTTCGATACATTTTTAATAAAAAGTATTTTAATAAAAAAGTATTTTTAATACTTTTTTCGAATCTATGAAAATGGTTCTTTTACCATTTTAAGTAAATAAGTTACTGTTTTATTATATGTATAGATATTTTGTTGTTTCTTCTGAGATTATAAATTTTTTTCTCAAATAGTAGTATATTTAAAAATAGTAGTAGTCTTAGTACTCTTTTAACATTTCTAATATTTTATAATTTTTTATATTTTATACTATATGAAATTGTGTGAAAAATAAAAAAAGTAGTTTTTCTACTACTAAAATTTTTAAAGTCATTGTTCTACTACTAATTACATGTTAATTAAAAAATACTATTATATAAAAACTCTTTACTATAAATGGAGAATGTATAGTAAAAAGTATTTTGTATATTAAGTGTTCGATACATTTTTAATAAAAAGTAGTATTTTTAATACTATTTTCGAATCTGTGGAAATGGTTCTTTTATCAATTTAAGTAAATGAGTTACTGTTTTATTATATGTATAGATAATTAATTGTTTCTTCTGAGTTTAACTATTTGCTTCTCAAATAGTAGTATGTTTAAAAATATTAATATACTTAGTACTCTTTTAACATTTTTAATATTTTATAATTTTATGCCTGATTAAAACATTTTTGGATTATTAATATAAAATTAAGTGAAAAATGAAAAAGTATTTTTTCTACTACTAATTTTTAAAAATAGTTTTCTACTACTAATTACATGTTATTTAAAAGAAAAATTACTATATATAAATATCACCATGTATAGTAAGGAGTATTTTGTATTTTAAATGTTCGATACGTGCAGATTCAAAAAAGTAGTATTGTTAATACTTTTTTCGAACCTATGAAAATGGTTTCTTTACTATTTCAATTATACCGGCATAGTTTATATACTGTCTGCGTTTAATTTTATGCAATAAGAAATACTACTTTTTCTACTACTTTTTTCGAGAATAGTAAATTTTTTTATTTTACTATTTTTTTCCATTCCCCAAGTTGAGAGCGGTCAGGGGACTTCCAGGCTAAAGCCACTTGATTTTCAAATTTGGAAAAAACCATGGTAAAAATTATTTAGTCCTTTGTCAGGGACAGAACCAGGGGTGCTTAACTTTGTAGGCAATTACCACGGCACCACCAATTTTTTACCGTTTATTTATATACATTTTTATTATAATTTTATTTTATATATTTTATAATTTCATATTATCATATATCGTCATTTTTTATTATAGACAGTCTTTATATAGTAGTAGATTTTCAAAATAAAAGATTTAGTAATATCTAAGAATTTCTAAAAAGCATACTTTGTCATTTTAAACCTAATTTAAACATGAGAAAGTGCAAATATTGAAGAAGTAGTTTTTCTACTACTTTTTAAATGATATAATGAATGCGAAGAAAATGTCACTTTCCGATATTAAATAGGAATATATTGGAAAAAAGTAGTATTGTTAGCCTTTAATATTCTTTTTAACTGTTAATGATATTTCCACTGTTTTAAGAATTTCCGTATTAATTTAAGATTGTGTAAACTTAGTGCTTTTAGTCCTATTTTATTGAAAAATATTATTTTATATTATTTGTAGAGAGTTTTTGTTTTATTTTTTTGTAGGCATAGTAAGTTTATTTAAAAAACGACTTATTACCAAAGCAGTAGATTAAGTACTTTTTTAAAATTAAATTTTTTAAATTTTATATATTTTAATTTTATATATAGTATTATTAGATTATTTACGTTTTATTTTGTAAAAATTATAATATCACTTTTTCTACTACTTTTTAAGAAAATCAAATGTTCATATATTTTTAAAATTTTATTATATATGGATTTTCCGTTATTAATAGAACCATTTATCTTTTAAAATATTTTTTAATTTTTATTCTCGTATTTTATTTTAGTAGTAGAAAAAAGTACTATATTACATACTCTTTTCAACTTTTTTTTTATTAAAATTTTGGCTTCTACTACTTTACAAAAAGTTAGGGTATTATTTTATTTTGTTTAAGTACTTTGTTATTCTAATTTTTAACGATTTGTTGTTCATTAGTAGAAGGCATAAAATAGTAGTAAATTAAGTAATGTTTTTTGTTAAATTAATTGAAAATAACTTTTAAGTTATTTTTAAGCTTATATAAGAATTTAAAGTTTATTAGATTGTAAAGTTAATTTTTTAACTACAAAGATACTTTTTCTACTACTTTTTTTATAAAGAAAGTAACAATTTTTTTATATTTTTTATTTTTCTATTGAATATTAAAATTACCTTACCAAAAAGTTTATTTTTTAATATGGTTTTTTAATAGTGTAATTTATCCTTTAAAAAAAGTAGTAGATTAAGTACGTTTTTTTTTTATTATATTTTTCACAAAATTAAATTTTAATAATCTATTAATGTTTCTAAAACCCTATATACTATTAAAAAAATTTTAATTTAAAAAAAGTACTTAATCTACTACTTTTGTAATAAGTTTTTTGTCAAATAAAAGTTAAAATCACTTTTTTAACTCGCTCCTTTAAAAAGAAGTAGTAGATTAAATACGTTTATAAAATTTGTTTAAATTTACTGTTTTAACTCGACGTTAAACATAATATAATATAACGTAATATCTTCTATTTATTGACATTATCTTGGTCAAAATAAAAAAGTATTTTTTCCTTAATTTAAAAAAATAGTATTTTGTTGTATTATGCAGAAAGCTCATTTCTCACGTCTGACATTGTTCTTTAAATATCAAATACATTTTTTTTTAAATAGTAGTAGATTAAGTACTTTTTTAAAATTTTTTAAAATATTATTTATTTTTAATTTTAAGCATGATAATGCTATTTTCGGTTTATCCCGTTGAATTTGTTGCATAACAAAAAGTACTTTTTTACTACTTTTTTTTAAAGATAAATTTTACCTACTTCAAAACGATTTGCGTTTCATATGGGATAAACTACTCACTTGTAATGGACTTATTAAAGGTTTATTGGGCCCTTCCTTCCGCGGCCATATCTGATGCAGAGACATTGTAGCCTCATTGCAGAAACGCAAGCCCATGACTTCTTCATCTTCACGACCATAACTAGAAGACGAATTCAAAGAAATGTTTTAACAATAATTTTATATAAAAAATAAAACTTTAACACTTTAATAAAACATATATGTTTTAATAAATAAACTTTGGTTCATTTAGAATTTATGCTCTAAGTGCTGAAAGGGAGAATCACAGTTGCTTCTTGCGATTACAAATTTATTTATTTTTCAAAATTTACTTGTGTTGCCAGTGGCTACCTAAAATTTATATCAAATTACATGTGCATCATGTGCAGCATTAAACAATGTTCTGTTTGCACTCAACCGGAAAACTTAAGATAACCCACATGCAAGTGTAAGTAACAAGAAGTGTTTCAGGGGAAATTGGTTTACGAGTTTCTATTAATATGTAATGTTTACTCAAACACTTAAGTTCTTAGTTACAAGGTAACAAATATATATGTATATTAGGCCGGGTCGATTTGTATGGTGGCACAAATATCGCTCAACGTACAATGAAATTCGTATTCTAGAAACTTTGCCCAAGGAACCATGCCTCTAAAATGAATTTTGATGTCCCGGAATTTGACCCGAAGGGCTAAATTTTGAATTCCACTTTGGCCCATTTAGAGTGCCCCAATCGAGTCCAAATGTTTGACGGACCCCCACTAACTTTGAAGGGCCGACCCACCCATGTCAGTGGCACACCCCCTAGAACCACCACTAGGGGGTACCCCATACAAACATTTAAAAAAAACACCATTTTTGGCACTTTACAAGAAAAAATCAGCGAAATGGCTATGTTTTTTTTGGAGTTTATTTTTCTCTTTGGAAATTTATTTAGTCGCCATCTATTGTGCAAACATGCTTAAAATATCCCGCTTTCAATTCATTTTGTTATTATTTTTAAACAGCGCCATTTATGGCGCAACAGTTTTTAAAATAACCGCTTTCAAAAATAAAAGATGCCTTAAAGTATGCAATGTTTTTAAATTGGTAAAAACTCGGCGCACTTTCACTAATTTTCCTCCACTTTCTCTTAGAAATTTGGTATTTTTGCACAAAAAAAGTTTCCTATATTGGAATCAGGATACTAAGGTACCTCCTTACAAAATTTTGTTAAAATCCATCCAAAAGTTTTTACATTTCTTAGTATCCTGATTCCAATATAGGATAGTTTTTTTCCGCAAAAATATCTCATTTACAAGAGAAAGTGGAGGAAAAGCTGTAAAAGTACGCCATTTCCGGTTTAAAGATATTAAAAATTTTCGGTCTAAAACTGGGATATTTTAAAAACGGTTGCGCAACTTTTACGTTTGAAAGTGGGATATTTTAAACATAATTGAGCAACAGATGGCGCCAATTGAATAAAATTTGTATTTGATTTGTTTGTTTATTTAAATATTTTAAACACCTATTAAAGAGCTTTACAATAATTTTTAGAATTTTAGAATTTTATCCAGGGATGGGTACCTTTATATAAAGTAAATACATAAACCAAAACTGAAGCCCTATAAAAGTAAAAGTCTTACAATTGGTATGGAATTTTTCCAAAGCAAAATCGAGCAAAATATTGTTAGGGCGCCCACAACGTGGCGGGCACAGCTATTATATAAATAATATAAATTGTTTTGTTTGTCTTCTTACCTAAGATTTTAATTTAAGCAAATGTGTATGATATCTATATTATTTAAAATTGTATTGAAATTTTAGAAAAATACTTTTATTTGATTAAAATTGAAACAAGTGTGTTTTTTGCCTTCCTAAAGGTATACTTTATTTTATTTTGTAATACAAACGGTTAAAATTGAAGAAAGAGTTTTTTTGCCCTCCTAAAAGTATACTTTAAATTATTTTTTAATACAAAACTGTTTAAATTTGGCTTCTAGGATGTTTAGGATAGCATATCTTGAGGCGCAAGTAGAAACTTAAATTCTGTCTAGTTTAGAAAAAAGTATTGCCTTTTATTATTAAGAAAGTAAGAAAGTTTTTTATTAATTTAGACATTGAGCCAAAGGAGGAAGTAACATTATTTATTATCTTAAAAAAAACTATATTTGTTTATTTATATAAAAATTATATTTAATATTAATTTTAGTAATTTAATATAATTAAAATATTTTAGTGATTTTGTAATACTGCTGCCTTAAACTTTTTTAGGCCTTTTAGACATTTGTTTCTTTATTGGCATTACATTCTTATATTTTTTTGAATCAATGGTTTTAATGCAAGAATTAATTGCATTTACGCCTAAAAATATTCTTTGATTTCTATTCTGTATTTTAAAATCTTACAAGTTATATATATTTCTCACTTTAAATTTTTTCGGTGAAAAAAAAATTAAGCTTTCTCTCCTCTTCGCTTCACATAAAAAGATTTAAATTTATTTTAAGTCAATTATTTATCAAAAATAATTATAAAATTTTCAGATTTTTTTTTAAATATTATTGCAGTTATAAGGGGTGATCCATTTCAAGGTTCCCTCCTTTTTACAAGAAAAAAAAAAAAAAACACAGAAAATTCAAATTCAATGGAGAATATTTATTATCATTTGAAAGAATATTCTTTGGCATTTATTTGTTGAAGATTATGTCTATCAAATGTCCATTGCTACTCGTTTGAGTATTTCGACTGGTAACTGGCGAGAATGACACGCGTGATGTTTTCCTCCAAGGCCTAAATTGAAGCGGGTTTGTCCGCATAAACTTTAGACTTTACATATCTCCACAGGAAAAAGTCCAAGGGTGTGATATCACACGAAAACGTGAAATTATGTGCTCACCGAAATGTTTTCTCAATAAATCCATTGATTGATGCGATGTGTGGGAAGTGGCGCTCGCCGTCTTGCTGAAACCAAATGTCGTCGATATCACGAGCTTCAATTTCAGGCATCAAATAGTCGGTTATCATGGCACGATAACGGTCTCCATTGACGGTTACGTTCGCACCGGCATAATTTTTAAAGAAATATGGACCGATGATTCCACCGGCCCACAAATCACACCAAACCGTTGTTTTTTCTGGATGAAGTGGCAGTTCTTGAATCTCCTCTGGTTGCTCTTCGCCCCAACGGCGGCAATTTTGTTTGTTTACTTACCCATTAAGCCAGAAATGGGCCTCATCGCTAAACAAAATTTGCCTCGAAAACGTCGGATCTTCTTGAAACTTTTCAAGAGCCCATAGAGCGAAGCGATTCAGGCGTAAGTCTTTCCATTATGACATGCCAAACAATACTAAACAAAATTAACATGACAGCGTGACACGACTCACACGTGATCTGTCAAAAAAAGGCTATTGAAAAAAGTACCTCGAAATGGATCGCTCTTATTTGGTTTGTAACTTATTTTGTTTTTACTCTGAAAATTACTGAATTTTTGATATTGCGCTGCTTTTTATTTAAATAAAATTTTTTCAATAGAAAAATTTTGCCATAATATTCTTTTTGTACCTAAAAGTAGGCTTCGTTTTTTCTTCTTTATTATATATTAAGTACTTTTAGATAATTTTTTTTTGGTTGGTTCTACTTACCGAAATGTCAATGTCAATTGAGCATAAATTCGATAACCCTGTATGACTTTGGGATCAACTAATACTATGCCTGACAATATAGAAGGACTATTTCCCGACAAGATAATTTCACGTGAAGGCAAGTACATAGTTAAAACACAATTAGGTGAGCTTTTCTTGTAAACACGCTGAGTGCCATAGTCGTCTTTGTAGGTTTGAGCTCTGGAAAAGGAAAAAAGAAAATACATAAATAAATATACCAAAACAAGGGAGTTAAAAGGTTAAACGAAAATGAAAAATATGGGTCAGTTAAGGAGCCTAAGATTGTAAATGTATGAACGCAAAAGGAAAAAGTTAATAAAAAAACATTAACAGCAGTTTCAGTTGTTTGTCTTTTTAACCGACTTCAAAAAAGAAGGAGGTTATCTATTAGTCTGAATGTTGCTTTTTTTTATGTATGTAACCGCAGAACTCAGCCATTTCTGAACCGATTTTAAAATTTGTTCCTTTATTTGAAAGGTATGCTTTCAGGTTGGTCTCATTTTAAAATCAGTTCATTATATTATATTATAAAGGGTGTCCCCATACAACATCCATGTTTTTTACGTGTATTAAGAACCGTAAAGGGCACCAAATTAAAATTTAAAAAAATTGCGTGTTGCTATAGCTACCAACAGCAGAAGGTAATAAAAACATAAATTTAAAATTTAAAGGGTGTCCCCATAGGTGACGTAATTTGACCTATTTGGGCCTATCTTTTGAACCGTTATAGACAAATCCTTGAAAATATCACAGAATGTCGACTACTATGACCGTTGTAATAAAATATATAAATATTCAAATTTTAAATTAAAGGGTGCTCCAATAGTTCAATTAATTTGATGTATATGGCCATACTTTTGAACAGTTGTACACAGACCGCTGAAATTTACAAAGAACCTGTATTGCTAAGTCAGCTATAACAAAAGGTATACAATTTGAATTTGAAAATAAAAGGGTGTCCCAATTGTTCATGTAATTCTATGTATGTGGCCAACCTTTTGAACTGTTATAAACAGATAGCTGAAATGTACAAGGAACCTTTATTGCAAAGTCCACTATAGTAAGTATACAATTTAAATTTAGAAATTAAAGGGTGTCCCCATATATTATGTAATTTGATATATATTCCTATCTTTTGAACCGTTAAACACAAACACTTGAAAATTAGCCAGAATGTCCACTACTTTCTCTGGTATAATAAAAAGCATAAATATTTGGAATTATAATGTAAAGGGTGTCTCAATAGTTCATGTAATTTGATATATATCGCCAAACTTTTGAACCGTTATAAACAGATAATTGAAATTTACAAAGAATCTTTGTGGCCAAGTCCTCTATAACAACAGGTCTTTAATTCAAAATTGAAAATTAAAGGGTGTCCGAATAGGTGATGTTATTTTATTTATGTGACCCTATCTTTAAAAAAGTTATAGACAGAGGCTTGAATAGTGTCCCCATAAAATACGGATGCTGGTAAAAATAGCTTAACTTTTGAACAGTAATAGGGAGAGGCTTGACATTCACATAGTCTTTTTTTCCCCTCTAATCTAAGGGCATCAGCCCTTCTATCTGTTTTGAAGTCGGTTTTTTTTTTTGCAAGAATTATATAGTTTAAAGTTCGGTTTTACAAAGAGAAGCTTTGAAAATGTCCGCATCTTGGCTTTTTTAGAAAAGATAATTGTGTCTTGATAAATATAAAATAAGCATAATAATAAAGAAGAGTAATAAACAATTTCTGAAAACAATTTAGAGTAATATTTCATTCGGTCTATTTAATAAAAACTAATTGAGAACTTATGTAGTAAGTTCTAACTTTAATAACTTTTAAGTTATAAAGTTTTTGTGGACACCTTAACGTATAATTATTTTGAATTTACCTTGAACAGACGTATGATTAATATTAATAATTAATTAAAAATTACACGTAAACGTATCCGTAAAGTGAAATTCATCAAATCCATAGAAGGAGCAAACAATTTAGTAGCTTCATTTTTCTTTCATTTTCATTTTTTTTAAAAAATTATTTTGAAGAAATAGATATTCGGAAATAATAAAGGTTTTCTCTGGATCAATGCTGATATTGCCTATAGTAAAAGAGTAATATTATTGATTATTTGAAGATGTTGTCTAGCAATAAATTCATGTTTCTAAGCTGCAATAAAAAACCTGGGTTAACTAAGCAATTGAAGATATTCCAGAACTTGTCTGTTAAAGTAGATTTGTGTCTAAAAAGCTAGGATCATGACATCAGGTGCCATATTCTGTAATTCTCGTGGCTAAAGCTATCGCTAAAATTCTAAAAATGTGTAAAAAAAAATTACGTGTCCTTTTACAAATTTTGACATTTTAATTTTAAATGCTCATTTTAAGGACATTTTTGGAATTTTAGCAATAGCAGCATATGACACCAGTACTACATTTTTATTAGTTGATTGTAGCTGTTCCCAAAATATTTTTTTCTGACGACAACATAACGCATGATTGTTTTTTAAATACAACTTGAAGATATGTACGTCAAGGCGTATGATTATTTTCAATTTATATATATTGAAAATAATCATCACAGCTAAGTATATTTGTGACTTTAATCTATATCAAAGGACAGGAAACAAAGTTCCCTACTTGTCTACAGCAACTAAATACTGCTTTTTAGAACTTAAATTAGGCCTTACGCTTTGTATGCCCTAAAACACACTTCCAATTTATTACACACCAAGACGTATGATTATTTATAATTGCTTATACGGTAATATGTACAACTAAGTGCTTATGAGACTTTAATCAATATGTGTATAAACCGAAATGGGTTCTACTTTTGAGAACTCTGTTTCTTGCCTACAACAATTAAATACTGAGTGGAAGAATTTAAATTAGACCTTAAACTTTAAAAATAAAATACAAAATTTATAAGTGAAAAATTTGGAGTTAAAAGTAACGACGCCAATCTAGCCGGACATTAGACCAAAAATTAATTTTAAAAAATTTAAAAATTTAAATGCTTCGTATGGTGAATTTTCAAGGCTTTTTCTGGAGATTTGTCGTTTTAGGACCGTGTTAAAATCAGGAAAGTTGAGTAAATCGCATTCGTTTTTATTGACTTTTAACGATTTTAAGAGGTTAGCAATTTATTTTTTTTTGTGGTTAAACGAATAAAGTTTTTCGGTTGAATTTTTTCTCTGTAAAAGACTATATTAGCTGTTACTTATATTAGTTTTTACAAAAATTTTATTTTAAATTTTTATCATAAAAAATTGTGTTCAAAATTAATTAAAAAAAATGATTTTTTTTGTTCAATTTTTGCGCAAAAAAAAAAAATAATCAAAAGGTTTTTGAGAGTGAGTGCCATCGCGATCTTAATACTTTTATACTATCTATCATAGCAGCTACTTATATAAATTTTTTGAAAAATTTTATTTAAAATTTTTGTGAAAAAAAAATTTCTTTCGAAATTAAAAAAGTTTTAATTATTTAATATTATGCTAATTACCCATAACGTTTTATAATGAAAATGCAATGTATTTGTTGGGAGAGAAGAGCTAGTCCCTATACGTATTTCACTGGTTGCTCAGGCCAGATCATCAGGAAACCTCTTGCCTAATTTTAGAGAAGCTAAAAATACTCTATAAGTAATAAAATTCTACAAAACACAATGAGAATTATGCATGTTAATAGAATAATATTACAGAATATTAAAGCTTCAAGAAAACGCCAATAAACAAACCACGTTTTTATTTTTCCTTACTGTCCTACAATTGGATGGTTTTTTTGTTATCTGTGGGTACTTAATAATTTTTTTGGTTGTCAGCTTTCAATTAGTTTGACTACCTTCTGTTATAAATTTTGACCGGATTAAATACAGGGTCCGGCAAAGGTAACTCCCCGATTAGAAATTAACATTAAAGAGACGAGAAATGGAGCAGTATAGAGTTGGGGAGGGGGGTACAGCATACGTACCGTATTCAGTGTACACCATGGCGTGGACGTTGGAACAGTTTCTTAAAAATGACGAATCCTCTATTAATACCCAACGCGCCTTTCGTGTTTGCTTTGCACACGTGATTTTTTCCTCTGGAACTATTTAAAATCGTAGATTTACCAACATCGTCCTCAAACTTTACAAACCCTAAAAGAAGTGATAACACGAGAAGTTGAAGCCATTTCACCTGACATGACTCTCGTAAAGTAATGGACAACTTGAAAGAACTACTAATGTGGCCAAGTTGAAAATCGAGTTAAGACGATACTTGCAGACTGTGCCTGGAAATAGGAATAGGACTCTGTAATGAGGAAGAATGTCAACATGTATCAGTCGCCAATCTAAAATCACAACAGTCGAGAGTAAATGGCAAGCGACAGCACGAGACTTAATGAAAGTAAATTTTCTGTCGGATACCAATAATCATTGAGAAGCGAAGTGGTTCGAAAAGTGACCCATAAACTTGGTGGTGTGCTTCGGTATCCCCCCTACAAAATAATACAAGATGAACAACTGGACCAGTCTATTTCATTTTATAGAATTGCAATTCGCTGTAAGAAATGGTGGTGGGCATCGGTTACCTATATAAGCATATGTGACCAATATAAACAGATAAGGTCAATGCAAACGATTGTCGGTTATATATAATGAGTCAGCGATGGTATGGACCAACTTTTATTCCGGCGTTCAATTGCAAGATAGTATTTATGCCAAAATGCCCAAAATAAAGCTTGACTTTCATATTTATTAGTACTAGGGTTACCTCAAGATGGTATAGGTCACTATCCCTAAAAGGTAGAAATGGAATTAATATGTGTTTTATGTCATGCAAGAGTTCGGTGGCAATGCAAGAAATGTTTAAAAATATTATGTATTGAAAAAAATGTTAAGAAAAAGTTGCACCTGTAACCCGCTGCTGTACTCTACTCTAGAGATTTATTAGGGTTCCGTACCCAATGGGTAAAAACGAAACCCTATTGTTTTCGCTACAATGTCTGTCCGTCTGTCTGTCTGTCTGTCTGTCAGCCCCTTTTATCTCTGGAACCGTAATATGTAGACTCTTGAAATTTTCACAGATGATGTATAGCTGTTGCCGCTATACAATAAGGTGTGATGAAAGTTAATTTTGTTCTTGCAAGAGAATCGAAAAAAAACAAGTGTTGCCAAGGTTTGCACAAGCAGTTGCATATTTAGTTATTAATAAAATTTTTGGGAATTTAAATATTAATTATTTAATGTTATGCTAATTACCCATAACGTTTTATAATAAAATTTTTTCGTTCCTTTTTTGTCCAAAAAAAATTGAAAAAGTTTTTGAGAGCGAGAGCAAGCGCGATCCTAAAAATGCTATATATCACTATAAACTATACAATAGAGACTTTTATATGGTAGAAAAAAAATTAAGCGTTTTAGCGCCATTTTTTTTGCAATTTTTTTTTTCAAAATTCATCTTTTCTTTTCATCATTCTTTTCATCATCATTTGGTTTCTAATTTGCTTTAAATAAATTAATTGTTATTATTTTAAATAAAATTTATTGTTACTAATATAAATAAGTTATTATCTATACATATAATAAAACTGTGATATTCAGCTTGTCTGTCTGTCTGTTTGTGTTCGCATCACGTAAAAACTACTGAATGAATTATAATAAAATTTTATACAGAGGAACCTTATTATCGTGTTTCAAATATAGAATATTTTTTCCCGTCAAAATATATCATTACCAAGAAAGAGGGAGGAAAAGAAGTGAAAGTGCGCTATTTTATCGATTCAATGCTACGACAAACTTGGCAGCAACTCTTATTTATGTTAGCGGGTAATTTAAAACACTACTTGCAGTACTCTAGAATAATTATGGAATTTTATACAAATTTTAGATTTTTATATAAGGACTATGTTTCTGAGTAATTACCCAGGGATGGGTACCTTCATATAAAGTAATTACATAAACCATATCTGAAGCACTACAAAATTAAGAGTCTTAAAGTGTATTACTTTCAAAGCAAAATAATGACGCTGACAAAGTGGCGGGCGCCGCTAGTTACACAGTGCAACACGGAAAAAAATAACCATATACGGACACCACTACGTGATAAAAGACCAAAAAAAAAGACCCCTGGTTCCCAGTTTTGCCCAAAGTCCTCCAGGTTTTTTTATGGGCCCTTAAAGATGTGGGGCCTCGATGTAATTTTTGCAAAAAATTATCATTTCCTCAAGCTCATATTTTGCAAACCGTTTGAAATTTTGATATATACTCTGAGGCAAAGTTGTAGCTCTTGTCATAAAGAACAAAAATTGTAAACATATAAAATCAAAAAAACTTCATCTTCCATGATTCTTAACACCGTTTAGGTAGCGCTTAGGTAGCCGCAAAAGTGAAAAATTTCCCGAAAATTTTTTAGCTACCTAAGCGCTACCTAAACGGTGTTAAGAATCATTCCTAGGAAGTTCATATGTTCTAGAAAGTTGTTTAATGAGATCTTTGGTTCATTTTTGTAGTTGATTGTTTCCTTGAATTTTGAACGGTTTGCTACCTATGGACCTGAACAGGGGAAAAAAGGTAAAAAATAATTGAATTTTTAATTTTTTTTTGCCATTTTGGGGTAAAGAAACTACCCCTTGCCCCTTCCCGTTTATGATCAAAAACTATACATCTCTTCATCTCCATATAACAAATTTCATGTTGATATGACAAACGGTATGGGTATGACCTGTACAAACTCTACAAAAATATGTGGCCGGCCACCTTAGCGTATGATTATTTTTAAAACATCTTATTAAAACACCTTAGCGTATGATTGTTATTAATTATTAATAAATATATACTCAAATGTACAAGAGTTTTTGGCACTTCTCTAAACTGTATACTAAAAAAAGTATACACTTTTCGACAGTTAAACAGAACACTAAATTTGATTTTAATTTTTTTGACTAAAATTCATTTCAATCGGAATCATTTGAACTTTTAAAAAAGTTTGTTAAATTTCATTTCTGTTACTGTCATCGCCAAAAACGTTGATGTTTTATTTAAAATTGCTGCAACACTTTAAATATTAATACAAAAAAAAAAAAAAAATGTATAGATTTATGTTTAAATTCTTTTAACCTTGAAATGTGGCCTTGAACTTTTTTCTAGTTTCTCTGAACGAAACGAAAAAAGCGTATTTTTTTGGCAGTTTGTAGAGGAAAAAAAACACAGTAAATTAAAAAAAAAGTAGACACAGACGTTGTCGCAGTACAGATTGATTTATAAATAATATATAGGAAATTCTGGTGTAAATTTATTTTAATGGAATAAATTTTTCGTTTTTTAAATTTTAAATGGCCTGAAGCTGTTTGCGAGTGAGAAACTAAATAAAATATTGCTGGAATGAAAATAAAGTGTTAAATTTAAAAAGTAACTCGATGGATTTAAATAATAAAAAAAAAATCAAATTTAAACATCTGGAATAAAACGTAATTTTTTTCTTATTTATGTAAAGGGATTAAGGAATAAAGGGAAGGGAGTAGACAGCTACAAAATTTTTAAAGAGAAATTTTTAGAAGTTGAATGACCTTATTCAAGCACTTTTTTGTATCAGAGTTTCATCTAGTTAATTTATCAAATTGATAAAAAAGCTATATATTTCTTTGTCTATGTAATACAATCATTTCGAAATTTTCAAGATTTTTTTTGGATAATTCAGATTTTTCGTACAGATTTTTCAAGTTACATATTATTTACTGGAGCAATACAGTGCCCATCGGGAGTTCTTGTTGCTCTAGAGTGTAAAAAGGCTAGTAAGTTCATGAATTACTGAAGCAATGAAATCATTTTCGCAAGCGAGTCTGTTGTTAATGCTAAACTTAACACTGTACACAGGGGTATTTAGGCAATCTAGCTGGACATTACTTTTTTTTAGATTACATTGCCTCTGAAAATTTATTGTGAGCGCTCCTAGGTTAATGAAACTTGCAAGAAAAATCTCTTATGATCAAAGGTTATTAAGGCCAGAAAATAAGAAAAATCGGATCAAGGAGAAAAAAGTTCCCTTAGAAGAACTAATACTACCTCTGAAAAATTCATTTTTTTTAAGTTTTCCCATACTTTTGTTTAGCAAACGCAACATTTATAGTCACCGAATGTTCAAAAAGCTAAAATGAAATTTTTCGCCCCTCCTCCCTTTGTGGGCGGTGATATAAAATATTATTTGCAAAAATAATTTAATTATTAAAAGAAATGGAATACATAAGCCTTAATACCATTTAAATAAATTTTTTAAGTTTTTATGGTCAGGAGAAGGTATCGCTCCTCCTATATTTGAACTATGGTACTAAGGTATCTCTCCATAAAATTTTATTAAAATTCATCTAGTAGTTTTTACGTGATGCGAACACAAACAGACGGAAACACAGTAAACTGTCTAGTGGAAAAAAATAAACTTTCGAATTTATCAAAGAAATTATCAAAGATTCAACGGGTGCCAAAGATGGCACCCGTTGGGTCCATTGTGATTCCCTTCAGCTAAACTAAAAAACTAAAACTAAGAAAACTGGCAGGAAAAAGAAAGACGTATTATGCTTCCTGCTACCTATCACTCAGCCACCCGATTTCCTTGATGAAACCGACGACATCCTCGATGTTACACCGCTGGATGTCGAAGAGCCCATCGAGAAATCTATCACCTAGCCATCTAAGTCTGCGGCTTTGTAATACCGGGCAGTGACACACGACGTGTTCAACAGTTTCCAATTCCTCCTCATCCTCGCACATTCTACAAAAGTCCGGTGTACCGACGACCCAGTTGCTAATCATTGCCCTAATGGCGCAATGACCAGTAATCACCCCTATCACGGCTCTTAGAATCTTCCTGTCTAGACCCAGGGGTATCTCGATTTTCGCAGCGTCCAGTTTAGGCCAGATTGTCCTTGACACTCTGCAATCCCCCCTTACTTCCCTAGACGCGTTGGTTCTCTTGACTACCCATCATCCTGTAATCGGTGGCTTCACCGATTCTACCCTAACCGAATTATCCCCGTCCGAGCCCAGTCTCACGAGTTTGTTAGCCATCTCGTTGCCCTCAACATTACAATGGCCCGGAACCCAACACAATCTAACCCTATACTTGGCCGTCAGTGCATCGATAGCCTTTTTACATTCGCCTACCACTGTGTCTTTTCAAGGCGTTAAGGCTTCAAGGCTGTACGTCGACGTACAGAGTGACCTCTTCCCCCTCTAAAACATGTCCAGACACCGGCTCTGTGGGTTTTAGAACCGCCAGCACCTCTGCTTGGAACACACTACAATCGTCTGGTGGTCTGTATCACATGCGTGTTCTAGTTCCCAGGATGTGAACACCAGCACCGGTACCCGTTTCCATTTTTGACCCTACACTCCACACTAAAGATCCTTACTTTTTTAGTGCTTCCGTTATGGTTTAAGTATTTACTTTATATAACGGGTCCTTACTAAAATAAGTACATACATAAACCAGTGTTAAGTTATGGTTTTTGTATTTACTTTATATAAAGGGTCTCATCCTTACTAAAAAAAACTGCGGACTTTCACTGCTTTTTCTCCAATTTTTCTTGGAAATAAGACATTTTTGCGAAAAAAAGTACCCTATATTGGAATCAGGATACTAAGGTAGCTCCTGATAAAATTTTGTTAAAATTCATAAGGTAGTTTTTACGTGATGCGAACACAAAGAGAGAGACAGACAGACAGATAGACAGGAAATGAGTTACTATTTTATTATATGTATAGATTATGTTTAATGACGAAGTTATTTTCTGTTCAAATGGTTACGTCAGTACGCATAATTTCCGTATTTGGAGAGAATATAATCCCCATGCCGTTAACCATTACATCTATTAAAATTTACTGTTTGGTAGGGTCTTTATTTCTTTTGAAATGGTAAGCACTATTGAGGCGTAAGTTCAAGAATTTCCTGTTGCATGTCCTGTGCGTATATTCTGCAAATTAAGTGAGATATTTCTCACCTAAAATTATATAGTCAACTTATTTTAAACTTAAATTACAGCACAGAGACACTGCACTATCGTAAAGAGACTTTAAATATTATGAGCAGTGGCAAAGATAACTTTCTAATCGCATGTAAGCTTATTAAAAAAATATTTTTACGAAATATTTCTATTAATTCATTTTGAGATTTGATTTGTTTAAGAGCTATTACCCATATTAAATTTATTTCATTTTTTTTCGTTCAGTGTTAATTAAAAAATACCAAAAATTAACAAAATTTTTATCATTTTGTTAGTTTATGTTTAATATTCAAATTTTGTCTGCTTTCCCTCAACGAAATATCATTTTCTCATAAAGTTAATTAATTAAATTTTTGCTATTCATTTCCTGCTGTTTCATTTTTACTGCTCGAAACAATTTTGCATCATAAAGTTAAATGTCAGACAACATAATTTTTATGTTATTTTTTTTTTTTTGGTTTTCGTTTTGGCCTGAAAAAAAACACAATTATGCCACTCAAAACAAAAGCCAGAACATTGAATGGACAAAATAGATAAAAGTGATAAAATGATAAAGTGTATAACGGTACTGTTATAGACAAGTGATTGCAGGTTGAAGCAGATCTGTTGTGTTATTTAAAGGATAAGAAGGTAAGGGAAAAGGATATGCCATAATTATTGTGTTACAGGATTTTTTTTCTATGAAAATAAAAAGGTCTAAACTATTTTGGTTCAGTGGAATCAGATATCTATACATGTAATAAAACAGTAACTCATTTCCTGTCTGTCTGTCTGTCTGTCTGTGTTCGTATCACATAAAAAATAAAGGATGGATTTTAACAAACTTTTGTAAGGAGATATTAAGTATCCTGATTTCTATATAGGATCCTTTTTGTCGGCAAAAATATCTTATTTCCAATAGAAAGTGATGAAAAAGCAGTACGAAAGTACGCCGATTTTTTATCGTTCTTAAAGTACTGCATACTTTAAGGCATCATTATTTTTGAAAGCAATATATTTAAAGCAATGTTGCTCAACAGACGGCGCTTTTGAAAATAATGAGTAACTCATTTCCGCTCTGTCAGAGCGTTACAATAATTTTATATAAATTTTAGGATTTTATGCAGCGATGGGTACTTTTATATAAAGTAAATACTTAAGAGTCTTAAAATTTGGTGTGGATTACTTTCAAAGCAAAATCAAACAAAACATTGTCAGGACGCACATAATTTGTGTGGGCACAGCTAGTTAAATAATTAAATAAAAAAAGTTGCATTTAATTTCATCGTAAGGTTTTAAAATTGAACGAAAAATAATATTCAGAAAATGGAGCCTTATAAATATTGTTGACAAATAGTTATTTTAAGGACATATAGTTTGCATTGTGGTCCAATAGTTGCACATAAATTTAAATCGATGGCAAAGTACAAGGATTTCTTTTCAACTCACTTATCATACTTAGAAAAAGGAGGTAATATCTACAAAGATTATATACCTAAACCTACAATAATATTAGCCTAAGTTGAGCATCTCGTATGAAAAAAAAACAAGCTTTCGATACTTGCAGCTTTTTTTTTTTTGATTTAAAGAGATTTAAATGATTTTTATAATTTTTTGATTTTTATAATTTTCGAAAAGTCATTTCAAAAACATCTCAGCGGGTATGTTTGTATATAATTTCTCATAATCAGCTTAAGAAATTCAAGTGCTATTAAGTTCTTTTCAAATTAAAGAGGTTTTTAAAGCAGTTTTTAAGAAAGACTACAAAATACACCCCTTTATTTAAAATAATCGATTAATTAATATCAATCATACGTTCCGTTGTTCTAAATTTTATTTAATTTTGTATATAACGCTTATTTGAGGTTTTATTATTAGAATTCTATAATTTTATATTCCTGTAGAGTTTCAACTGCCTTTTAAATATTTCTATTTATAAAAACTGCCCCTTCTTCTATGGCAACAACTTCTAACGATGCCAAAAGTTGAGACATTAATTTAAATAGCTGTTTTGTTTTTTTTTAAGTGTAACAAGCATTATGTCTTTGGTGCGATTGCTTTGTAAATTTTTAAATAGATTTTCTTGTCACGAAGATGACAGACGTCACTTTGGCAACATAGAAATAAAATATTTATAAATTCCTTAAAATTTGTGTGGCACAAGGAAGAAAAGGATTTTTTTTATTTTATTAACAAGTAACAATAACAGCAGGAGTTGTAAGTTATAATTTTGCACCGTAACAGTGGGATTTTCTCTAATAAAATTCATTAAAGATTTTATTTTTATATTCAAATGTCCTTTCTTTGGTAGGTGTTAAACAATGACAAAAAAAAAAAAACAGGATGAGTGTGTTTGAGAGAGAAAGAGGGTTGGATTTTTATTGTTACATGTTAAGTAAGCATTTGGTTTTTTACTATTTGCACTAGTTATTGTGCTACAACGAACACACGTTGCATTATAAATTGTTGCTAAAAAGAAAGATGTTGCTATGAAAGAGGAAGGAGAGAAGGATGGCAGGACGAATAACAATTGCCGTTTGTTATTTATTCCAAAATGAAGTTAAAGCAATTTTATTTTTTATTTTTATTTTTAGTATCAGAATTTTAGAATTGAAAGGAAATGAATTTAAAATATGCAATCAGTAAAACTTGTCTAAAGAACTTTACATTTTCTTGATAGAATCTAGCAAGGCATATCATGGTAGATTTATAACAAAAAAATTTTTTTTAAAGGTGAAGCTTTACGCCTGAAAACCTTTGTGTTACACATTATTTTTCTTGTTTAAGCAAATATTAAAAAAGTCGTTGAAAGTTTTCGTTTGGTGGTGGAGATGTTTGTAGAGAGATATGCTTCGAGCATAAGTACATGTCACACATGCCATCGACAATTCAAAAGGGGTGATTTCAACATTCAAAATAAAAATCGTCCTGGTTGGCCCCAAACATTTGAAGGTGCGGAATTTGCAGCAGTTATTGGATGAAGATCCCTTACAAACTGAAAAAATGGGCTTACGCCAACAAATATTTAATTTGAGCCGCGTAATAACTGACAAATATTCACAGTGTGCTCAAGGACATAAAGAGGTTATTTTATAGCATGACAATGCGTCATCTCATGCAGCAATACAAATAAAAGAGCTGATGAAATCACTAGGTAGTTTTCTTTAAATATCTGTTGGTGTGGGGGGATGTGGGTTAGGCTCTCGGTGTTTCACTACAACAAGTGAATATCGTTGCTATACAAATAATGGGTGATTGCAGTAGAGATACTTTTTTTAATAGCCTTTTTTTGACAGATCACGTGTAAGTCGTGTCATGCTGTCATGTCATTTTTGTTTAGTATTATTTGGCATTTCATAATGGAAAGACTTACGCCTGAATCGTTTTTGTTCTATGGGCTCATGAAAAGTTCCAATAAGATCCCACGTTTTCAAGGCAAATTTTGTTTAGTGATGAGGCCCATTTTTGACTCAATGGTTATGTTAACAAACAAAATTGACGCATTTGGGATGAAGAGCAACCTAAAGAGATTCAAGAGCTACCACTTCATCCAGAAAAAACAACGGTTTGGTGTGGTTTGTGGGCCGGTGGAATAATCGGTTCATATTTCTTTAAAAATGATGCCGGTGCGAACGTAGCCGTCAATGGCAACCGTTATCGTGCCATGATAACCGACTATTTGATGCCTGAAATTGAAGCTCGTGATCATAGCTACATTTGGTTTTAGCAAGACGGCGCCACTTCCCACACATCGCATCAATCAATGGATTTATTGAGAGAACATTTCGGTGAGCACATAATTTCTCGTTTTGGGCCGGTCGATTCGCCACCAAGATCGTGTGATATCACACCGTTAGACTTTTTCCTGTGGGGATATGTACAGTCGAAAGCTTATGCGGATAAACCTACTTCGATTCAGGCCTTGGAGGAAAACATCGCGCGTGTCATTCGCCAGTTACCAATCGAAATGACTCGTTCGACATCGAAAATTGGACGCATCGGATGGATCATCTGCGACGTAGCAACGGCCAATATTTGATACACATATTTTCAAAAAATAAATGTCAAAGAATGTTCTTCCAAATGATAATAAACATAATCCTTTAAATTTCTGAATTTTCTGTGTTTTTTCTTTAAAAAAGTAGGGGACCTCGAAATATATAAATAAAAAGAATTCCTAAAGACTCCTACTTACGCCACACCCTTGTGCAGCTTAGTGTCAAATCTCTAAAACTATTTGTGCTCTTTACAAAAACAGAGAAAGTGTTAGTTTCCTGTAGGAACTCGAACTTGACAATGTTGTCAATGTTGTAAACAAGAAAGAGTAGATTCTAAATGCAAATGATATAAATGCAGGTGATATAGTTATACGATTGAAAGTCTTTCTTGTTTAATAGAGAAAGTTAATATTTGAATTGTGTTCCAGGCTAATATTTAGGGCTAAACAATGTATATGCATTAATTGAATAAAAAAACCTTTTGGTATTCAAAGGCAAAATAATTAATAAAAATTATTGTTACTAATGTGACATTGAACTGTTATTAGTAATATTTGAATGAAGAAAACTTAATATTTTAAAGACTGAAATGACTGCTTTTAAAATCTTTGAAAATTATTAAAATTGACTTATTAGTTTTTAATTTATCGACTTTTTTCCGAGTTAACTTAGTAATTAATATTAATCATACGCCCAGTATGAAATTAAATTATAGTAGATTTTAAAACTTTGAAAAATTTTAAAAATTTTAATTACACCTTCTTTAACCTGCTTTCCTTAGAATAAAATATTTAATTAATAGTTTAAGACAGACAGTTAATATTTAAATTGCTCTCCAGGATAACCATTAGTGTTATTTGTATTAATTGAATAAAGAACCTCTTAGTATTCAAAGGCAAATATCTAATAAATATTACTGTTACTAATGTAACATTTAACTGTTATTAATAATATTCATGTGAAGAGAACTTAGCAGCCCTATAGATATTTGAATTTGTTTGTTTAGCAAAAAATATATATACAATTTTCAATTCACAGTCCCTTAGTCGTTGTATGGCAGCTTAAAATTTCTTACATATCCGCTGCTGTTAAAGCTTTAATTTTCATTTTTCTTTTTTATTTTGAATTGTTCAAATATTCGGAGTACTTTTAAAGCTAATTAAGTTTTTGTGCCACTGCTTGACAATTAATATTAATCATACGTACAGTGATACAAAATTAAAAAAATTATGCATTGTTTTGTAAAATTTATTAAAAAAGTAAAAAAATTTTTTTTTTAAGAACAGGAATTAGCCACTGCCTTGTGCAACAAGTCTCATCATCTATACAATTATTTCTGCTCTTTTTTAGGGCCAGTATACAGCTTTTTTAAATCACTGAGACATTTTTAGTTTTCCGTATAGACTCGAAATTAATAATGTTTTTAATGTTACCAGACGAACAATTGACGGAATAAATTGTAAAAGTGTAAAATTATCTTAAGTATAGAATTTTATTTTTAATTTTATTAATTAAAATTTTATTTATTTAAAAATCAGAAAATGATACGTTTCTAATTACTTGTTCACTACATAACTTTCAACCAATATTTATATTTCACTCGTATTACATTTTCTTTCTAAACCTCTTTTCATTTCATAGCATGATTAGAAATTTAATTTGATTTTATCAATTTTTTTCCTCATTCCACATTCCTAATACCTCGTTCCTTTATACCTTTCACTGAAATCTGTGATTTCTCCATTAACTAAATCGAACAAAAGAATTTCACTACGAAAACTGGCACATGATGAACGTTTCGCCGTAACGGGTTGCAAGAAATGCTGTTGATGTTCTGATTCAATCATGCCACCACCATCATGGCTGGAGGCATTATTATGATTGCTGCTATTGCTACCTCTTCTTTCGGCTGGTGGTGTGATTTCATTAGCAGCATGTGGTGTTTGTGGAGAATGTTGTTGGGAATTATTGCTGCTGCTACTACTGCCACTGTGACCGCTATGATGTCGCGGTATATTGAGCAAATCCAAAAATTGCGATAATCTTCTGAAACGACTGAAGGAGATGGAAAGTATTAATGTTCAAAACAAACTATGATAAATTGTTATACATTTACTTAGTTTTTTTTGTGGGTGTTCTATCATGCTGCTGTACATTTACACATCAATTTTGTTCTTTTTTTTTTTTTGATTGCACGTCTTTTGGTGCTTTTTGGGGAAAGTGTAATAAATATTGGATTTAATGATTTTATTTTACAAGAAATATTGGAAATATTAAAAATTATGTGCATAGTAAAGGAATATTATATCTTGTTAACAAATATTGTTTGACAAGAGATCATAATTTAATTTTAAGAAATAAATTAACATTATAACATTATATTAAATTGCATAAAATTAATTGTCATAAAACTTAAATTTAATCATATTTCAATACTTTTTTTACTTTGATCTATATTATTAGTTTTTCAGTATGTTGATTATTTTTTTAAGCTTATGAGCCTAACTTTAAAATCAAGAATTTTGTATTACATATTTTCCCGACGTTTTGTTAATTTTATTTTCACTTTTTGTTTCAACAAGTAAATTTATTTTAATACGCGGATGGGTAAGGTTTAATGTCAATATAAATTTTTAGGTTTTTAGTTTCATTGAATATCTTGGCTTTATAAAAATTTTTTAATTTTTAAAATCGTTCCAACCGTTTCGGAGTTATTGACTAATTTGCGAGCATACCTCTAAATTAATATTAATCATACGCTTAGTAACTCAAAAATTTTTAAATCATCTATTTTAGAGAAAAGCAAAAGTCATTGATAAAATAAATACCAAAAGCTTAGCATTAACTTAATTAGCACTAAATAAATCCATAATATGCATATGAACTTATTTTAGTAATAGAAAAAATTGTTTATATTTTATTTATTTATGAAATGATAAATTAAATTAAATTGGAGAATATAAAAAAATAGGATTTTTTTCAATAAAAACCTCTCTTTTTTATATAATCTGCTTAAAAAAAATTTTTAACCAAATTTTGAAATTTAGCTAACAGCTGATATTAAAAGAAATATTTTTTTTTGTGGTGATGTAAGCTCTTATACCAGAAACTTCTATTTGTTTTCGTTAAATATAGAATTAGTTTTAATTAGCTTTTTCAGCATCACAAATCGGCTAACTACTTTAAGAGATATTGAGTTATTTTTGTCATTACCTCCTAATTAATATTAATCATACGCTAAGTATTGCAAAAATTAAATATTTTTTTTGTTTTGAAAAAATTTCATGATTTTATTGAAAGCAATAACATTGTGAATATAAAATTTAATTAACTGCCAGTTTCACAATGTCGTAAGAATATGACATTCAAAAATTATTTTTTTGCTTTGAAAATAAAGTAATAGTACTGCAGAACGAATTCTTTCGACTGTCAGTCAAATAGTAATAGTACGGCAGAACGAATTCTTTCGACTGTCAGTCAAATAAGTTCAGCTTCTAAATAACTAAAACAAATAATTAAATAAAATTATTGGAAAAATGTTTCAAAAAACCCTTAAGGTCAATTAGATAATGGACACTATAAATAAATGTTTTCAATACGATTTTGATAATTCAAGTTTTTATAAATTTAATTAAAGTTTTATAAATTTAAAAATTGTTATTATAAATTTAATTAAAGTTTTATAATTTTTTAAATTTATAAAACTTTAATTAAATTTAAAAAATTGTGCAAATTTTTGTTAAATTTCTTGATAAACTCTCTGAGCGATTTGTTGTTTAGAACATTTAAGGAGAGCGTTAATGTAATTTTTTCTATTGAGTGGTGCTCTTGAAAAGTAGTTGCTGCATTTTTTTTATTTGTTTTGATAAAGCATATAAGCCTTCTTCTTTCAAAACCAGTATTGTCTTCCATTTTCCATCAAATATCTTTTTAATCTGCTTTGTTTTACACACATTCCACTTGTATGTATGTATGTACTTCGACCTAAACAATTGTAGTCTTTATACTTTTTAAATAGCTTTTAAAATCCAATTATGTGGCAAGTCAGCCATTAATAATTGGCTTGTTGTAAACAGGAAAGTATAGCAAATAGCATATATTCTTTCTAACAAGGACATCTTCATCCATTTATAAGCTTTTTGTAGGTGAGTTAGTTATACAGATTGAAAGTCTTTCTTGTTTAATACAGTAAGTTAATATTTGAATTGTGTTGCAGGATAACAATTAGTGTTAAACAATGTATATGCATTAATTGAATAAAAAAACCTCTTAGTATTCAAAGGAAAAATAATTAATAAAGATTATTGTTACTAATGTGACATTGAACTGTTATTAGTAATATTTAAATAAAGAGAACTTAATATTTTAAAGACTGAAATGACTGCTTTAAAAATCTTTAAAAATTATTAAAATTGACTTATTAGTTTTTAATTTATCGACTTTTTTCCGAATTAACTTAGTAATTAATATTAATCATACGTTCAAGGTGATGCAAGCCAATTAAATTTATAATAAATTGTTTAAAATGAAAATAAAGTAAATTATAGTAGATTTTAAAACTTAATGGTGCTTGAAATTAAAAAGTATTAATTTATAAGATTTTAATTATAAATTCTTTTGACTACTTTCTTTAAAAAAAATATTTAATTAAATGTTTAATGGCCTTTTCTAAACAGTTAATAAAGGTTTGTGTTTTCTTAAGAATAATTGTTTTTTTTTTATTTATATTATTTATCTTATAAAACATTCGTAACAACTGATAATCTTTAATGTAACAAAAAAAAAAAAACATAAAATCGTTAATTTTTCCTTTGTTGTGCCTCATGTCCGAAACGTAAATCATCAGAATTCACGAAAATTATTTTTGTGACAGTTGAGTGATTTTTTCGTTAATAAATTCACAGAAACTTAACATCAATAAATAATGCAAACAACCTAAATAAATAATAAATGAAGAAAAAAAATTATAGACTGAAGCCTTAAGAAGGAGACCTAAGAATATACTCTTTACTGAAGTGTATTAACTTTTAATTTCACTAAAAAATAATTGAACATATAATTGTTTTTAAAAAAGGAATAATTTTAGAAAAAAAAGCTTATAGAAGTATACACAGAATGCTTTTATGATTAAATTTGGCAAGAGTTAAGAGTGAGCAAATTTATAAGTTAAAAGGATAAATTTTTTGAAATGCTAAAAAAATTAAATGAAACTTTAGAGGAAAAAAAATATTAAAAGATTGCATTTGTACGAAATTTAATTCAAAACTCAAAGAAAATTAAACATATAAGAAAAAAGGATATTTGTGTCTCAAATGAAATTTAATGACCATGGGGTCAAAAAATTGCTGGGTGTTTTATGAACTAAAAACTACGAGTTGTAATAATTTTTCTTTTCAAGAAAAAAAATTTTTTTTTTATTAATAAAAAAAAAAAAAAAAATAAAAAAAAAAATAAATTAATTAAAATGTAAATAAAAAAATTTGTATTTACATTTAAAAATAAATTATTTAAATTTTAAAAAGGTCTTTTATGTTTCACTGTTACTTCTAAAGTGGAAACCGTTTTTTGCTGAAACTCGTTTAGTTTTTATAAGGACCTTTTGCAACAAACTTAAGTCCTTTTACGTTGTAGATTTTATTTATTCTGGAAAATCATTTTAACATCATATAAAATACTTTTATTCAGAAATAATATGGCCATAATATTTTATTAATTTCTAAAAAATCTATTTTTCTAAAAAAGGATATAAAAAGAGTTAAGAGTAAGCAAATTTATAAGTTAAAAGGATAAATGTTTTGAAATGCTAAAAAATTTAATGAAAGTTTTGAAACAAAAAAAATAATAAAAGGGAGCATTTGTACGAAATTTATTTCAAAACTAAAAAAAAAAATTAAACATATAAGAAAAAAGGATATTTGTGTCTCAAATGAAATTTAATGACCATAGCGTCAAAAAATTGCTGGGTGTTTTATGAACTAAAAACTACGAGTTGTAATAATTTTTTTTTCAAGAAATTTTTTTTTTATTTTATTAATAAATAAAATAAAATAAAAAAATAAATAAATTAAAATGTAAATAAAAAAATTCGTATTTACATTTAAATATAAATTATTTAAATTTAAAAAAGGACATTTATGTCTAACTGTTACTTCTAAAGTGGAAACCGTTTTTTGCTGAAACTCGTTTAGATGTTATAAGGACCTTTTACAACAAACTTAAGTCCTTTACTTTTTACGTTGTATATTTTATTTTTTCTGGAAAATCATTTTAACATCATATAAAAAACTTTTATTCAGAAATAATGGCCATAATATTTTATTAATTTCTAAAAAATCAATTTTTCTAAAAAAGGATATATAAAGAGAAACTTAACTATAGTCCTTACAAGGACGAAATTTGGTAAGTATGTTAAGCTTTCAAAGCTACGAGTTGTAATTAAATTATTATGCCATTAAGTATTATAATGTTAATTAAAATTTTAGTCGAATTACTAAAATAACAGCAAATTTCAAGTTTTTTGATGCGTTTGCAAAACAAAAACAAATAATAGACATAGAACCAAGGAAAAATAAAGAACACTGCAACAAGTCGTTAAGTAGGAGGGCGGTAAAACTGTTCCAATTTTTTTTCAGTTTCAGTTGAAAACATTTTTTGTAAGCAAGTTTACTTTATGACTTGCAAAGAACATTTTTTTTAAAGAAAGATTAAAAAAGGATATATTGACTGCACTAAAAAAAAAAAAACAGTTGGAATGTTTAAATTTAGGGACAGTAAAAATTACATAAGTTTATAAGTTGTGGTAATATAATCTCGAAATTAATTTAGCATAAAAGATTTATAAAGTGTAAAGTGAAAACATATAAGAAATGTAAAATAATTACTCAAGAGAAATTAAAGATCAAATTAAATGCATTGACGTTAAATTTAATTTGATTTTAACGGATTTGGAGACAAATTATAAAAAAAGGATATATGGGTGGCATGTGGCAGTAAGTGCCTAGGACGTTAAAAATTTAAGGGTATGTAAGGAATTACGAACTACGAGTTGTAATAAGATTTTTGATTTACATTTGAATTAACAACTTTGAAAAATTTTAAATAATATGAAATATATTAATTTAATTTTTCAAAATTTAATGGAATATTGATACATATTTTAAAGAAAATTGGAATTTCGTAAGCAATCTAAATTTAAGTCGTTAGACTTGTAAAACTTTGTAAAAATTAATAAGAATACTTTATTATTAGAGACGTCAAAAAAAAAAAAAAAAAAGAAATAGAGATGAGAAATATTACTATAAAAAAGGTACATATATTTAAATATAAAGGAAACCTTAGCTTAAACTATTCATCTAAGAAGAACGCGACTAGTGCTAAAAAAAACTTTTAACTGCAAGTTGCGGTCTGAAAAATTTTTTATACAAAAAATATTTTTATATATAAAAAAACAGTACCTTAGATACTAGAATTAGGAACCAAAAAAAAAAAAAAAAAATAATTACTTTGACAATCCGGTTTTTTAAGGAATAAGTTCATTGTGAAAATAGTTTTTTATATAAAAATTTTTGTATTTCAAAAAAAGGATATTAGAGTAAATTTTTAGTTTGTAGAGATTCTAAATTAAAACTTGGTGTGTTTATAGTGGATCACATTTCACGAGTTGTAGTGCTTTTTTTTAAATTTTTGTTTTATATAAAGAAATAATTTAATAAAAATTTTACAACAATTTATTAAAAAAAAAAAAATTTTAAATACATTATTGTAAACTCTAATAGCTTTTAGCATATTTAGAAGTTTTTTTTTGTGCTGAAAATGCTAAATACTGAAAAGGATATTCGTGCGGATCCTTTACTTGAGACCTAAATGACGAGGAACTTTGGAAGAATCTAAAGGATATAATGCTGCAAGTTGTGAATGAAAGTTTGTTTTATTAAATATCATTCTGCTGCTAAATCATTATTATGTCTTTTGAAAGGAGAATGAAAAAAAGGATACTTTGAGAAGATCCTTACCAATATCATTAGCGTCTAAAGACCTGGTGTAACTTGAAACTAGCTAAAGCTGCAAGTTGTAGTAAATTTATTTTCAAAAATACACAATTTTCTTAAGAGTTATAAAAGGCTGTTAAAAGCGTATATGAAATAAAAATATATCCACTATTCGAAAAAGATTAATATGCACCTTCGTTTAAAAAATATTTTTATAGCACAATGTCTAAATAGTTGGCCTAATAAATGATTTTTATAGAAATAAACATGAATATCCATAAAAAGGATATACAAGCAACTTTTAAGTATGAGGCAAAATTAAGCTCAAACTCCGAAAATATTTCGCTTACCTTTAATTACGAGTTGTAGTGTAAACACTTATCAACAATTTTTTGTTAAGAATACTTGAAAAATAATAATGTTATAAATTGTATAAAAATAAAAACCTCAACTTAGTTTTTCAACTGAAAACCTCCGCCCAACATAAAATCAAATAAAATAAAATGAAATAAAATAAAATAAAATAAAATAAAACGAAGTGATGCTTGTTTTGTTAAAACAAAAGTGCTCCTAAACATTCAAAACCAAACGAAACACAGCAACAGTTTTTTGTGAAAATGTTATTTAAAGCCTGTCAAATGAAAATGTTTTTATGCTTCAGGTTATATATATTTTATTAAAATATATTTTTGTCAGGTGTTTTGTTCAGTAAAGCCATGACAACATTTCTAATAAACTCCCACAGTGTGGCACTCAAATTGCTGCTGAGCTGGGAAAAAACAATACATTTGTTACAAAGTGTGCAGATGAATATAAATGTCAAATGAAAAGTCCTAAAATAATATTTTATTCCTATTTTTCCCTTAAAAAACATTAATATTTTTCTTTGCAACTGCGAGTAATTAAAGCCTTTGTTATATTCTAGGAAAATCAACTTGTTTTTGTATAAGTCCTTTTTTTATTAAATATTGCAATAAATTTATATTCGAATAATCGATTAATCTATTTAACTAAAATATGAAAGACAGCTTAATTGATCAAAAGAAAAAATTCACTCTTAAATTAATATTTCTTCGAATAATTGGAGTTCGTAAAGCGGTTAGATAGCACTCCTAAGACGTGGTTTGATATTCATGTTCTCGCAACGAAAGCGCTGGCTTACCCTACCAAAAAAACAGCAAGTGAAACCCGTTTTCACCGAAAGGCATGACAACAGTATTTATATACTGGTGATACAATTTGAAAAAATCGGAAAAATGGTTAATTGAATAAATAATTATTTGAATACACGATTAGTCGCACATATGATTATTTGCGTATAAAGAAAAATGTTTATTCGGATTAACTTATTTCCGGAAAAAAACTGATTATAATATTCGGGCACATGATTTCTGCCTTAAAATCAATTATTATCTATTCGAATAATCGATTATTCGGATGATTTTATTAACGGCTACATATTTGTGTTTTCGATTGCTTATTTGAATGTGTATTATAAAAAATAATTATTCGAATAATCGATTATTCGGATTGAAATTATTCGACCTATATAGATAAATTGTGTGGATGGCATGTACTTGGATTAATCCATAACTGAAAAAAACGATCAGTTGGTTATTTTTTTAAATCTATCACTTACTAGAATAAAATAATTTTAATATTCGATTAGACTATATTTCCGGAATAAACTGATTATAATATTCGTGCATATATTTCTGCCTTAAAATCAATTATTATCTATTCGAATAATCGATTATTCGGATGATTTTATTAACGGCTACATATTTGGGTTTTCGATTGCTTACTTGAATGTGTATTATAAAAAATAATTATTCGAATAATCGATTATTCGGACTGAAATTATATTTCGACCTATATAGATATATATATGAATTGGTTATTTTGTTAAATCGATCCACTTACTAGAATAACATAATTTAATATTCGATTAGACCATATTCCCGGAATAAACTGATTATAATATTCGTGCATATGATTTCTGCCTTAAAATCAATTATTCGATTATCAATTAAATCGATTATTCGAATAATCGATTATTCAGATGATTTTATTAACGGCTACATATTTGGGTTTTCGATTGCTTACATGAATGTGTATTATAAAAAATAATTATTCGAATAATCGATTATTCGGATTAATCCATAACTGAAAAAAAAGATATTCGAATAATCGATTATTCGGATGATTTTATTAACGGCTACATATTTGGGTTTTCGATTGCTTACTTGAATGTGTATTATAAAAAATAATTATTCGAATAATCGATTATTCGGACTGAAATTATATTTCGACCTATATAGATAAATTGTGTGAATATCATGTATTCGGATTAATGCTTAACTGAAAAAAAACGATCAATTGGTTATTTTGTTAAATCGATCCACTTACTAGAATAACACAATTTTAATATTCGATTAGACCATAACTCAAAAAGATGTACATAAATTATTCGTATATTTTAAAGCCTTAAGCAGAAATTAGTGTTTTACTTTTCGGATATTCGGTTATTTAGATCACCTAATATTCGAAAAACCTATTAAAATTAAAATACGATTGCTTACATTGAAGTTTAAGTAGACTAATAACTGTTTGCATAGACGGTTATTCGAATTAATTTTTATGCGAATAATTTTTAATTTAAATTAATCAAATACACTATTATTTCTATGAATGCATAATGTTTTTTCGGATTATTTTTTATTTCAGTAACGGATTAAAAATATTTTGTTTTACATAAGTACACGAATAGGTAATTAAGTATTCAATTAATCGATTGTTCCAATTAGCTGTTATTTGGATTAATAGATTAAAGTGGTTAATTAATAACCATTTATTTTTAGTAATTAGTTAAATGACTAAACTGATTATATATATGAAAACTAATTATTATAAAAAAATAAAAATAACTCGAATCTTGAATTATTCGAATAACCTATAATTTTAATAATAATAATTATGTGGATAAATAAATTTTGGATTATTTAGTTATCTGTATAGCTTATAGTTGAAATGACTGGTTTTAATAATCTAATGTGTTTATGTTATTTATTTATTTTCATACCAATTATTTTTTTAAAATCGGTTAACCAAAAACACGTTATTTGGTTTAATACTCGTTTAAGCGTTTTTTAGTAAATATAGTTCGGATCAGTTCTTTATAAAAATTGCCCGATATGAGGAAAATGCATTGCTAATAACGTTTTATTTACATTATGAACTCATAATGTTCCAGTATTATTTATTCGCAGACCCGGTTTTTCGGTTCGAATAATAATTTTTTTAAATTTATTTTAGTTAAATGAGGGCTTCTTTGAATAACATAATATGTTCACTTTTTTTTAATAAATTAACAAACTAATTTTAATCAACTTTAATTATTCGAATAAATTTTTTTTATTCGAATAAAAATTTACTCGAATAATTTAATAATTATTAGAATAATCGGTTATTAGTATTACATATTGTTTAAGCAAAAAACTATTTAAAAAGGTAACTAAAAATTTTAAATATTCGGATTAACAATTATTATGCTAATCGCAATGCTTATTTAGATAATCGCTGGTTGGGTGTGTACCCCTATTACTAGTGCAACATTTAACAGATAACATTTTGGTTATAAGTTACTGAATTAGTGAATTATGCGATGTTCAATATTTTGGTAATTATTTCTTCAGTTATTATTCTATTAAAACCGATTATTCCTATATCTGAGTACTGGCTGTGCCCAAACACCTTGTGTGCATCCTAATAGTATTTTGTTCGATTTTTCTTTGAAAGTAATCCACACCAAATTTTATTTTATTTACTTGATATAAAGGTATCCATTCCTGGACGAAATTCTAAAATTTATAGAAAAATTATTTTTAAGGCTCTGTAAAAGGTGTTTTAAATATTTTAATAACAATGTAATTCTACAAAGTAAAATTTTTCATTATTTTAAATCAGCGCCATCTATTCCCCAACCATGTTTAAAATGTCCCGCTTTAAAAAATAAAAGATGGCTTAAAGTAGCACCTTTGTATCGGTTAAAAAACCGGCGTTCTTTCACTGCTTTTTCTCCCCTTTCTCTTGGAAATAAAATATTTTTGCGGAATCGCAAAGTGTCCCGGAATCGGGATACTAAGGTACCTCCTCACAAAATTTGGAGTAGTAGTAGTAGACAGATAAACAGACGGGAAATGTGTTTCTGTTTTATTATATGAATAGATTATTTGGTTAATAAGCTTTAAAGCCTACGAATAAAAAATGTGTTATTTCAACTATTCGAATAATCGGTTACTTCAAAAGTAACTTAACGAATAAATTATTCTCAAGTAAACTGTCTGGGCTATTTGAACAACGTTTAGTTTTTAGCGCGCTTGTTCGGATGACCAACAAATTCGAATGAAACTTTTCCTTAATCTATATAGGAAAATAAAAATTGACCATGCCCACTTTTACGCTCACTTTCAAATAGCTAGGGAACTATAATAAGTAGATCTTTCAAATTTTGCACCAATAACCCTCTTAGTAATATGCATAGTTTAGAATATTACTAAGAGGGTTATTGGCTGGTTTAGAATAGTGGGCGTGAGGTACCCTCACATATAAAGTGAATAAATATTATTGTCTAGCGCGCTTGTTCGAATGACCAACAAATTCGAAATAGATTTAACTTTAATCTATATAAATAAAATCAAATAGGTTTTCACGGAAATTAAAATTGACCACTCCCACTTTTACGCCCACTTACAAATAGCTATAGAACTATAATAAGTAGATATTTGAAATTTTGCACCAATAACCCTCTTAGTAATATGCATAGTTTAGCGAAACACAGGCTAGATTAGACTAGTGAGCGTGAGGTACCCTCACATACAAAGTGAACAATTATTATCGTCTAGCGCGCTTGTTCGAATGACCAACAAATTGGAACAAGATTTTACTGTAATCTATATAAATAAAATCAAATAGGTTTTTACGGAAATAAAAATTGACCACGCCCACTTTTACGGCCACCATGAAATAGCTTGAGAACTATAACAAGTAGATCTTTGAAAGTTTGCACCAATCACTCCCTTATTAATACACATAGTTCAACGAAACACAGGCTGGATTAGAACAGTGGGGGTGAGGTACCTTGACATATAAAGTGAATAAATATTATACGGCCACTTTCAAATAGCTAGAGAACTATAACAAGTAGATCTATGAAAGTTTGCACCAATCACTCTCTTATTAATACACATAGTTTAGCGAAACACAGGCTGGATTAGAATAGTGGGCGTGAGGTACCCTCACATACAAACTGAATAATTATTTTCGTGTAGCGCACTTGTTCGGATGACCCACAAATTCGAATGAGATTTTACTTTAATCTATAAAAATAAAATCAAATAGGTTTTTACGGAAATAAAAATTGACCACGCCCACTTTTACGGCCACTATGAAATAGCTTGAGAACTATAACAAGTAGATCTTTGAAAGTTTGCACCAATCACTCCCTTATTAATACACATAGTTCAACGAAACACAGGCTGGATTAGAACAGTGGGGGTGAGGTACCTTGACATATAAAGTGAATAAATATTATCGTCTAGCGCGCTTGTTCGGATGACCAACAAATTCGAAATAGATTTAACTTTAATCTATATAAATAAAATCAAATAGATCTTTGAAAGTTTGCACCAATCACTCCCTTATTAATACACATAGTTTAGCGATACACAGGCTGGATTAGAATAGTGCGCGTGAGGTACCCTCACATACAAACTGAACAATTATTATCGTCTTTCTGGAGATCTGTAATAGGTAGAGACTTTTAACTTTGCGCAAGTTTCCCACTAATACTAATAAGCATAAACTAACAAAACACAGACTGGATGGGGATAGTGGGCGTGAGGTACCCTCACAAACAAAGTGAAAAATTATTATCGTCTATCTGGTGATCTGCATTAGGTAGATACTTGCAACTTTGCACAGCTAACTCTCACCCTAATGTGCATAGTCATAGTAGAATACAAACTGAATAATGGGATAGTGGGAGTGGTACCTGCCATTAAAAATAAAATATTATTATCGTGTTATTACGCATAGTCTAGCAAAAATCGGGAGTATTTGGAAAAAGGTTAGCCACATTTTTTTCTACCAAGTGTTTATTTTATTTTTTATGGATGAGTGTAGCAAAGCACACCGGGAATAGCTAGTATTTATATATATATATTTTTGATTTTTTTTACTACATGTCCTAATATGAAGTTCTTAATAAAATCCATAAATTTTTTTCAACTCAGCTACACTACTTTAGAGATCTGTCAAATGTCCTTTTTTTTTTGTAATATCAATTTTTATTTAACCTCACACCAAAAGAACCGCAACTGAACAATATGTCAATAAAATGTCAGATTTTCGATATTTTCCATCTTATCGAAAATCTGACATTTTTTGTAACATTTTGTTAGCAAAGAAAAAAATATGAAGTTTAAGAACAAGAATTATAAATGTTTAAAATTTCCTTTTTCTCGTAAATTTTGTTATTGACGTCACAGTCACGAGTTATGTTCCTAAACAATCCAGCAACTAGTATTCAAAAAAATTATTTCTCGTTTACTCACTTCAACAAAAAGAAAACCTATAAAAGGCAATTGGTGTGCCTGGATATAAAGTTTGCACTCAATACTATGGTTTATTCGAATTTTGTGAATGCCATTGTTTAATGATGTTCCAGCAAGTCAATTCAAATTAGACAGCAACTTTAGTTTGTATTTCTAGGTCGTGAGTGTGTATTACTCAGTCACTCATTTATATACTGTTTGTTCCAAAAATTATGAGGTAAAATTGTGATGTGATAAGGAAAAATCAAAATATTTACAAAACGTGTTTTACAGGTGTATACTTTTATGCGTCTATGTGTGTATGTGTGCTTAATTATTCAGTAAAATTTTAATATATTTTTTTTTGTTACAAAAAAAGCTTCTTAAATTGTTGTTTGTTTTAAGACCACGTACTAAAGTTTTTTCATCTTTTTTTATCTATGAGTTGTAGAAGGACGCTTTTTATTTTTAACAGGAAATATATTTCAGATTTTGTATTCGAGGGCTGTTTACGGCAATGGCTAACAGAAGAGACCCATGGACATAATCGTGTGACAATTTAAAATGTGTTTTTGGTAATGGTCAAGTGCAATACACGCCGTTTTGTAATTGTGGGCGAAACATGGATCCATCCACAGCACACCAGAGACTAAAGAACTATAGGGTGATTCAAGTAGAGATACTTTTTTCAATAGCCTTTTTTTGACAGATCACATGTAAGTCGTGTCATGCTGTCATGTCATTTTTGTTTAGTATTGTTTGGCATTTCATAATGGAAAGACTTACGCCTGAATCGCTTCGCTCTATGGGCTCTTGAAAAGTTCCAAGAAGATCCGACGTTTTCGAGGCAAATTTTGTTTAGCGATAAGGCCCATTTCTGGCTCAAAGGGGAATGTAAACAAACAAAATTGCCGCATTTGGCACGAAGAGCAACCTGAAGAGATTTAAGAGATGCCACTTCATTCAGAAAAAAAAAACAACGGTTTAGTGTGGTTTGTGGGCCGGTGGAGTCATCGGTCCATATTTCTTTAAAAATTATGCCGGTGGGAACGTAACCGTCAATGGCGACCGGTATCGTGCCATGACAACCGACTATTTGATGCCTGAAATTGAAGCTCGTGATCTCTTCACTTCCCACACAATGCATCAATCAATGGATTTGTTGAGAGAAGATTTCGGTGAGCACATAATTTCACGTTTTGGGCCGGTCGATTGGCCACCAAGATCGTATGATAACTTTTTCCTGTGGGGAGGAAATTATCACACGTGTCATTCGCCAGTTACCAGTCGAAATGCTCGAAGGAGACATTGAAAATTGGACTCAACGGATGGACCATCTGCGACGTAGCAACGGCCAACATTTGATTGACATAATCTTAAAAAAATAAATGCCAAAGAATGTTCTTTCAAATGATAATAAACATTCTCCATTAAATTTGAATTTTCTGTGTTTTTTTCTTTAAAAAAGTAGGGAACCTCGAAATGGATCACCCCTTACAAAAAAATGGGTTAAATTTGAGAGAACGTGAACCAAAAAAGACTTAGTTATGGCTGTCGGCCAATAAGGTCATGACCACATTTTGTTGTGATACACATAGATTATTTTGGAAAGGCTAAAGCCATTACGGGTGAATATTATTCAGCACCTTTATAATATTGATTTGATGTAAAGATGATTAGCCATAGTCTACGCGTGGTCTATTTAAAAAACCACGAGGGCAGAATTGTCTTATTAAGTTCTAACACATTCACGCCAATGTTTCCCGCATATATGGGGGCTCCAGCTCCCGAAGCTAGCCCGGGGCTTGAAAGTGGAAACAAAGAAACTTCGAGGTATGACCCTGGTATTAAGGATTTCTCCAAATCTCTTTGACCGTTTATTGGTGAGACCCTTCGGGGAGTAACGTCAGTAGCTTTGGTTTAGTTTGGTCAATCACTGGAAGGGCGATTAAGTCTGATGTCGTGTTAAACTCTCAACTAGATTGATCTTTAGATTTAACGAAAATCGAGAATTGGAACAATTATACAAGAATTTGTATAGTGCGCCACTTTCACGCTTTAGATTCCGTAGTTTCCGTCGAAAGAGAATATAGGTGCACGTTTGGCGGCACTGTATACTCTAATGTATAAAATACTCTAATCTATAATACTCTAGTCACAGTCTTGTTTTATTTAGTTATAGTATAGTGACAGTTTTCATAGCCTTGTCATGGTCTACTCATAGAATTATGATTGCCCAGTTGGGCTATAGGCAATAGTTTAGTCAAATAGAAATTATATTTAAGTCAAAGTCATTCATAGGCTTTGATAATGGACGACTATGACTAGTCTTAGGCTAGTCATAATCTTGTTATAATCTAGTCACTGTCTATATAATCTAGTCATAGACTAATCACAATATAATCTAGGTTTAATAATAGTCTAATAAAAGCCTCTTTTAGTATCTTTAACATATTTTGATATTTACAACCGGCATCTGGCAGCAAAAAATAAATAAAATTTAGCAACACATTATCAGCCAATAAGTATTGAAATGTTTTTGATTAATGACTTGCTTATAGTGACAACATTTTTCGTTTAAACACCTTCAGGCTCTTTCTCATTTTCTGCCTTCTGCCCTTCCGCTCAGGAATTGTTTCCCCGAAGAATTATACCGAGTGTAATAAATAAGCAAAGATATTTTAATTCCTTTTCCTTGTTCGCCTTTAAGTGCACAAATGGTATTGTCATGTCTTAGGCACACATAGGTAAATATTTGTACATACTTATTCCTTGTGGGAGACCAACATATTCCTATGCTGATGTGTATTAATAAAATGTGTGTTGAACTCATGTTTGAAAAAGATTAATGTTTCAATTCATTCGCTAAAGTGAACTGTTTGCCAGAGGTGTTTATTAAATACATTAGGATCTAGAATCCTATGGAAATGGGTTAGAGAAGTTTGGTTGTTGAAATACCACACATATAATTATTGTTGACAAAGTAACACTAAGCCAAGCAAGGAGTATGAAGCTAATGAGTTGGATTAAATATAGAAAAGAGTGAGGAAGATTGATTTTATTTTCATAAGTGTAGATCAAGGATTTTTTTTATAATTAAAAATATGTGCTTGTGTTGTATTAAGGTTTTTTTTTTTTGTTTATAAAGCATCTTAGAAAACAATCATTTTATAAAATTTCCTTTTAAAAAAAGGATTTTCTTTAAGCCCAGTGCAAAATAATTAACATAATTATTTTATTCGATTTAAATTCTCGCAAAAAGTATCCAATATTTTTTACACCATCATAAGGCTAATGTAATTTGACATCAATAATTTAACAAGTGTCTACGACCCTGTGACATTTGTCATCCTTAAGATGATAACATATTGCTCAGTCTTGCTATATTAATCCATTGGTCATTTTGTCACCAATCTCATCAATTCTGTAATCAATGCAAATATTATCATTTTGTTGTTAATGGCAACAATGACAATTAGGTCATCAATTAAATGACATGATGTTATAAAATATATTACAAATAATACAATGATAAGTTTCTATGATCCTATGACATTTGTCATGTTTGGGATGTTACCCTGTTTACCATTTTTGCCATTGTCATCAATTAAATGACATGCAAAAATGAAATAAATTACAAATAATACTATGTCAAGTATCTATGACCCTGTGACATTTGTGCCAGGTTTGTGATGTTACCCCGTTTGTTATTCTTGGGATGTTAAACAGTTAATCATTTTGTCTTTAATGGCAATGATCACAATTCTGTAATCAATGCGGTGACTGGCAAATATTATTATTTTGTTATTAATGGGAACAATGAAAATTTGGTCATCAATTCAATGACATACAGATATGAAATAAATTACAAATGATACTTTGATAAGTGTCTATGATTCTGTGACAATTGTCATGTTTGGGTTGTTACACTGTTTGCCATTCTTACGATATTAAACAGTTGATCATTTTGTCATCAAAGTAATGACTGGCACATATGATAATTTTGTTATTATTGGCATCAATGACAATTTTGTCACCAATTCATTGACATGCAGATATATAAGAAATTAAAAATAATACTATGACAAGTGTCTATGCCTCTGTGACATTTTTCATGTTTGGGATCTTACCCTGTTTGTCATTCTTGCGATGTTAAACAGTTGATCATTGCCATTGTCACCAAAGGAAACGATGCTGTAGTCAATACAACGACTGGAAAATATGATCATTTTGTTATTAATGCCAACAATGGTAATTCGGTCATCAATTCAATGACATACAGACATAAAATAAATTACAAATATTACTATGATAAGGTCTATGACACTGTTTGCCATTCTTACGATATTAAACAGTTGATCATTTTGTCATCAAAGCAATGACTGGCACATATGATAATTTTGTTATTAATGGCAACAATGACAATTGGGTCATCAATTAAATGACATGCAGATATAAAAGGAATTAAAAATAATACTATGACAAGTGTCTATGACTCTGTGATGACATTTTTTATGTTTGGGATGTTACCCTCTTTGTCATTCTTGTGATGTTAAACTATTGATCATTTTGTCATCACTGGCAACGATCCCAAATCTGTCATCAAGGCAATGACATGCAGACAATACATAAATGACAAATTATGACAAGTTGTCATCAATACAATAAATAATTGTAATTAAATAAAACAATACATTGAATGATTTTGTTATAAAAATTATGTTGATGGCTCAGATAATGACTAAGTGTCATCGATATAATGACAAGGTTTGATGTGCTTTGTTTGTACAAGGTTCCGTCTTTATTTAAAAAAAGCGTGCAGTTTTAATTACATATGAGTTTTATCATAATAATGAAAATGACATAATAATGAAAATGAAATCAAAGGGTTTTTATTTTTTTAAAACGAAAATTTTTAATAAAAAAATATTAAAATTTAAATTAAAATGCCAATGGAAATATTAAAAAACTATTTACTTTTTTTGTATACTTATTTTGTTTATTAATAACACAGCACAACAAAATAAAAAAAATTTCATGTGCTCTTAAAACCACTATATAATTTTGATGTATCATGACTACCTTTGTACAAAAATGGTAAAATTTTTAAATTCTATGGATAGATTTTTTTTAAAAATTTTTTTTTTTAAAATTGCAATTTTTTTGAGACGTTTCTTCAAATAATTAATGATAACTCAAAAACTACTAGTCCGATATTATTAAAATAAATTCAGAAAAATTAAGATTTGCATAGTCTTTAATTCGTCTATATATCGCGTTTCAATCGGATCAATAGTATCGGAGTTATAATAAAAAACTTAAGAAAAAAATATATTTTTTACGTAAAAATGGCAAAAATTTTCGTTTTAAAAAAATCATAAAAAATCGAAAACGGCAAAAAACTTCCAGATTCATTTTTTTATCGCATAGCGACATATAATAGCAACAAAATGAGATATCGACCATAAAAATCGATTGATTTTTTTCGAATTTATTCACATTTTAGTGAATTCGCTCATTTTCACAAAATTTTAGTTTTTTGCTTGATATACGCATTATAGCGGGTTTTCAAATGTGTGAAAAACATAAATTTTCCAATTTCAAGGGGTGCATGTCGGATTATTGTTAGATTTGATGAGAAACTTCCACCCACAAAATTTTGCGTTGTGTAATAGGAAGATACCAGTCAATTTTATACCAGTTGCCCCTTTTTTTTTTTTTTTTTTTTTTAAAGAGAAGTAACACTCAGGCAGAAATGCCTACATTAACTGTGGTACTTCCTTTGGAAAGGGATAGTAGTAGATAAGACAGATGGTTAGTGATCATATGGTATGACCTGTAGAGCTTTTACGAAATTTGAGAGTAAGTAAACCACACCTTGCTCCTTTCCGATTGTGACCAAAATTTACACAACTCTTCATCGCCAAATACCAAAAGCACATACAAAATTTCTTACGGTATGATCTGTAGAGCGTTTACAAAATTTGGGGGTAAGGAAAGTACCCCTTCCGATTATGCCCAAAAACTATATAGCTCTTCATCAACATATACCAAAGGTATATACAAAATTTCATTTTGATATTTCATAGCGAAGATGGATTCAGGAGACCTCAAAACGTATAAATCCATCGAAATCCCGACCTCGATTTTTTCATACTTTACCTTTTACTACGTGTGGTGCATATTCCTATAAGCGCATGCATTTTTTTATTTCCTTTGTGCTGCATATTTGTTATTTTTAACCATAAATAAAGTTGACGGACTGCAGTGTGTCGATATAATGGAAGTTTTTTTAAACAAGTAACCTTATTAAATGCAAATAAAATTTTTTTCCGATCAAGGATGCTCTAACAGAGAAATCGCTCGAAAAATTGAACGTTCGGAATGCGTTATTGGAAACTTTCTGAAGAAAGGACAGAAATACGGAGTGCGAAAGCCCACAAAGGGAAACACAAAGTTAACAAAACGAGAAATTAATATGATTAAACATGAAGCCACCCGCAACAAATTAAATGCCACACAAATAAAAACTAAACTTGATCTTCCTGTTACTTCCAAACACGTTCAATACATATTGCGAACAGATCATAATATAAAATGGAAGAAACCCAAATGTAAGCCAATGCTAAAAAAACAACATAAAGAAAATCGTCTGAAATTTGCACGCAAATACATGAAGTGGACTGATGAGTGGAATAAAGTAGGTTTTTCAGATGAAAAAAAAAAAAAAATTTAATTTGGACGCTCCAGACTCGTATTCGTGCTATAGGCACAATTTAAGATCGAATGATATTCAAATGTCGAAACGTAACTTCGGTGGAGGCAGTGTTATGGTGTGGGCAGCTTTTTCCTCAGTTGGAAAAGCAAGTATTTGTTTTGTTCCAACAAAGATGAAGAGCACAATATAAGTATACCGAACTTTTAGAAGATGCTCTCATCTCATTTATGGATAAAGAAATGGCTGAAGATTGCATATTGTAACAAGACAATGCGGCAATACACGTTTCAAAAGAGTCAAAATTGTGGTTCCACCAACATAATATTCCTTTGTTAGACTGGCCGGCTTGCAGTCCGGATTTAAACCCGATGGAAAACTTGTGGGGATATATGGCGCGTAAAATTTACTCTAATAATGCCCAAAATCAAAATATAATGACAGTTACGGAGCTAAAACTAAGAATTAAACAAGTGTGGAATGAAATCGATCACGATTTATTAAAAAAATTAATAGGGTCAATGCCGGACCGTATATTTGAAGTAATTAAAAAAAATGGATCAGTTACTCATTATTAATAAAACCCAAAACATATAATTAACCGACTTCAAAAAAAGAAGGAGGTTATCAATTCGTCTGTGTGTTGCTTTTTTTTTTTTTTTTTTGTATGTTTGTGCCTTCATAACTCGGTCATTTCTGAACCGATTTTCAAAAGTTTTGCACTATTAGAAAGGTTATGGCTACAGATTGGTCCCATTTTAAAAGAAGTTCAAAAGTTTAAGAATTAAAGGGTGTCCCCATACAACATACATGTTTTTTACGTGTATTATGAACTTTATAGGTCACCAATTTAAAATTAAAAAAAGTGCGTATCACTGTAGCTCCCAATAATAAAAAGTAATTAAAAAATAAAATTAAAAATTAAAGGGTGACCCCATAGGTGACTTAATTTCACCTTTATTCTCCTATCTTTTGAACCGTTATAGACAAACACTTGAAAGTTGCACAGAATGTTCGTTACTATGTCTGTAATAATAAGTATAAATATTTAAATTTAGAAATTAAAGGGTGTCCCATTAGTTGATTTATTTTGATATATATATGTCCAAACTTTTGAACCGTTATAGACAGACAGTTGAAATTTACAAAGAACTTGTATTGCTAAGTCCGCTAAAATAACAAGTGTAAAATATGAATTTGGAAATTAAAGGGTGTCCCAATAGTTAATGTAAAAGTGATATATATGGCCAAACTTTTCAACTGTTATAGATAGACAGTTGAAATTTACAAAGAACCTATATTGCTTAGTCCGCTATTACAACAAGTATAAAATTTGGATCTATAAATTAAAGGGTGTCCCCATTTTTGATGTAATGTGACCATTATGTCCTCATCTTTGGACCCGTTATAGACAAACACTTGAAAAATAGACAGAATGATCACTACTATGTCTGGTGTAACAACAAATATAAATATTTAAAATTGGAAATTAAAGGGTGTCCCAATAGTTGATGTAATTTGATGTATATGGACAGAAAGTTAAAATTTAAAAAGAATCTGTATGACAAAGTCCTCCTTAAAAAGTATTTATATTAAAATTTGAATTTAAAGGGTGTCCCAATAGGTGACGTCATTTGATATATGTGACCATATCTTTTAAACAGTTATTGATAAACACTTAACAATTAGACAGAATGTCCATTACTATATCTGTTATAATAAGTATAAATATTTAAAATTATAAATTACAGGGTGTCGCAATAGTTTATGTAATTAGATGTATATGACAAAACTTTTAAACCGTTACAGACAGACGGTTGAAATTTACAATGAACCTGTATTGGTACGACCGCTATAACTAGTATAAAATTTGAATTCGGAAATTATAGGGTGTCGCAATAGTTACCGTCTTAAAGAAACATGATTTTAAGTTTGTCTGTTTTGAAGTCGGTTTTTTTTGCATGAATTATTTTTAAAGCGCGTTTATAGGAAAATGCCTATCAAAATTACATTAAGTTATAAAAAAATGAATTAAAATTAAATAAACTAGTATTTAATCTTGTTTGTCGTTAGTATTAAAATAAATTAAAATAATTATTTGTTAAATGAATTTATAAACCCTTAAATGTGTTTTAGTTTCCTTTTTGTACAGCTGCTTCAAAAAAAGTAATGTGCGTTTATAGGAATATGCATCATGTAGTTATAGCGTGCAATACAGGGCATGCATTATACAGGGCATGCATTATATATTAGTAAAAATTTATAATTATTATCTATACATATAATAAAATAGTAACTTATTTCCTGTGTGTATGTCTTTCTGTCTGTTTGTCTGTTCGCATCACGTAAAAACTATATGGATTTTAACATAATTTTGTGAGAAGTATCCCATAGTATCCCAATTCAAATAAAGGATAATTTTTTCCGCAAAAATATCTTATTTCCAAGAGAAAGTGGAGAAAAAGCAGTGAAATTACGAATATTTATCGATTGAAACGCAGCTTTTATTTTTGAAAGCGAGATATTTTAACCGCGGTTGCGTAACAGATGGCGCTGTTTTAAATTAATGACAAAATATGAATTGAAAACGGGATGTATTAAACACGATTGACCTGTTAGGCCCTGTTCCATAATATGAGAAACATTCTCGCACCATAATATTTCCGTCACAGTGTTTAAATGGTCTTTATGATGTATTATGGAAGAGATTTAGGAAGTTTTGGTGTTTGGTGGTCCTCGTTCATAGTGGCTGCTTTTGACAGAGTTAAATAAATTTATTTTTGATTCGTTAGAAAACAAATTTTTTTTTAAGAGAATTACGGACAGTAAAATGTAGAAAGTGAGACTGACTCTATTTAATGGAAGTGGATCTATCGTATGGGTCGAAGAAATTTTTTACACAAATCTGCTTACCAGTTATGTAATGCCTTACGCAGATTGAAAAATGCAGCTTCAATTTGTGTTTTAGCAAGACAATGACCCGAAACACACAACGAAGTGGGCAAAATATTGGTTTGCAAAAAATGGGGTTTATGTTTTAAGTTGGCCTGCTCAGTTGCCAGTCTTTAACCCATACACAACTTATGGCGAATATGTAAATTAGCTCGTAAGGGAAAACATGCAACAAATAAAGATCACTTGTAGGCGTTAGTAAAAGGAGCATGGAGTAATATTCCAATTGAGCCATGACAAAAACTTGTTGACCAAACCGCCAAAACGGTGCTTAGCCGTTATCAAAAATAAATAATATTCCACTTAGTACTAAGGTAATGAAGATGATTAAAGTATTAGATAACACACTGTGTAATTTTTTAAGTCATGGCAAAATAACCATATACGGACACCACTACGTGTTAAAAGACCAAAAAAAAGACTCCTGTCTCCCAGTTTTGCCCAAACTCCTCCAGGTTTTTTTTATGGGCCTCAAAGATGTGGGGCCTCTATGTCATTTTTGCAAAAAAATTATCATTTACTCAAGCTCATATTTTGCAAACCGTTTGAAATTTTGATATACTCTCTGAGGCAAAGTTGTAGCTCTTGTCATAAAGATCAAAAATAGTTAACATAAAAATCAAAAAACTTCATCTTCAAGGTCAAAATCGCAAAAAACCTTAAAAAAATTCAATTTTTTTTTACCTTTTTTCCCCTGTTCAGGTCCATAGGTAGCAAACCGTTCAAAATTCAAGGAAACAATCAACCACAAAAATGAACCTAAGATCTCAATAAACAACTTTCTAGAACATATGAACTTCCTAGGAATAATTCTTAACACCGTTTATAGTGTTGATGGCCCTGGACTTGCGAATCGCACTTTTGCGGCTACCTAAACGGTGTTAAGAATCATTCCTAGGAAGTTCATATGTTCTAGAAAGTTGTTTACTGAGATCTTAGGTTCATTTTTGTAGTTGATTGTTTCCTTGAATTTTGAACGGTTTGCTACCTATGGACCTGAACAGGTAAAAAAATTTAATTTTTTAAAGTTTTTTGCGATTTTGACCTTGAAGATGAAGTTTTTTTGATTTTATTTTTGTTCTTTTTTACAAGAGCTACAACTTTGCCTCAGAGAGTATATCAAAATTTCAAACGGTTTGCAAAATATGAGCTTGAGTAAATGATAATTTTTTTGCAAAAATGACATCGAGGCCCCACATCTTTGAGGGCCCATAGAAAAAAACCTGGAGGACTTTGGGCAAAACTGGGAGACAGGGGTCTTTTTTTTTGGTCTTTTATCACGTAGTGGTGTCCGTATATGGTTATTTTTTCCGTGTTGCACTGTGTAATTGAAGTGGATGGCTCTATTATTTTTCACACCTAAAATCTTGAATTTCGATTGTTTTTACTTATATATTTCATTTTAAGTTTTTTTTATCAAAACAGGTCTATAGCATTTTAGTAGGTCAGTTGTTCGGTCATACAAAAAAAAAAACCTTAAAATTTTTTATGAAGATTTAGTATACTTTTTTCTTTTACGAAATATGTAGTAAGAGGTGGCTCTATTTTATGGAACACCACTGTATATTAATTACTGCCAATTAGCCAATTGAATAAAATTAATATATTTACTTTGTGGAATTACATTGTTTATAAAATATAGGGATGGGTACCTTTATATAAAGTAAATATCCAAGAATCTTAAAATTTGTTGTTGATTACTTTCAAAGCAAAATCGAACAAAATATTGTGAGGACGCACACAACGTGTATGGGCTCAGCTAGTTAATAATAAAACTGTTTTAATAACAGTAAGGCTTTAAAGAGTGCAATTTTTATTGCAACATAAAATTACAGCCTCATTATATGCTACATATTTTTAATTAAATACCACATATGTAACAAATTACAAATTAATGAGTCCAGTTATGTTAATCAAACATGAAACTGTAGATAAAAATCTGTTATTTTAATCAATAGCCTCCTATTGTTCTTCCTCCTTCTTTTTTAATTAGTTACCGGTAATATTTTTCGTTGTATTGAAATCCAACACATACACTTGAAAGCAGCTCGACTTGCTTTTGTTTACTATTTTTTGTTTGTATAAAAGCGTCGGTATAAAAGAGTATATGATCATGTCATTAACCTCGAATGGCTTATTTCTTACATATCAATACGCATTTGTTTTCCATTTTGTTATTGAACTTTATACTTTAATTGAAAGGAAAAAACATAATAAATGATCAGCCTTGAAATATGCAATATTATATAATGATTTGTTTTTGTTCTACAGATTTTGCCTATTGAAAGGGGTGAGTTTTATTAAATAATAATATTGTTTTTTTTTATTATATTTTATTATCCATTAAGTCTTTAATTTCAAGTTTTATTGACCTAGCAAAATTTGCTTATAATTAAGAATGCATAGAAAAATATATTATTTGATACTAATGTTTGTATTTTGGCATTTTTATGATGGCAAAAAAAAACCCTTTTATAAGTAACTAGCTGTAGATGTGTGCGTCCTTTCCATATTTTGTTCGATTTTGCTTTGAAATTAATCCACACCTAATTTTAAGACTCTTAGATAAAATTTTAAAATTTATGTAAGATTCTAAAAATTATTGTAAAGTTCTGTAAAAGACAGACAGTAAATCTGTTACACATTATTTTAAAACAGTGCCATCTACTGCGCAACATTGCTTAAAATATACTGCTTTCAAAAATAAAAGATGCCTGAAAGTATGCAGTACCTTTAAATCGGTAAAACAATCGGCATACTTTCACTGCTTTTTCTCCACTTTCTCTTGGAAATAAAAGAGTTTTGGGCAAAAAGAGTATCCTATATTGGAATCAGGATACTAAGGTACCTCCTCACAAAATTTTGTTAAAATCCATGTAGTAGTTTTTACGTGATGTGAACACAAACAAAAAGACAGACAGACAGCAAATGAGTTACTATTTTATTATATGTATAGATAAATATTTAAAAAATTATATTTACAAATTTGTTTACACAATTCAGTTTCAATCATTACTCTGTGTGTAAAGGAACTCCAAAGAGTATAGAAATCTAAAAAATATTTAATATATCCTTTATTAGTCGTTAATAAAAATCGAAAATTCTAGAAGTTTCTAAGGGCGTTCCCACCCCACTTTTGTTATCGTTATCATCTATTTTTAGAATAATGCAATGTGAGTATAAAATTTCAACAAAATCGCTTGAGCAAAAGTTCTTTAAAAACATACTTATGTATATGATATGGGCGTGGCTTCGTCCATATAAGATCATCTTGTATTGTCAGAATAATCGCATGTTTATGTACATATTATTTTACTTATGTTTTAATAAAATCTGTTTAGAAATTGACCTAAAAACAAATTTATTTTTTATGGGAGCGACTCCGCCCACTTATATTAAAAAAAAACTTGTATTATTAGATTAATTTAAGTGCTAAGTGTTAATAAATAAAAAATATTTAATATAGCTTTTATTAGTCGTTAATAAAAAAGAAAAATTTTAAAATTTATATGGGCGTTGCCCCTCCCACTTTTGTTACCTTAATAATCTATTTTCAGAATATGCAATGCAAATTACAACATAATCGCTTGAGGATTAGTACCTTAAAAACACACTTATATTGTATGGGTGTGGCTCCGCCCACTTTTAATACTATTATCTGGTATTGTCAGAAAAATCCAATGTCTATGTTCTAAGTTTTAATAAAAGCTTTTTAGAAATAAAGCTAAACATAAAACATATTAATTTTCTGTGGGAGGGGCTCTGCCCATTTAAAAAAAAAAACTTTTTTTGTTAGATGGGCTTTTAGATGCCCAGTTTTTAAAAAAATTAGTAGTAAGAGGTTTTTTAAAAACTTAATTAAAATAAATTTTCGTGGATACGCCCACTTTTCTAATGATGTTCTTTTACTGTTGTACAATTTTCCAAAAAAAAAAAACAAAAAAATCAGCTCAATCCTAGGATACTTACTTCTTTAGAAATATCTTATTTCCAAGAGAAAGTTGAGAAAAAGCAGTGAAAGTACGCAATTTTAAGCGGTTTTTATTTTTGAAATCGAGCCCCCCTTTTTGTAAAGTGGAAAAATTTTTTTTTACCAATACCACCATTATGTATGGTCCGTGTTTTGACTGGGATTTATACGCTTAAATTGTTGAAATTTTACAACAATTTTGGTTAGAAAAAAAAACTGTTTACAAAAACATTAATTTTAATCAATTTGATGAGCTGCTGCTATAAGTATGAGTAATTTTTATTATGTAAACATAATAATCATACGCCACAGGGCAAAAACAACATTTAATCAAAATTGTATAAATTATTCCTTAAGAAAGAGAAAAAAAAAATTTAAACACAAGCCAACTTATAGGTTGGTTTTTTTTGGTTCCGCTTCAACTTAAATAAATTCGTTTAGTTGAACTCACCCAAATAATGTACACGAGTAATCAAAAGGACTTTTTTATTCCACATAAATTTCCAAGTCCTTTTTTGCAAACAAAATGTAATAAATATTTTAAAATAATTAGCAACTAACCTGTCATGTTGTTCTGCCTTGGTCTGTTGCTCTTTTTGTGTGGATGTGTGCTGTTGTTGTTGATTTTTATCTTTATCAATGTCTTTTTCCAATTCAACTTCATTTCGTTTCTCCTTATCTTTGTCCACAATTTTGTTTTCTGTCATGATGGTCTTAATGATGTTTGGTTTTTAAAAAAAAATAAATGAGTTTTTTTTGTTTTATTGTTTTGATTTTATTATTATTTATTTATATCTTTGGGTTGCTTTATGATTTTAAATTCATGGTAGCGTTTATTTAAAGAAATTTCACTCAAATTTAAAAATAAATTTCATTTAAATATTCATAAAAATTTTTTTTGGGGATTTTTTTTAAAAGGTGGCAACTTTAATTTTATATTTTTCACGCAAATTCTTCTATTTCTTTTGTAATTTTATAAAGTTTGAAATAAATTTAAATTAATAAAATTACATTAAATTAGTATGTAATAAAATTAAAATTTTGGGAGTTTGGCATAAAAAGATGGCAACCCTAAATTGTTTCATAAGAACCAGAATTAAAAAAGATAATAAAATGTAAAAACACAATTATATAGAATTATATAAATGTTTTAATTTAACTGTAGTAACAATAATGTCTTAAGTGAAAAAAAGAGTTGCCATTTTTGGCAGAAATTATAAATAGAATATAAAGTTTTGTGATTATTTTACTTGTTTTTTTCTTAAACTTAAGTAATTATTTTAAAAAATAAATGATTTTGGTATTTTTTTTTTTTGGCAAAAGTGGCAACTCCAAAAGTTATATTTTTTGTTATAAAGAGAGTTTTACTTATAACAAAAGACGTGAGACCGTTGGGATCCTAAACCATAGTTTAAAATTTGTTACTTTTTTTTAACTTTTTTTTTTTAAAAATAAATGATTTTGGAATTTTTTTTCGGAAAAAGTGGCAACTCCAAAAAAATATTTTTTTCTAAAAAAAAATTTTTTATAAAAAAAGACGTAAGACCGTTGGGGCGTTAATTCATGCTTGAAATTTTGTTATTATTTTACCTGTTTTTTTAACTTATAAAATTTTTTTAAAAACTAACGATTTTGGAAATTTCTTTTCGAAAAAAAGTGGCAACCGCAAAAATAATTTTTTTTATAAAAATATTTTTTTTTATAAAAAAAATATTTAAAATTATTTTTTTTATAAAAATAATATTTTTTTTTATAAAAAAAATATTTAATAAAAAAATATTTAAAAAAAATATTTAAAAAAAAAATTTAAAAAAAAAATTTTTTTTATAAATATTTATATAAAAAGTTGTGAGACGGTTGGAACCCTAAACCATGTTTAAAATTTTGTTATTATTTTTCTTTTTTTTAAACTTATGAGATTTAAAAAAAAAAATAATTAATTTTGGAAATGTTTTTTTTTCGTAAAAGGGGCAACCCCAAAAAATATTTATTTTTTCCATAAAAAAAGATTTATTTATAAAAAAAGATTTTAAACCCTAAACCATGGTAAAAATTTGTTATTATTTTACTTGTTTTTTTTAAACTTATGAAATATAAAAAAATTTGAATTTTGGAAATTTTTTTTTTCGAAGGAAGTGGCAACCCCAAAAATTATATATTTTTGTTTTTAAAAATTCTGATTTTATTGATTTATAAATAAAAGACTTGAGACTGTGGGGACCCTAAACCATGATTGAAAAGTGGTTTACTGAGTCCCTAGTAGCCGCACTGTAAAACATGTCAAAGATTTTGTAGCTCTCCCGTTAGAGAATGTCACTCCAGATATAGACGACGAAATCTATGGAATGTTATAAGAAGATTGGAGAACAAAGTTGTTTGGTAAGGTGTTGGTTAAGGTGGCTGAGACTGATGGCATCTCTACCGGGTGGAATTTTCATGAATATTTGATTACTAGCTGTGCCCACACACGTTGTGTGCGTAATGATTGTTAGAATTGTTAGAATTGTTAGATTTTGCTTTGAAAATAATCCACATTAATACACTTACTTTTGTAATGCTTCATGTATACATATTTTCTTTATATAAAGGTACCTATCCCTGGAAAAAAATTCTAAAAATTATTAAAAAAACGAGTGTGATCACAGCTAGTTTGAAATAAAATTTTAATAATTTACAAGCTTTGTTCTGAATTATTTTAGACTCGGCACAAACGAATTTAGAGTATGTTAATATTAAATCAACTGACAGTGTATAAAATGTATAATTCCTGCTGAAAAATGGAGCCCTAAACAACCCCTAAGATGACAATCACGTACACTTTACATTGTTGATGATGATGTAATCAAATGTGTCGTCAAGCATTGTTCTATATTACCGGGGTTATTCAATACATATTCCACTTTTATGATTTGTTTTTTCCCTTTTTACCCTTAAAACTTACAACGAATATATTTGCCAATCAATATTCTTCTAAATATATTTATTTTATTTGGGGAGTAATTGTTATATCTGTAAAGTAGTTTGTATCGAATATGCTGTCATTTGTATTATTCTTTCGCTTCCCAATTGTGTGCTTAACAATACAACAATTTGCTTAACATGTGTTTTTGTTTTTGTTGTTATTTTCATTATATACGACAGTATTACACTGATCATTTGTCAGTTAATTTTTTTGTAAATATTTATATGGTTGACGTAGATTAAAGGCTAATAAATAATTGCTGATGCCACAGAAATTTTACATAAATTATCTATTTGAAGTAAACACTCAGTAAGTTTTGTAATTCGATAGCTTAATTGACAGTCATAATAATAGTTAATAATATTAATCTAATTTTTATGTAAAGGAGGTTATTTTTCATTTTTCATTTTAGGTTTCCCAATTCCAAAACATTTAATTTTCAGTGTTCTTGTTAGCCTTTATTTTCTTCCAATTATGCAATCAGTTTTAAAATTTAAATTAAGGGCCTTTTTTTGGGGTATAGTTGGTGAGCGCTTTTGATATGAGAACATACTTATCAAGCCACGTGTTTAATAGTACTCACTCAGTACCCAGTTAAATACTTAGCAATAAGTACTCAGTTGTAAGTACTCAACAAAAAGTACTGAATACTAAGTACTCTGAATTTCTGTATTAATTACTAAGTACCAGTAGTAAGTACTTAGTAATAATCAGGATACTAAGGAACCTATTCACAAAATTTTGTCAAAATCCAGACAGACTTAGTACTAAGTACTTAGTACTAAGTAAGTAATAAGTACTTAGTAATAAGTACTTTTTTTTTTAATTTTAATTTATTAATTCAAAATTATAATCATTCATTAAAATATGGTCTCAGCGCCTCTAGGGCATTATTGAGACTACGTTGGCAACAGATTACTAATTAAGTATGTTATAATGGGTGATTTTTTTGAGGTTAGGATTTTCATGCATTAGTATTTGACAGATCACGTGCGATTTCAGACATGGTGCCAAAGAGAAAGATGCTCAGTATGCTTTGACATTTCATCATAAATAGACTTACTAACGAGCAACGCTTGCAAATCATTGAATTTTATTACCAAAATCAGTGTTCGGTTCGAAATGTTCAAATGTGACAAATTTTGTTCAGCGATGAGGCTCATTTCTGGTTGAATGGCTACGTAAATAAGCAAAATTGCCGCATTTGGAGTGAAAAGCAACCAGAAGCCGTTCAAGAACTGCCCATGCATCCCGAAAAATGCACTGTTTGGTGTGGTTTGTACGCTGGTGGAATCATTGGACCGTATTTTTTCAAAGATGCTGTTGGACGCAACGTTACGGTGAATGGCGATCGCTATCGTTCGATGCTAACAAACTTTTTGTTGCCAAAAATGGAACAACTGAACTTGGTTGACATGTGGTTTCAACAAGATGGCGCTACATGCCACACAGCTCGCGATTCTATGGCCATTTTGAGGGAAAACTTCGGAGAACAATTCATCTCAAGAAATGGACCGGTAAGTTGGCCACCAAGATCATGCGATTTGACGCCTTTAGACTATTTTTTGTGGGGCTACGTCAAGTCTAAAGTCTACAGAAATAAGCCAGCAACTATTCCAGCTTTGGAAGACAACATTTCCGAAGAAATTCGGGCTATTCCGGCCGAAATGCTCGAAAAAGTTGCCCAAAATTGGGCAATGGACCACCTAAGACGCAGCCGCGGTCAACATTTAAATGAAATTATCTTCAAAAAGTAAATGTCATGGACCAATCTAACGTTTCAAATAAAGAACCGATGAGATTTTGCAAATTTTATGCGTTTTTTTGAAAAAAAAAGTTCTCAAGCTCTTAAAAAATCACTCGTTATAACTTATTTAAAAATTAAAAAAAGCAACAGTAATAAAAATAACAAATATTACTACATCAAAAGCATTTCAATATTATTAATATAAAAATCTTTTAGTTTTTTCTTAAACAACGATATTGATGAGCAATTTTTTAGAAATTGAGGCAAGTTAATGTATTTCAAACTACCAGTGTACTCTATTCTTTGTTTTGTGATTTCTAGACGACATCTAGGAACCCTTAAGTTTGAATTATTTCTTGTATTAAAGACCATTTGGTTGATAGAAAAACTGATGGTGTGATGTCCAATTTCATGTATGGTTTCATAAATATATATCAGTAAATGCAATTTGTAAATACCATATATTGGTAAAACATTTTTAGCAATATCCTTATAAAGCAGCAACGTAGGGTATAATGGCGGTAGATTAAATACAGCTTTGAGCGATTTATTTTGTAGAATGTGTAAGCTTTTAAGATCAGCATTTCTTTTAAATCCATATACAATCGTAAGATAATTAAGATGACTCTGAATAAGAGCTTCAAAAATTAAATATTTAGTTTTTTCATCAAGCTTATATCTAAGTTTTTTATAAAACGCCAACTGCAGGGGATATCTTTGACCGAACATATTTGATATGATTTTGCCAGGTTAAATTATTTTGCAAGATAATTCCCAAATATTTTATTGAATCTACTTCAGTAATTTCCTTTCCATCTATAAATAATGGATCTTCCCCAGAAAACCTGCTAGGTTGAGACCTAAAACGTACGTAGTTTTGTTTTATTGTTATTCAACACTAATTTATTTATTCTTGCAAACTCTGCGATTAGTGATGCATCTCTTTCTCCAAATGTTTTAAAAACTAAATTTTCCTTAAAGAGATAAAGTAGACATAAGTCATCAGCATACATTACAATCTTTCCGTACAATTCCAGGTTATTAATATCATTAACATAAATATTAAACAGTAGTGGACCCAGCACACTCCCTTGAGGAACTCCATGTCTAACAGTAGCCATTGAACTTATACTTTCGTTGATTTGGACATACTGCTTGCGATTTTCCAAATAACTTTTAAAAAATTCCAATTCTCTTCCTCTTATACCATAAAAGTTTAGTTTTTCAGCCAGAATTGAATGATTTACGAGATCGAATGCTTTAGAAAAATCATAAAAAATAGCACCAACTCCACTAAAAAAGCCTCTATCCAAACCATCACAAATATAATTTACAACATTTACCACTGCTTCATCCGTACCACAACCCTTTCGAAAGCCATATTGATTGGGATATATTAAATCACCGTTGTATAAAAAAGCAGATATTTGATTATACAAAATCTTTGCAAATATTTTATCAATAACGGATAAAACTGCAACAGGTCGAAATTGATCTGCAGTATTTCCATGAACTTCCTTCGGGATAGGAATAATCTTGTGTATTTTGAGGTTGTCGGGATATATTGAATGATTAATATATGAATTAAAAATTTTAGTTAATAACGGTGTTATAAGTTCTTTACATTCAAATAAACACTTTGACGTTATTCCATCACTACCTGGACTTTTATTAATATCTAAATGCGTAAGTATATCATACTAATAAGTACTTAGTACTCAGTACTTATTACTTAGTTAGTACTAAGTAATTAGTTCTAAGTACTAAGTCTGTCTGTCTGTCTGTCTGTCTGTCTGGATTTTGACAAAATTTTGTGAGAAGGTACCTTAGTATCCTAACTCAAATATAGGATACTTTTTTAAACGATTGCCCAACAGAGGGCGCTGTTTTAAAAGATTCACAAAATCTGAATTGAAAGCGGGATTTTTTTTGAAATAATAAGAAGATATGATTTTGAAGCAGGATATTTTAAACACGGTTATGCAACAGATGGCGCTATTTTATAGTAATATCAAAATATGACTTACTTACTGCCAAATAACCAATTGAACAAAATTTGTATTTGATTTGTATTTTTAATCGACTTTTAAAAAAAAGGAGTTATCAATTCGTCTGAATGATGCTTTTTTTAAAGTTTGTGGCGGCAGAACTCAGTCATTTTCGAACCGACTTTAAAAATTTTTCCTTTATTAGAACGAAAATGCTTACAGATTGGTCTCTTTTTAAAAGAAGTTCCGAGTTTTGAAAATTAAAGGGTGTCCCCATACAACATACGTGTTTTTTACGTGTATTATGAACCGTAAAGGCCACCCTTTTAAAATTAAAAAAAACTGCATATTCCTATAGCTGTCGATAAGAGAAGTAAAAAAAAAATAAACTTAAAAATTGAAGGGTGTCTCCATATGTCAATTTAAATATACGAACTATTTGAACCATTATAGACAATCACCTGAAAATATGACAGAATGTCCAATATTTATAATCAGAAATTAAATATTTATAATTAGAAGCTAAAGGGTGTCCCAATAGTTGATGTAATTTGATGTATATTGCAAAACTTTTGAACCGTAACAGAGAGACGATTGAAATTTACAAAGAACCTGTATATCTAAGTCTTTTATAACATCAAGTATAAATTTAAATTTGGAAACTAAAGGGTGTCCCCATAATTGATATAATTTTACCTATCTAGCCCTATCTTTTGAACCGTTATAGACAAGCACTTGAAAATTAGACAGAATCTCCGCTACTATGTCCCGTATAATAACATTTATAAATATTTAAAATTATAAAGGGTGTCTCAATAGTTGATGTAAATTGATGCATATGGATGGGCAAACTTTTGAACCGTTTTAGACAGACATTTGAAATTTACAAAGAATCTGTCCTTTAAAATAAGCGTTTAATTTAAAATTGTACATTAAAGGGTGTTCCCTAGGTGATATTGTTTAACCTATATGGCCATATCTTTGGAACCGTTACTTTTTATTGCTGTGTCAGTAATAATAAATTTAAAAAAATAAAGGGTGTCCTCATATCTGATGTAATTTGTCGTATATGGCTTTATCTGCTGAACCGTTATGGATAGACATTTGAATGTGCAGAATGTATATTACTATGTCCGTTAGAGCAACAAGTATAATAGTATTTGATTTGAGTACTATTTCTTACAGATTACTGACTTTTAAATTTTTAGTTTTGAATTGATGCACATATTTTTGTTTTGTAGTCGGTTTTTTTTTTGCAAGAATTATTACTTTGTGGAATAACATTCTTATTATAATATTTTTAAAAACTTAAACACAACTTTGCAATTATTTTTAGAATTTTATCCAGGGATGTGTACCTTTATGTAAAGTAAATACTTATACGTAAAACAATATAAAAGTGAGATTCTCAAAATTTAGTGTGGACTACTTTCAAAGGGAATAAAATATTGTCAGGACGCACACAACGTGTATGGGCTCAGCTAGTTAATAATAAAACTGTTTTAAAAACAATAAGGCTTTAAAGTATGCAATTTTTATTGCAACATAAAATTACAGCCTCATTGTATGCTACATATTTTTAATTAAATACTACATATATAACAAATTACAAATTAATGAGTCCAGTTATGTTAATCAAACATGAAACTGTAAATAAAAATCTGTTATTTTAATCAATAGCTTCCTCTTGTTCTTTCTCTTCCATTTTTTATTAGCTTCCAGTAAAATATTTCGTTGTATTGAAATACAATTTATACACTTGAAAGCAGCTTGACTTGCTTTTGTTTACTATTTTTTGTTTGTATAAAAGCGTCGGTATAAAAGAGTATGTGATCATGTCATTAACCTCGAATGGCTTATTTCCTACGTATCAATACGCATTTGTTTTCCATTTTGTTATTGAACTTTATACTTTAATTGAAAGTAAAATACATAATATATTATCAGCCTTGAAATATGCAATATTATATAATGATTTGTTTTTTGTTCAACAGATTTAGGATATTGAAAGGAGTGAGTTTTATTAAATAATAATTTTGTTTTTTTTTATATTTTATTAATCATTAAGTCTTTAATTTCAAGGTTTAATGAAAGAACAAAATTTGCTTATACTTAAGAATGCATAGAAAAATGTATTATTTGATACTAATGTTTGTGTTTTAGCTTTCTTATGATGAGGAATAAGAACACTTTCATAAGTAGCTAGCTGTGCACATACACGTTGTGTGCGTCCTGACAATATTTTGTTTAATTTTGCTTTCAAAGTAATCCACACCAAATTTTACTTCATATAAAAATATCTATCCCTAGATGCAATACTAAAATTTACATAAAATTCTTAAAATTATTGTAAAGCTCTGTTAAAGACAGACAGGAAATGCGTTATTTTAAAATAATGAGTATTATTTTAAAATAGCGCCATCTGTTGCGCAACATTGCTTAAAATATACTAATCACCGCATTCGATATCGAGTAAAATCTCTCGTAATTTTTCATTTTGTAATTTCATTCGAAAAGAAATGTTTTTAAACCGTGTTTTCTTATTCACTTTTTGGCTTATTATTAATCCATCACAATTGTATATAAATAACGATTCGATACATATCAAATGGCATAATTAGCTTACTCGACTCGTATCGAATTTGTTGTTCGATACGATAGTTTACTCGATATCGAATGCGGTGATTAGGCCCCTGCTTTCAAAAATAAAAGATGCCTTATGGTATGCAGTACCTTTAAATCGATGAAACAATCGCAGACTTTCACTGCTTTTTCTCCCCTTTCTTTGGAAAGAAGAAAGTTTTGGGCAAAAATAGCATCCTATAATGGAATCAGGATACTAAGGTACCTCCTCATAAAATTTTGTTAAAATCCATTTAGTAGTTTTTACGTGATGCGAACACAAACAAAAAGAAAGATAGACATACAGGAAATGAGTTACTATTTTATTATATGTATAGATAAATATTTAAAAAATTATATTTACAAATTTGATTACACAATTCAGTTTCAATCATTACTCTGTGTGTAAAGGAGCTCAAATAAGTATACAAATCTAAAACATATTTAATATAGCTTTTATTAGTCGTTAATAAAAAACGGAAATTTTAAAAGTTTCTATAGGCGTTGCCCCGCCCACTTTTGTTATCGTCATTATCTATTTTTAGAAGAATGCATGGCTCCGTCCACATAATATCATCTTGTATTGTCTGTGTAATCCAATGTGTATGTACCTATTGTTGTACACATGTTTTAATAAAATCTGTTTAGAAATAAACCTAAAAATAAATTTATTTTGTATGGGAGGGTCTCACGCCCACTTTTATTTAAAAAACTTGTATTGTTAGATTAATTTAAGATCCAAGTGTTGAAAGATAAAAAATATTTAATATAAAAAATATTTAATATAAATTGCTATTGGAGTTGCCCCGCCCACTTTTGTTATCGTAATTATCTATTGTTAGAATAAATCAATGTGATTATATAATTGCAACAAAATCGCTTGAGGAGCAGTACTTCATAAAACACACCTATATTGTATGGGTATGGCTCCGCCCACTTTTATTATTATTATCTGGTATTGTCAGAAAAATCTAATGCGTATATGCGAAATTTTAATAAAAGCTGTTTAGAAATAAACCTAACAAATAGCATATTAATTTTCTGTGGGAGGGGCTCTGCCCACTTAAAAAAATTTTTTTTTTGTTAGATTAATCTAAAAGCCCAGTTTTTAAAAAATCAGTAGCAAGAAGTGATTTAAAATCTTATTTAAAATAAATAGGCGTGGTTACGCCTACTTTTATAATAATAATCTTTTGTTGTTGTATAATTTACAAAAAAATCAACTCAATCCTAAAGCGGTAAGTGAATCTAATTTATCGATTATATAGATTGAGCGAATCTATCGATTAATATAGCTGCCTTGCCACGCCTAGTACAGAGTAGTAGGCAGAAACAATAAGCTATAAACAATATATACTCTCGAGCAAATTCACGGATTAGTAAATCTATTGAAAAGGGCCTTTTAAAAAAGTTATTGCTGTGCGCCTTTCATCGATGTTTCTCAAGCATTTGCTAAGGTGTGGGTGGTAAGGTAAAATCAAACAGACAAATCAAGAGAATATGGAAGGAGTAAAAAAGGAAGTCTCGCAAGAGTTGGAGAGGTTATTTTATGAAAGAACTCCAGTTTTGATTGATTTTCTTCAATATCCAATTATTGAGGAAAATCAATAAAATAAAAATAAAAAGAATACCTCGCCGAGGTATTCGAGGTGGACGGATTAATCGCTGAATGTACTCCTGAGGCAATAGCCTCTCAGGAAGAAGTCCAGGAAGTTGCTGAGATAAAGGCGAGTTACTTTAAGAGTCAAATTGAATAAAAAAAAAATAAAGAACTATTAGAAAAACTCACGGAAACTTTAAAAGATTATAATGGAAACTAGCAAAGTTAAAAACGGAAGGTGATGATAATTGCTGGCTGCACCTGGAAGAGGCTGAGGCATTAGAGCAGGTTATGTATAAATGTCCAGTACTAGCTAGCAATAGGCTCAGGACAGAAACAGAAAGAAAAAGGTTTAATAATATAAAAAACCAATTATTTTAAATCAATATATACGTGTTAAGGCGTTGCCACCTAATATAATATAACTTAAAAAAATATACAAAATAATGCATCAAAAATGGGTACTTGGCAATAAATTAAACAAGCAAACTCGAAAGTAAAGTTTAAAGAGGTAATAAGGTATTTGTAGAGTTGCCACCTTTTTCCACTCTAACTTAAAAAACAGTCTTTTCTAATTTTTAAATGTACGCTTATAACCTCAATAAGAAAATTACTTAGAAATCTTTAAAAATAGTAATACTAATTTTATAACGTTGCCACCTGATTTGCATAAATTCTCAGTGGTTGTTGATTATGAATAGAAATTTTGACATAACTGACTTTGGGAGTGCGGCTTAATGACAGAAACAGAAAAAAATTAAAAATGTAAAAAGCCAATTATTTCAAAACAAAATATATGTAGTACGTCAAAGTGTTAAGGTGTTGCCACCGGATTTGATATAACTTAAAAAAATATATAAATAATGCATGGTAAATTGATACTTGGTAATAAATTAAACAAACAAACTCTCCAGTAAACGTTTCAGTTGGTAATAATATTTGCAGAGTTGCCACTATTTTACACTTTAACTTAAAAAATTCTTTTCTTCTTTTTAAATGTGCGCTAATGCTCTAAATAAAGAAATTACGTAGTAATCTTTAAAAAGAATAATACTATTTTTATAATGTTGCCACCTGATTTGCATATATTCTAAGTGGTTGTTGATTATGAATAACAATTTATCCATTTAACTGATTGTGAGAGTGCGGCTTAATGACAGAAACAGAAAAAAATAACAATATAAAAAGCCTGTTATTTCAAATCAAAATGTACGTACGCCAAAGTGTTAGGGCGTTGCCACCTGAATTTATATAACTGAAAAAAAAAATATATAAGTAATCCATCAAAAATGGGTAATTGGCAATAAATTAAATACTCGAAATCGTCAGTAAACATTTAAGGTGGTAATAAGGTATTTGTAGAGTTGCCACCTTTTTCCACTTTAACTTAAAAAATCTTTTTCAATTTTAAATGTTCGCTTATGCCCTGAATAAGGAAATTACTTGGTATTCTTTAAAAATAGTAATACTAATTTTATAGCGTTGCCACTTTATTTGCATAAATTCTTAGTGGTTGTTGATTATGGGTAAAAATTTTGACATACAAAAATTATTAAAAAAAATAATAATATAAAAAGCCAGTTATTTCAAAACAAAATATATGTACGTCAAAGTGTTAAGGCGTTGCCACCTGATTTGATATAACTTTATTGATATAACTTTAATTAAATATTTGCTGTTGAAACCCTACCACTGAAATATTTCCCTTTTTTTGGAAAAACTTTTATCGAATTTATTTTTATTTTTAGGTTTAATTTTTTATTTTATTTATAATTTCTTTATTATTTATTATTTTTTATTATTATTATTTATTTTTTTAACTCAATTGTTTTTGTTATTTTACCGAAAAACTTCTTTATTTTTTATTATTTAAAAAAACCCTGGGTCCCCTTTTTTTTTATTAAAATATTTTTCCAACTTTAGTCTATAGGTTCCAAATTTTTTATTATATATATTTTTTTTATCCGAATTAATCATATTAAAATTAAGTTTTTTAGGTTAATTTTATTTTAAGTTGAAATTTTATTTTTATTTGTTTTACTTATGAAAATTAATTAGAATCATGCTTGCAGCAAACTGTCGGAAGTAGTGCAGCTACTAAAGTTTCCTGCCTACTAAAACAGGTTTTTATATGGGATTTGAATTTAAGAGAGGGAATTGTAAAGAGTAAATTTACTGTAGCAGTTATTTGTAGCACACGCGCGTAATAGAGCATTTACAAAACAGCTGTTTAATGGATAAACATGTGTAAAAATCTTGTCTAGGCAATTCTAACAGTTAAGTACTCTTTTTCAATTATAGCCATTCATGGTCAAGGGTAAACAAAGTTAATATTGCCTTTCTGATTGTTTTAATTGAAGTGAAAAGAAATATATAGAGTGTTTTATTTATTGTCTCAAAACCGAAAAAAGTTTTAGTTTGAAATTATTTTGAAAACTTCAAATGATAAAGCAGTTTTATTTTGAGATAAAAAAATCTTACTCAAGTTGATCGAAAACGATAGTCCTTTAAGCGTGTCAGTCACAAAAATTAATAAAAAATAATCTACAAAAAAAAAAAAAAAAACCCAACAGCAAAAAGAAACACCTAAATGACAACGTTGTTACGCTGTTCACTTAAAACAGCAGTATAACAATCATTCAAAGTACGTTAAATAAGTAAATATAACAGTTTATTTTCATTAAAAAAATATTGCAAGTGAATTAAAAAAAAAAAATTCAAGTTTGTTTTTCTATTCCCCTCTCTTAAGCATTCGCATATTTACCTACTTATAGTATTTTAAATTAATCTTTACACTACCTCTTGTAGTATTTTGTTTTATTTAATCCTTTTTCCACATGTTAAACAGGAAGCTGCCATTTTTCTTATATGGCAAGTTAAGTGTGTTAAAAACTAACTCACACACATACATGACAACATGTCATTGAGGAAAAAGCTTACTCAGTCTTAATCATGTTAGTTAAATTTGTTCAATATCTTTTCCTAAAGCTAGTAAACTAACAGGAAATATATATATAATTTTTTTTTCAAAAACCCAAATTTTATTTAGAAAGATTTTTTAACAGCATTTTGGTAGATATAATTTTAATTTGAAGTTTATACAGAAAATTTTATTCATTTTATATTAAAATAAAATTTTTTTCTTTTTATATTCAAATAAAATTTTATTCGGTTTTTATTCGGTTTTTATTCGAATAAAATTTTATTCGGTTTTTATTCAAATAAAATTTTATTCGGTTTTTATTCGAATAAAAGACTGTAAAATTATTTTCAAATAAAATTTTATTTGGGTTTTATTCAAATAAAATTTTATTCGGTTTTTATTCAAATAAAATTTTATTCGGTTTTTATTCGAATAAAAGGCTGTAAAATATTTTATTAAATTTTTTTTTCAATAATTTTCTATAGAGTTTCTTTATATTTGTATGTGAATAAAATGCGAAACATTTTTAATTTTTATTCGAATCACTCTCAATAAAGATTTTTAAATAATAGTTATCAACAATTTTAATAAAAATCTTTTTTATAGATAAGAAGTTTATCTTCTTTAAATTTTAAGTTTTATTTGATTTCTATTCGAGTAATTTTTTTCAACAAATTTTATTCGCTTTATATCCGAATAATTATTTGCATAAAATTTTATTGGAATAAAACTAATAAATAAATATTTTAACAAGTCTTTATTTTTAAATTTTTCTATAGAATTTCTTCAAATTTTAATGCTTATAAAATGCGAAGAATTTCCTGATAAAATATTTATTCGAATAATTCTCAATAAGCAATTTTTGTTAGGTTTTCTGTATTCAAATAATAATTATCGACAATTTTATTTAACATATTTTTGTAAACATTTTAAAAGTTTTTATTGGATTAAAATTCTTCGAATTTATCTATAATATATTTCAATAAAAATTATCTATAAAAGTATTTTTTAAATAAATTAAAATTATTTTTAAATAAATTAAAATTATATTTAAATAAATTAAAAATATTTTTTTATAAAATTTTTTAAAGTAAGGGACAAAAAACAGGGCTAACAGAAAATATATAGAACAAACTTTTCGAATATTAAAAAAACCCAATTTTTTTACTTTTTGTAAAAATTTTAAAAGTTTTTATTCGACTTAAATTCTTTACAAATTGCTTTCAATTTTTAAACCAATTTTTGGTAGATAGATTTTTAATTTCAAGTTCTTGGAGAAAATTTTATTCGTTTTATATTCGAATAAAATTTTATTCGGTTTTTATTCGAATAAAATTTTTTTTATTATATTGTTCTCGAATAAAACTGTAAAATGTTTTAATAAATTTTTATTTTCAATAATTTTCTATAGAGTCTCTGCATTCGTTTGAGAATAAAAACAAATTTTATTATCTTTATATTCGAATAATTATTTGCATAAAATTTTATTGGAATAAAACTTTAAATATTTTAGTAAATCTTTATTTTTAAAAGTTTGAATTTTTTTTATTTTTTTAGAATAGAATAAAACTGTAAAATATTTTAATACATTTTTATTTTCAATAATTTTCTATAGAGTTTCATTGTATTAGTTTGAGATTAAAAACAAATTTTATTTGCTTCATATTCGAATAATTGCTTGCATAAAATTTTATTGGAATAAAACTTTGTAAATATTTTAATAAATCTTTATTTTTAAAATTTTCTATAGAATTTCTTTAAATTTTAATGCGAATAAAATACGAAAAATTTCCAGATAAAATATTTATTCGAATAAATAAACAATTTTTGTTAGGTTTTCTGTATTCAAATAATAGTTTATTAAACATCTTTTTGTAAACATTTTAAAAGTTCTTTATTGGATTAAAATTCTTCGAATATATTTCGAATTTACCCATAATAAATTTCAATAAAAATATTTTTAAATAAATTAAAAATATTTTTTAATAAATTTATTTAATTTATTTATTTTTAAATAAATTAAGAATATTTTTTTCGATGAAATTTTATAAAGTAAGTGATAACAAACAGGGCTAACAGAAAATATATAGAACAAAATTTTGGAATATTCAAAAAAGCCGGATTTTTTACTTTTTTGTAAACATCTTAAATATTTTTATTCGATTAAAATTTTTTACAAATTGCTTTCGAATTTACTTCGATTATTTTTTATGTATTCAATAATAATTCATTATTAAAATTTTTTATTCTTTAAAAAAAAATTTCATGCCACGTTTTTAGAACGTTTTAGAACAAAATTTTCGAATATATATTAAAAAATCCTGATTTTATTCGATTAAAAATTTTTTTTTTTTTTTTTTTTTTTTTTTTATAATTCATTTATTTACAATCTGTTTTTACAACAATAAGCAAATTTTATAATCTTATTTTAACTTAACCTAGTCTGGATCTTTATCCAGTTAAATATCTACAAATTAATTAGATTGTAGGAGATTATTTTCTGTAAGGTAAATCTAATATATGAAACCTTTTAAGTCTATTGACTTCTTCGGTTTCATCTAACAAGCATATTGCTAAAGGATTTCTATGAGTACTGAGTCTGTCTAAGTATCTAGAAGTATGTTTGTTTATCTCATCTTTAACTGTTGGAATCTGTAAGTCTTTGTGAATATTGTTATTTGTTATGAACCAAGGAGCGTTTGCTATTAATCTTAGTGTTTTAGATTGGTATCTTTGAAGAATTTCAATATTTGAATTACTAGCGGTGCCCCAAAGCTGTATTCCGTAAGTCCAAACAGGTTTTAATATCGTTTTGTAAAGCAAGAGCTTATTTTCAAGTGATAGTTCAGATTTAGAACCTAGTAGCCAATACATTTTTCTCGTTTTTATCTTTAATTGTTCTCTTTTAGACTGTATATGTTTTTTCCATGTGTTTCGTCGGTCGAGATGGAGACCAAGATATTTGACAGTTGTTTGTTTAGGAATAACTGTACCATTTAAAGCAACAGCTGGACAATCTTGTCTTCTTAGAGTAAAAGTAATATGTGTGGATTTGTCGGTATTTACTTTAATATTCCATTTTCTCAACCACCCTTCGATATCATTAAGTTGCTGTTGAATAATTTCTGACGCAATGGTAGGTGAATCATTTGCTGCTACTAATGCTGTGTCATCAGCATATGTTGCGACAGTTACATTTTCATTTGTAGGCATATCATATGTAAATATGGTGTAAAGAACAGGTCCTAGAACACTGCCTTGAGGAATACCCGCTTTTATAGAACATATATCGGACATTTCGCTGTTAACTTTCACGTAAAAGAATCTTTTTTCTAAATAGGATTTAAAAAACAAATAATATGGAGCTGGAAGCAACTTCTTTAGTTTAAATAGAATTCCCTGATGCCATACTCGATCAAAGGCCTGCTGAATGTCGAGAAATACAGCTGAACAGTATTGTTTACGTTCTAAAGAGTCTCTTATCACGTTGAGTATACGATGACATTGCTCGGGAGTACCATGATTTTGTCGAAATCCGAACTGATGTTCTGGAATTATGCTTTTTCTTTCTAGTATTGGAATTAACCTCCGTAAGAATATTCTTTCAAATAGTTTTGAGAAAGTGGTTAAAAGACTAATAGGTCGGTAAGATGAAACAATATTTTCTGGCTTGCTTGGTTTGGGTACCATAATAACTTCAGCGTATTTCCATTGATTTGGGAAGTTTTGTAACCTTAAAATTGAGTTGAAAATTAAAGTTAGAAAAAGTATACCTTTTTTTGGCAGACTTTTAGCAACTGTTGCTGTTATTCGGTCATATCCAGGTGTTTTTTTTGTTATTAAGCATTACAATTTCTTTTTGCACTTCTTGCGGAGGAATATGAGGGATAGGGAAATCCATTTGACAAGGACAACATAAAAACTCTTCTATTTCTTTAACATCATCATCACTATTAAAATTGAACGGCTGAAAAATATTTTCTAAATAATTAGAGTACGCATCTGCCTTATTTTTATCTGATCTACACCAGCTACCGTTTATATCTTTAATAGGTATGTTTCTTTTAATTGGCCGCTTTATATATTTTGTTGCATTCCAAAGGCAGTGCTCATCATTTTTAGATACATTAATATTAAGGCTTTTTAGAAAGTTAGCAGTTTCTTCGTTTTTAAATTCTCTGATTCGAGTTTTTACCTGACTTGAGGCTCGGTTAAAGATTTGTTTGTCAATTGGACTTCTGGAAGACTGCCAAACTCTTCGCAATCTCCTTCTGTATCTTATTAATGCTTGAATTTCAGCAGATATCACAACTCTATTACGATCATTTCCAGCAGCTTCAACCACAGGGGTTGATAATGCTCCCGCTTCGTGGATTAAATTTGTAAAATTTTCAACAGCCGAATCAAGTTCTGTACCATTGTTTATTGGATAATTTAAATTAACGTTTTTATCTATCCAGTATTTAAAAGCTTCCAAGTCTGTTTTTGGAGATAAAATATTTATTGTTTTTTGTATTGTTTGTAATACAGTGCAAAAATTTAAAATTATTGGAGAATGATCTGAGCTCAACTCATCACTATCCCTTATATCCAAACATCTTGTTGATATCCCTTTATAAACCACGAAATCAAGTAGATCCGGAATTTTATTGATATCACTTGGCCAATAAGTTGGTCTTCCTGTTGACAAAACTGAATAATGATATTTTTGAACACACTTGTATAACTCTCTTCCTTTAGGATTTAGAATCCGAGAACCCCACCATGTATGTTTGGCATTATAATCGCCACCAACAATAAATCGCGTACCTAAATTTTTGAAAAATTTAAAATAATCCTGACATTCGATGTTATGTCTAGGAGGAGAGTATATGGAATAGATAGATATTGCATCATTATCGCAATTTATTTTTATACCTGCAGCTTGAATAGTGGATAGGTTAAATTCTTCAAGAACTTCATATTTAATAGACGATTTTATAAGTATTGCGGCACCAGCATGCGCACGATTACCTGGGTGATTTGCAGTAATTAAGTCATAACCTCTTATTCGAAAATAGCTTCTCGAAGTGAAATGCGTTTCAGATATTAAAAAAATATCTATATAATTTGTATGTAGAAAAATTTCAGCTTCCTGTGTGTGATTTGAAAGGCCGTTGGCGTTCCATATTGCAATTCTTAAGTTTATTTGCATAATTTTTCTATTAAAACGCTCATCATACCGATGAGTTTATCAATTTTTGTCATTAAGTTGGTGTTAAAATTGTCAGCATTGTTTATGATATTATTTTGAGCAACTCCTGCGTAAGATTGCTGATTAAAATTTGTATCTCTTTGAGAGCTAAAGTTTTGATGATTTGGTAATTGTGGATAATCCTGTGGACGATACGAAAAATTAGGATTTTGGTTTTGTTGTCTAAGGGAATAATTATAGTTTCTCCTTTCAAAAAGATGTTTATAAACTCTACATCCTCTATAGTTGGCAGTATGGTTCTGCAAGCAATGAACGCAGACAGGTGGGACATTTTGATCCTTGGTACATTCGGCTGTTGAATGGCCAAGACCACATTTCACACATATAAATGGTCTCTTACAATAAGACTTAGTGTGACCATACAATTGGCAGCGATAGCATTGAACTAATTCATTAGTTTTACGTGGAGGTTCGATTTTAACTAAAGCATTGCATATGTATCGCAAGTTATAAATATCTTTGTTGTTTGATTTTGGATCAAGATCAATAAAGAACATTGATAAGCTTTCCTTATTCACACGACTTTTAACATTTATTATGCTCCTAACTTGATGGCCTAGCACTAGTAACTCAGCTTTTATGTCCGTTTCTGGAGTTGAAGGGTGAATACCTTTCATTACTACTCTAAATGCACGTTCTTGCCTGATTTGAAAAGTATTGTAGCTAATGTTTGAACTATCTAATGATTTTACTAGCATTCTATATGAATCTACAGAACCTATCTTAAGCATAACCTGGTTTCTTAAGGATTTATAACTAATTTCACTCTTAGGAATTACTTTTGTTAAATTAGTAATCATTTTATTCACATCTGTAACATCTGGTATAAATATTGGCGGTGGCTTTATTGTTGATTGATTTACTTCTGGCATGTCCTCTTCATTCGTTTCAAGTTCTGCAAACATGTTCGATGATGTTGATGGTTCATTGTTGTTATTTATATTTGAATTTAAATCATTGTTGTTATTATTAATATTTTGTTTTTTATGTTCATGTTTTTTAGGCGAATTTTGTTGTTTTCGTTTCACAGCTCTAGTTGTTGGTACTTGCTGCCAACCAGCATCATCTCCATCACTATCCCCTGTCATTATAATAACAACAAGGCTTTTAATGCAGTTAAATTGTAATTGTCTTTATAACAATAATTTGTTATTTTATTTTTGTGGAATGTTAATCCCCAGATTAAAAACACTAATCTGTTTGTTTGTTAAGAAAAATAATAATTTACTAATTATTCACAATACACGTCCGAATACAACCACGGTTGATGAAAGACTATTCGATTAAAAATGAAACATAATTTTTCTATGTAAGTAATTTTTTAATAAAAAAATTTTTTCGTTTTATATTCCCAAAATTATTTTTACACATTTCCATTCCACATTTTCGAATAAAAACTATTATAAATTATTTTAATAACTCTTTGTTTTCAATAATCTTCTATAGAATTTTATACATTTTTGAAGTAAATAAAATAAGAAAATTTTTCTCTTAAAATTTCAATCCGAATAATTTTCGATAAAAACTGTTTGTTATTTTTTTTTGTATTCAATTAATAGTTAGCAACTATTTTATTAAAAACTCTTCTAGATTCATAATTTTATTCGGTTTTTATTCGATTACTCTTATGTAAACATTTTAATAGTTTTTACTCGATTTCATTTCTCTACAAATTGTTTTCGAATTTATTTCGAATATTTTTTTATATAAAAATAATGTATAATATTTTTTTTTGTGATAAAAATTATTTAAACTTTAGTCCTTTTTTATCCGAGTAAAGGAAAATATAATTCTTTTTTTTTTCAAAAAATTTTTCATGTTTTTTTTTTTAAAACAAGTGTTAAAAAACAGGGATAATAGAAAAAATATAGAAAAAATTTTCCAACATACAAAAAACCCGGATTTTTTTCGAATAATTTTTTTATACCCGAATAAAAAATAAAAACTATCTTTTTTATTGGATTATTTTTTCTATAGAAAATTCTATTCGGTTTAAATTCGAATAGTTATTTATATAAAATTTTATTCGGTTTTTATTCGAATAAAAATATGACAAATATTTTGCAAATATAGAGTTCCTTTGCATTTTAATGCGAATGAAATCGAAAAAAAATTCTACATAATTTTTATTCGAATAATTCTTAAACACTATTTTTATTCGAAAAATTCTCAATATTTTTTTTTTATTCAACTATATGCGTTTCATTTATTTTATTAGAATTTTTTCCAGACAATTCAATTCGATTTTTATTTGGTTAGTTTATTGTTAACATCTTAAAAATTATTATTCGATTAATTTACTTTACAAATTTGTTTGGAATTAATTTTGAATAATTAATCGTTATAAAAAATATATATAATTTTTTTTTTTTTTTGTTAAAAATGTTTAAAAATTTATTAAAATTTTATCCATATAATACTTTACAGAATATTTAATTCGCTTCTTTTTCGTTTTTTTTTTTACAGAAATTTATTTAAAGCAAGCGATTAAAGAGCAAAGCTACCAGAAAATAATATGACAAATGTTTTCAAAAATATAAACAGGATTTTATTGAAATGAATTTTTAGAAATATTATTTAACCGATTTCTAATCGGTACTCGTTTAATTGTACTCATTTTAAATTCGAGTAAATATTTTTGCAAAATTATATTCCCCTTTTATTTGAACAAAACTTTGTAAGATATTTAAATAAATCTTTATTTTCAATAATTTTCTTTAGAATATCTTTTTATTTTTATGCTGAATAAATAATAAAAAAAAAAAAAATATTGGAATTATCTCTCGAAAATATTTATCGGTTTTTTATGGGAAGAATAATACCTGCCCTAGTAAAAATATATTGCGTAAAAACTTGCAGATTTAATTTAAATAGATTTATATGGGAGTAATTTTTATGAAAAGTTGTATTCATTTTTTATTCGAAAAATTGTTGCTATCAAATTTCTTTTTGGCTTTTATTCAAATAATTTTCTACAAAAATTTAATAAATAAATTCAAAAAATTAAATAAATTTTAATTTTAATGTGTTAATTAACTTTTTTTATTTTTCAAATTTTAAACTAGCAGTTCGAATAAGGAAAATATATATATATATATATATATACATATGTATATACAGTAGTAGACTAAAGTGTCTATAAAATTATCAAAATTTTTTCAAATATATTCTAACTTTTTTATTATTATAGAAAATTGAAAGATTTTTTAAGGTATAAAACTTAAACATTTCCTTTTATTAAAAACTTAAATATAGTACAGAATTTCATTAAGTACTAAATAAAAAAATAAACTTAAAATTGCGACCTCATTTAGCCAGTTTTGTCCATGTATAAAATTTTTAGATCTTCCTTCTTTTAATAACTATTATGTCCAAAGTTTATTGTTCAAAACACATTTTATGCGATTTGGCATACTTTCCACGAGATTTTTAAAAGTTTGGGGTGGAATACTAGCCCATTCTGCCAAATTTCTTGACCAAAGATCATCTAAGTTGGTTGGTGCCCGTTCGTATTGCGAGAGTCTTCTTTTGACAATTGACCACAAATTTTCTATGGGGTTCAAATCTGGGCTTTGCGCTGGCCACTTCATTGTCAGTTAGTTCTTTTGCAGGGTAAGCGCACTTTTCAATAAAAACGGGCAAATTGTTTTCCAAAATACTCAGATATTGTTCCTTCTTCATAATACCTTCTATTCTCACTAGGGGACCAATACCCCACCAAGTAAAACACCCCCACATCATTAGACTTCCTCCACCGTGTTTTACCGTTTGTTTGACGTGGTGTCGTTGAATGGTTTCACCGGGCCTCTTCCAATAATATTGTATTCCGTCAGACCATATTACTCGTTTCCAGTCATCAGTTGTCCAGTTTTTATAAGTTTTGCAAAACTTAATTCGAGCCCTAACATTCCTGTCCGATAGTGCAGGTTTCTTTTTATTCACAACAGAGACTAATCCTATTCTGTGCAAGGCTCTTCTTATTGTACGGTCACATACCGACTTACCCAAACCTTCGGCAGCCATTTTTGGTGTTCTGGCGTTTCTACTTGCCATATTGCGTGCTACTAAACGGGCATCTGCGTCAGACAGCAATCTTGGTCTTCCTCCTTTATTGTTAGCTACCACCACATTTCGGCGTTTTCTGATAAGACTGACAGTTCCATGGCACACATTTAGCTTTTTTGCAATACTACGGCATGAGTCACCATTCTCACTAAGTTTCACAATTTCGTCTTCAAGGTTTTTTTGATATTTTTTTCATTTTTTTTGCGCTCTAGAAAATTTTGAGTTATTACTTGCTCGCCTTTCTATATTACCTTTTAATGAAACAGAAACGCTGTACTTTCAATATATTTTCCATAAAACACTCAATTCCAGAAAAAAACATTTAATCTAACGGGACTACGAATAAGTAATCAAAGAAAAGAAAGAGTGGACATAACTGGATAAATGTGCTCTCAAAACACTTTATATATATTTTGTATGTAATTAAAACAAAACCATTTATTTTTTTGTTTATATATAGTAGGAACAGTACGAAGTATATAATGGAAAAATTTAACTCCGATATCGCGAACTGATCAAGAGTTATTAAGAATGCTTCAAAAATTTTCAATTATGTCCACTACGTATATATATATATATAATTTTATTTTTGAAAATTGTATACCACTAGTCGAAAAAAATTAATTTATTCTATAAATAATTAATTAAAAAACTTTCTTTAAAAAATTATCAATTAAAAGAAATTTTTGTCCGTGGAAAAAGTATCCGAATAATCGAAAAAATTATTCGATTAAAATTTTTTTTGTAGAAAATTTTACTCGATTATTAGCCTAAATAAATATCTTTGGTTTCTTTTAATTCCTTTAAATGTTTCTATTATTCGAATAATCTTTATTGTGTTTTCTTGCGCACAAATTTGGTATGATAAATGTATTTTTGGCTTAATGAAAAGTGTGTAGCTTTTATAATTATTTTTAATTCTTTTTTAGTATCTGCAAATAGTGTTGTAGGTATCAACTTAATCATATTTATTATATGTGTTGGTTTTTTCAGCAAGTAATAATTGTTAGATAGGAAAGCAGCTTTATTGCTGACAAACTACACTCGTTTTTTTTAATTCTAGTCTCTATACATATATACGGGTATGTATGTATCTTTGTGTGATGTTCTTAGTGCTGTTAACAGTTGTTTATTTAAATTATTATTTCTGATGTTTGTGTTGAGCTTTTAGCATGGCAAACGTTAAGGGGCTTAAGTAAGCAGACATCAAATAGTCATCATGTGGTATGATGAATGTAAAAAGAAAATAGATATTAAGTATACGTCGTTGTGTTTCAGTTATATTTATTAAATAATATTTAAAGTGGAAAAATTTTATATTTATTAAGCGTACTTTTAGAAAATATTAAAGTGAGTGATGTAGTTAAGCTATATATTCGTTTTTTAAAAAATATAAGTTGTTTCGCAGTTCATATTTAAATATAATAACTGCATGGGGAATTTTTTGTTAAACACTTTTAGTAAGTTCGAGGTTTTCAAAGAATATACAAAAGTTGCTAAATTAAGTGTTGGCATTTAACTTAATTTTGGCATTTAACTTAGTTTTTACCATCAAGGTTATTTGATTCATTTTATTATGCTGGAAAAATTAAAAAAAATTTTTTTTTTTTTTTTAAAGTCAAAGATCAATAATTGTTGTAACATTTTTATTTGATAAACAGTGACATTTTTTTCTCACATTTTTTCTCAGTAATATACATTTCTAGGGCAAAATGTTCTAATTGTTATATAAAAAATTTAAAACTCTTAGTTTTAAAAATTTTAAACGTTTAATATTGCATTGCAACAACAAAAGCTGTTAAATTGCAGACAGACATAAATAAGAGTTGGGCAAAAGCGTTTGGTGGCAGGTGGCAGCTGGTCCTTAGAACCATTTGAAAGCATGTCTGCTGGTTGGTGCCTTAGGGTATTGCGTCTAAGCTTCTATCAAATTTTTGGTTGGAAAGTTGGAAAAATTTAGTTCAGCGAATTAATAATTCCTATTCCGACCAGACAGTCCTACCATTTTAGATCATAAAACAGATCCAATAAAAGTAAATTAATAATTATACTTAACCGTACATAATTAACAAATGTAAATTAATTAATTTATTATCAAGAGACGGATTATAACAGACGTCTTTTAACTTCGTTCGTACAACTTTATTACAAAGGGTGGGATAGGAATAGTGGGCGTGGTCAATCCAACACATGATAAATATTAATCTTTATTCAAAAAAATATTTTTGAATAAACACTTGAATAAAATAACACATAATTGTACGGAGTAGCAGCAAAGGACTAAAGGACTATGTGCCCAAGGGCACAAAGTAAACCAAATTATAATTGCTGTCTAGGACTTTAAGGAAGTATTTTTTTCAGTAAAAAATATTATCTATTCTGAAGGAACTGTCCAGTTTTATACGTATAATATAACATTTTAACCCGAGCTTACTATCTGTGCAAAGTTTCATATGATTCGGTTAAAATAAAATTGTTAAAAAAAGCGTGGTGCTGCCCACGTTTTTAGTTATCATATGGCTATTTAAGTGGAGCCTAATGGCTTTGAAAAGTTTCATAAGATTTTCTTAAAAACATAAAGTAGAAGAAGAATATTATGTTTAGATGTTTAGATGGGTGCGACACTTCCCATATTTTCTAGTCATAATCGGTTAAGTAGAAGTAGTTAAATTAGAATACTGCCCACTCTTCTAGTTTTGATATCTCTTTATCTGCACGAGAGATTAATGTGGGTGCAAAATTTCTATGATTCAGCTAATATTAAATTCGGATGGGTGTGGAACTCTCCACATTTCTGGTTAGAAAATTGCTATTCGAATGGAGCTGTAAAGTGGATGTAAAGTTTCATAGGATTCGACAGAAGTAATAGTTGAAAAGAAATATTTAATTTTGAACGGGCATGGCAATGCCCACTTTTCTATTTATAATATGGCTATTTAACTGCTGCTAAATGGATATGCAAAGTTTCATAAGATGCCATTAAAGAGTAGAAGTAAAAAATTTATATTATCTTTGAATGGGTGTGGCACTGCCCTTTTAACTAGTCATTCTATGGCATTGATACTAGAGATTAATGTGTGTGCAAAGTTACAGTTGTTTTGGTTAGGTGAAAGTAGTTGAAAAAGAATATTTATTTTAATGGGCGTGGCAATACCCACTTTTCTATTCATAATATTTGCATTTCCATCAATGTCATGTTTCAGTTCTATCGGTTGGTCAAAAGTAGTTGAAAAAGAATACTTTCTTTTAATGGGCGTGGCACTGCCCACACTTCTAGTCATAATAATTGGATTACCATTAGAGATTAATGTGTGTGCAAAGTTTCAGTTGTTTCGGTTAGGTGAAAGTAGTTTAAAAGAATATTTACCTTGAATGGGCGTGGCGCTGCCCACTTTTCTAGTTATATTATGGCTACTTAACGGGAGCTTAAATAACACACTGTGTAATTTTTTAAGTCAAGTCAAAATAACCATATACGGACACCACTACGTCATAAAAGATAAAAAAAAGACCCCTGTCTCCCAGTTTTGCCCAAAGTCCTCCAGGTTTTTTTTTATGAGCCCTCAAAGATGTGGGGCCTCGATGTCATTTTTGCAAAAAAAATGATCATTTACTCAAGCTCATATTTTGCAAACCGTATGGAATTTTGATATACTCTCTGAGGCACAGTTGTAGCTCTTGTCATAAAGAACAAAAATTGTGAACATATAAAATCAAAAACTCTTCATCTTCAAGGTCAAAATCGCAAAAAACTTTACAAAATTCAATTTTTTTTACCTTTTTTCCCCTGTTCAGGTCCATAGGTAGCAAACCGTTCAAAATTCAAGGAAACAATCAACTACAAAAATGAACCTAAGATCTTAATAAACAACTTTCTAGAACATATGAACTTCCTAGGAATGATTCTTAACACCGTTTAGGTAGCGCTTATGTAGCCCGGAAATTTTTCACTTTTGCGGAGGAGGACTTTGGGCAAAACTGGGAGACAGGGTTTTTTTTGGTCTTTTATCACGTAGTGGTGTCCGTATATGGTTATTTTTTTCCGTGTTGCACTGTGTAATCGGCAACATCAGACTATTCTATTTAAGGCTGCGAGCAAAAAACCAAAACCAAAAAACAAAAAACTATATTTTTTCAAGTTGTTTTATTTTTTTCGGTTGTAATAATTCTCTTTTTGGTTTTTGTTAAATAAATATGTATTAGGCCGCGACTAGTAGATCGCTTGGAATGCTTACAAATCTCGGGGTAGAGTTTTTCTGCCATTACAATTGTATTAAAGGCCTTTATAGAAAGTAGTAAATATAGAGGAAGCCGATAGACCCACTGGGAACCAGGAACAGTCAATGGGTACATTGGAGGGGGTATATTGACTTTAGTCTAACCATGCAAACGCAATATAGATTGCAGGAAAAACCTAAATTTTACAAAAAAAATTGCTTTAAAATTTTTACAAAAAAATTTTATGCAAAATTTTTACAAAAAAATTTTTAATAAAATTTTTACAATAAATTTTTGATAAAATTTTTACAAAATATTTTTTCTAAAATTTTTACAAAAAAATTTTCAATAAAATTTTTACAATAAATTTTTGATAAAATTTTTACAAAATATTTTCGATAACATTTTTACAAACAAATTTCAATAAAATTTTTACAAGAAAATTGCGATAAAATTTGTACAAAAAAATTTCCTAAAATTTTTACAAAAAATTCTCGGTAAAATTTTTACAAAACATTTGCCATAGAATTTTAACAAGAAAATTTCGATAAAATTTTTGCAAAAAAAAAATTCCATAAAATTTTTACAAAATAATTTTTGATAAAATTTTTATTGTGTTTAGTCTGACCATTCTAACGCAATGTAGATTGCAGGAAGAAGCTAATTTTTGTAAAAAAATTTTCTGTAAAATTGTTACAATAAATTTTCGATAAACGAGTTTTAGGGATATACTTTGATTGTAAACTGAGCTTTTTATATCATATTAATAGCATTATTTCGAGAGTATCTTTTATACTAAGACGGCTATACAATTTAGGCATTTTTCTTCCTTTAAATGTTAAAAAGCGTGTTACAATGTCATTGTATCTTTCACTGTTTTTATATGGAATTGAAGTTTTTCAGGAACGTCGGGACAAAATATCTTAAAACTTCAACATTGTTTTAATAGAGTTGTGAGATTTATTTATGGCCTTAACTACAGGGATCATATTTCAGCTTATGTAATCAACACTTTGGGTTCAGATTTTCAAACTTTTATAGATCAGCGAATAATTACATAGTTTTATAAAATAATGAAAAGTGGTAAGCCACCTTACATTTTTCAAATATTTAGTTTTGGTGGTTCTTCTGGAACGAATATTGTAATATGTCCAATTCACTCTACTTCATACATGAGCCGTTCATTCGTTGTGAGAGTATCAAGGACTTGGAATAATAGACTTCCGTGTGAAATTCGTGGGTTTGATAAAACTGTTGATAAATATTGTAAAAAGATACCTCTAATTAAGCTGTTATGATACTGGGTAAAATATTGTCGGGCATTTTAATTTGTTTTTAAAATAAGTTTCATTATTTGTGCAAAATATAGGGGGGTTTGATTTAACATTTAGATATTTACTTTAAGTTTTGATATTAATTATGAAATTTTAGTTGCCATGTAAAATACTGAATTAAATTGGCCTTGTAGGCTTATAATTCACTAAATAAATAAATAAATTAAAAAAAAATTTAAAAAAAATGTTCATAGAATTTTTACAAAAAATTTTTAAAAAAATTTAAAAAAAAAATTGCGATATAATTTTTACAAGAAAATTTCAAAAAAATTTTTACAAAAAAGTTTCGATAAAATTTTTAGAAAAAATTTTTTTTCTGTATCTTTATATTAAACCAGCAGTGTCCTGACAATATTTTGCTCAATTTTGTTTTGAAGGTATTCCACTCCAATTGAAAGACTCTTACTTTTATAATGCTTCAGTTAGAGTTTATATATTTACTTTATATACAGGTCTCAATATAAAATTCTAAAACTTATAAAAAATAAAATTAAAAAAATTATTGTAAAGGCCTGCAAAAGGTGTTTAAAATATTTTAAAACAATGTAATTCCACAAAGTAAAAATACAAATTGAATACAAATTTTATTCAACTGACGCCATCTGTTGCGCAGTAGTTTTTTAAAGCAACCCACTTTCAAAAACAAAAAAGTTAGTTGAAAAATAATCGTGTGGAAAGAAAATGCGTGTTGAAAATTCAACAGTGTTGATAAATCCTAGTTTTGAATCGAAAATATCAGTACCTTTAAACCGGAAATTGCGTTTTTCACTGCTTTTTCTCCACTTTCTCTTGGAAATAAGATATTTTTCAGAAAAAAAAGTATCCTATATTGGATACTCCTCCTCACAAAATTTTGTTAAAATCCATTCAGTAGTTTTTACGTGATGATGCGAACGTTAATGAAAATCAGACAGACAGTCAGACAGACGGAAGTGAGTTACTTCTTTATTATATGTATAGATTTTTAATAATGAAGTTAAAAATCATAAAAGTAAAAACCGAATGTATATTATTAGAAAAACGATAAAAAAATTGTTAGAACAGTAGAAAGTATTATTTTAACTAGTATTCTAAGAAAAAGTAGGAGAAATACTACTGTTTAGTATATATAAAAACTAATTTAAAAATTAACTTGTTTAAAAAAAAAAAAAAAAAATTGTACTAAAATTTGTTTTTTATTTCAAATAGTAGTAAATATAATACCTTTTTCATAAATATAGGATAGTGACTATAACTTTGGCAACAATACTTTTAAAGGCATATAAAGTTATTTTTTTTAAAGGTAATAAAAAATGTATTTTTTTTATTATTGTTTAGTTGTAGAAATACTACTGTTTAGTATGAAGACTTAGTATCAAGTAAGACACTTGCAAAAAACTATTTTAAAAGTCAAATTTGTTTGGGTTTTTACTTTGTTTCGACTTGTTTAAAGTATTAAAAAAAAATTTAAAAAAATAGATTTTTTTTTTTAAATAGTAGTAAAAATAATACCTTTTTATTATATATATTATATTATTATATTATATATATTTAAATATAGCGTAGTGAATAAAAATTTGGCATCAATAATTTTAAACGCATATTAAGATAATTTAAAAAAAGTAACAAAGATAGTAGTTTATTTATTTTTTTTTGAATGGTAGAAATACTACTGCATAGTAAAAAGACTACTTTTCAAAAAAAAAAAAAAAAAAAAAAAACAAAAAAAAAACACTTAAAAAAATTTCAAGAGTCAAAGTTGTTTAGGCTTGTTAAAACTTAAATAAAAAACTTTTCAAAATAGTAGTAAAAAATACTTTTTTATAAATATATTTATAGTAGTAATAAATATAGCAACAATACTTTTAAAGTTATAAAAAGGCAATATTTAAAAAAGTAAATATAGTACTTTTTTATTTTTATTTTAATAATCTTACAAAAAAATAAATTGAAATACAAGTTATTTTTAATTTGTTTGTAAGTAATATGGCCTGATAAAAAAACAAAAAATTGTATAAACGCTTCTTCCTTATTTTTATAAAAGGTTTTTAATAATACATTTTTACTACAAAAAAAAAAAAAAATAAGTAGCATTTATACTACTTTTTTATTTTTTTTATTATTATTTTATAGAAAATTTTACGGGAAAACTTAATTTGACCTTAAAAATTAAAAACACTACCTTTTTAGTTTTAAGAATTAGTCTGAAAAACAAAACAAAATTTTAAAATAAAAGGTTTGTAAAAATGTAGAAAACAACACTTATTCAAAAAAGTAGTAAAAAATACTACTTATTTTAAAAAAGTAGTAAAAAATACTACTTATTTTAAAAAAGTAGTAAAAAATACAACTTTTTAAATTTTAATTAAGTCAATGATAATTAGTTTTATAGCAGAAGACTGGCTAAAAAATGGAATATTACCCTAAAATATTTGTATGTATATTGTAAAGTGCAAAAATAAATATTTTTTTTAAAGTAGTGGTCTATACAGTAGTAGTCTATACATATAATAAAACAGTAACTAATTTTCTGTTTGTCTTTCTGTCTGTGTTCGCATCACGTAAAAACTACTGGATGGATTTTAAGAAAATTTTGTGAGGGGGTACCTTGGTATCCTGTTTCCAATATAGGATAGGACTTTTTCCACAAAAATATCCTATCTCCAAGAGAAAGTGGAGAAAGAGCAGTTCAAGAACGCCGATGGCGCTGTTTTAAAATAATGACTAAATATGAATTACTTACTGCCAAATAGCCTATTGCATAAAATTTATATTTTTATTGCATTTTTACTTTGTGGAATAACATTGTTATTAACATATTTTAAACACATTTTAAGGAGTTTTACATGAATTTTTAGAATTTTATATAAATTTTAGAATTTTATGTAGGGATTTTAATGTTTTTTTTTGGTTTTTGTTTTGGCTTGAAAAAACACAATTATGCCACTCAAAACAAAAGCCAGAATATTGAATGGACAAAATAGATAAAATAAAATAGATAAAATGATAAAGTGTATAACGGTACTGTTATAGACAAGTGACTGTAGGTTGAAGCGAGTCTGTAGTGTTAATAAAAGGATGTCAAGGAAAGGGAAAAGGATGTGGCATAATTATTGTGTAACTGGATGTTTTTTCTATGAAAAAAAAGTGTCCAAAATATTTTGTTTCAGTGGAATAACATATCTATACACATAATAAAACAATAACTCATTTCCTGTCTGTGTGTCTGTGTGTCTGTGTTCGCATCACATAAAAAATAAAGGATGGATATTATTAACAATCTTTTGTGAGGAGATACTTAGTATCCTGATTCCTATATAGAATCCTTTTTTCGGCAATAATATCTTATTTCCAATAGAAAGTGAAGAAAAAGCAGTAAGAAAGTACGCCGATTTTTTACCGTTCTTAAAGTGCTGCAATGTTGCTTAACAGATGGCGCTTTTGAAAATAATCAGTAACTCATTTCCTCTCTGTCAGAGCTTTACAATAATTTTATATAAATTTTAGGTTTACATTTTATCTAGGGATGGGTACTTTTATATAAAGTAAATACGTAAGAGTCTTAAAATTTGGTGTGGATTACTTTCAAAGCAAAATCAAAAAAAAAAAAAAAACATTGTCAGGACGCATATAATGTGTGTGGGCGCAGCTAGTTAAATAATAAAAAAAGAAACAGTTCAATTTAGTTTCAAAAATAATATTCAGATAATGGAGCCTTGAAAATATTGTTGACAAATAGTTATTTTAAGGACATATAGTTTGCATTGTGGTCCAATAGTTGCCAATAAATTCAAATTCAAATCGATCGCAAAGTACATGGATTTCTTTTCAACTCACTTACCATACTTAGAAAAAGGAGGTAATATCTACAAAGATTATATACTTAAACATACAGTACTATTTATTAGCCCAAGTTGAGCATCCTGTGTAAAAAAAAACAAGCTTTCGATACTTGCAGCTTTTTTTTTGTGATTTAAACATATTTGAATGGTTTTTATTATTTTAAATTTTCGAAAAGTCATTTCAAAAACATCACAGCGGGTATGTTTGTATATAATTTCTCATAATCCGCTTAAGAAATTCAAGTGTTATTAAGTTTTTTTCAAATTAAAGAGTTTTTGAAATCACTTTTCGAGAAATGCAACAAAATACACCCCTTTATTTAAAATAATCGATTAATTAATATCAATCATACGTTCCGTTGTTCTACATTTTATTTAATTTTGTATATCACGCTTATTTGAGAAATTATTATTAGAATTCTATAATTTTATATTCCTGTAGAGTTTCAACTGCCTTTTAAATATTTCTATTTATAAAAATTGCCCCTTCTTCTATGGCAACAAGTTCTAGCGATGCCAAAAGTTGAGATATTAAAATTAAAACATTAAAATTATATTCGGTTTAAAACTGGGATATTTTAAACACGGTTGCACACCTTTTACTTTGAAAGTGGGATATTTGAAACAACAGATGGCGCCAATTAAATAAAATTTCTATTTGATATGTATTTTTACTGTGTGGATTTACATTGTTATTAAAATATTTTAAAAACCTTTTACAGAGCTTTACAATAATTTTTAGAATTTTAGAATTTTACATAAATTTTAGAATTTTATCCAGAGATACCAGAGGTACCTTTATATAAAGTAAATATGTAAGAGTCTTGGGAATTTGGTTTGCGTTACTTTCAAAGCAAAATATTGTCAGGACGCACACAACGTGTGTGGCTAGAACTATGGAATTTCACAATCAAACAGAATAACGATTTCATTTCTGTAATTAATTTTTATTTATATAATTTTTAAACATTTTTTAATAAATATTTTTGTTGTTTTAAATCAAACTAAAGTTTGGACGCTCTTCTAGAAATACCTTTTATTAAAAATTTACGCCACTGTGCAGTGCATAGACTTAATTTTATTGTAATAAAGCCATCAACCATTTGACTGATTTTATAACGCACGGATTACCGAAGTTTAAATACATATTTAGGTGCAGGGTATATACGAGTCGTTGCAAGCCCTGTAAGTTGCTCTTATTATTTTTTCTAATAAAGTGTCAAAATAATTATTGACTTACGACGTTATAAATTAGTTTTTACTTTTGTAAAAGTTCTAGCACGCACTCACAAGCTATTTTTGACATTTAATTTATTTCGATGACACTTCAGCAATTTAGAGGAAGGTAATCAAGAGAAAACAAACGTGCAAACTTTGTAAAAAAACAACCAAATAAATTTCAAACTGTAGCATTTATTTCGTAAGGATAATTGTTATAAATGTCACACACACACACTGGTTAGAAAAAGCAATTATTTCAGAGGAACGTGTGAAAAATAATAGTTAGAGAATTAATTTTAGATTTTAAGGACTGATTATACGAAGGGGTTAAGACAGAAAAGTAGTGTATTATATTAAAAAATATATATAAAGGGTGTTTCAAGTAGAGATACTTTTTCCATACCCCTTTTTTGACAGATCACATGTGAGTCGTGTCATGCTGTCATGTCATTTTTGTTTAGTACTGTTTGGCATTTCATAATGGAAAGACTTACGCCTGGATCGCTTCGCTCTATGGGCTCTTGAAAAGTTCCAAGAAGTTCGGACGTTTTCGATGCAAATTTTGTTTAGCGATGAGGCCCATTTCTGGCTCAATGGATATGTAAATAAACAAAATTGCCGCATTTGGGACGAAGAGCAACCTGAAGAGATTCAAGAGCTGCCATACAGAAAAAATAACGGTTTGGTGGTGGTTTGTGGGGCGGTGGAATCATCGGTCCATATTTCTTTAAAAATGGTGCTGGTGCGAATGTAACCGTCAATGGCAACCGTTAGCGTGCCATGATAACCGACTATTTGATATCTGAAATTGAAGCTCGTGATCTCGGCGACATTTGGTTTCAGCAAGACGGCGTCACTTCCCACATATCGCATCAATCAATGGATTTATTGAGAGAACATTTCGGTGAGCACATAATTTCACGTTTTGGGCCGGTCGAATGGGCACCAAGATTGTGTGATATCACACCGTTAGACTTTTTCCTATAGGGATATGTAAAGTCTAAAGTTTATGCGTACAAACCCGCTTCGATTCAGGCCTTGGAGGAAAACATCACGCGCTTTATGCGCCAGTTACCAGTCGAAATGCACTAACGAGTCATCGAAAATTGGACTCAACGGATAGACCATATGCGACGTAGCAACGGCCAACATTTGATTGACATAATTTTCAAAAAATAAATGCCAAAGAATGTGCTTTCATTCCCCATTAAATTTAAATTTTCTGTGTTTTTTTCTTAAAAAAAAAGTAGGGAACCACGAAATGGATCACCCCTTATTTATTATCAATATGTGGTAAGACACATGTGTGAAAGTTTTTCAAACACTTTAAGAATTTCTATTTTATCATTTATTTTTTTACCTTCAAGCAACTAATGCAGGATTACTTCAGGCACTTCCAAAAGCACGTTAGCTATGTACTCAATAGAGTTAAGTTATAATCTAAAGGAAAGAAATTTTTAAATTTGGAATAGAAAGGTAATTACTAAAACTAAGAGGAATTGGAATGAAGTAGCTAGCGCCTCAAACCGTACATGGTACCTTGGATGTGCACGAGATACTGTAGTTCTGTAGAAAACTGTGGTCGTAGATATACGAGTAAGTGCAGTTTAACTAAGTCAATATTGTGTTATGGAATTTAGTTATGGGTCACTTAGTAGCACCTGATAACAGTAGCACATGATAACAGGTGCTACCTGGTGTATATAGAAAATTCGATTATATACTATGAGACTATGACTAGACTATGTCTGGAGTATGTCTAGACTATGACTAGACTATAAGTAGACTATGACTAGACTATGACTATACTATGACTATACTATGACTGGACTATGACTAGACTATGACTAGACCATGACTAGGCTATGCCTAACTATGACTAGACAATAATTATACTATGATTAGACTATGACTAATTTATTTAAAAGAAATGTTTCAACAACTATTTACCTGCTTCAAGAACTAATTTATAGCTTTCATGATTAAAAAAGTTTATATTTAATTTTTTGCCAACAATTATCACATACATTTTATTTTACCTTTTTTTACATAATTTTTACAACTAATTTTTTTTTGATAATTAACATTTTTCTAATAATAATTTTAATTTAAGAAATTAAAGATGAAAAAATTTTACATAAAGTTTTTTATAGTGATAGTTTTCATTCTCTTTGTCAGGTTTTAGGACAGAAATGCTGAACAACATTTATACAGATTTAGATTACGGCAATAGCTTTTATTTTAAAACAATTTTTTAAATTAAAAAAAAAAAAATAAATAAATAAAATTAAATAATTAAAAATTTTTATTCTTGTGCGTCACGTCATCCATTTGCTTGTCTGTTGAATTTCATTCTTAAAAAATTTCATGTTTTGCCACAAATACCCCCACTATCTCATGACTTAAGAGCTGCATTATCTGCTGCACCCTCAGCAGGAGCTGCTTGGTGCACTTGCGCAACATGCAAAAGTTGTTCTAATTCTACTGACTTAGGCACCACAATATCATCCTCCAATCCCTGATCTATACTTTCACAGCGCATAAAGGATTGTCTGCGACGGCGACATGCCAAGCTGGTAGAAGGTTGCGGTTCCTCAATTATATCGTCCTCCGCCTCAGCCTCTGCCTCCGCTTCGGCTGCATGTATAGTGGCCTCAACCACACCATCGCCATCACAGCTACTAACATGTGTTACTTTGATGTGAACATTTTCTGTATTCAAAGTTTCAATACGTTCCAGACTGGCTGGCAAGGCATGCCCCTGCTGGTGTTCCGGGGATCTAGAAAGTTTACTATTTCTTCTAACAGCAGGCACTTCTTCCAATTTAATCTTTTCCTTTTCATGCCTTAACCTCTGCTCTTCATCGATATGTACGAGTAAAAAAGGCAGTTTCAGCGATAACTCACCACCCATGCCAGACAGGGTCAATTTAACTTTTACATAATACGAAACATAAATGGCAAAAACATTTCGTTCATCGCTATTGGTGGGGGCATGAGTGATAGCGGCATTCAAAGCGGTTGGAGGTATAAGTACCCCAGGACTTGAACATTTGTTGGGAGAATGATTGGCTTGCATTAAAAAATGGGGTGTGCGTAGAGCGGAGGCTGCTATGTCAGCTGTTATTTCATCCGGTTCAGTGCTTCTTTGTAGAGTGTCTTCTAAGGCAATCCAGTTTTTAGTCGCACCCCGTTGAGGCTTTAAAGTGACGGTGGTATTGAGAGTAGTGCCAGGTGCAACATGTTGGTCTATAGGTGGTGGTGAAACGCTGTCCGAATCGGCTACAACATTCTTAAATTTTCCGTTGTTAAACATGCAGACATCGACGTGCTGGATGGCACAGACCTGAAAAGAGGAAAATAAAATATTCTTAAATAGTGTTAAGTCAAAAAAGTTTTAAAAAGGTTATCTAAGAAGTCTAGGAAAGAGCCAAATTCAGAATATTTTTGTGTGAATATTCGATTCTTTTAGACAGGATTACGGCTATATTTAATGTGACAAATCTATAACTATGCTATGATTTGACTGTGTGTAGTCTCTACTTAACTATGACTATTCTATGACTAGATGTATTTAGACTATGAGCAGAATATGAGAACACTATGAATAAAGTATAAACTATAACTGCCGCATGAAGAGTCCTTTATTGGATTGTAACTAGACTATAGCTAGTCCAAAAAAAAAACTATGGGAAGGCTATGACTGGGCTAGAAAACAAATAGATTATAACAAATCTATGACTAGTCATTAACTAGACAGATTTTTGAGAGACTATGAGTAGACTATGACTAGACTATCACATGACTATGACTTGACTTGACTATGACTATACTAAGACTAGTCTATGACTAGACTATGACTTGACTATTACTAGACTATGACTTGACTATAAATGGGCTATGACTAGACAATGACTGGACTATGACTAGACTAGACTATGACGGCTATAACTAGACTATGACTAGACTATGACTAGACTATGACTAGACTATGACTAGACTATGACTAGACTATGACTAGACTATGACTAGACTATGACTAGACTATGACTAGACTATGACTAGACTATGACTAGACTATGACTAGACTATGACTAGACTATGACTAGACTATGACTAGACTATGACTAGACTATGACTAGACTATGACTAGACTATGACTAGACTATGACTAGACTATGACTAGACTATGACTAGACTATGACTAGACTATGACTAGACTATGACTAGACTATGACTAGACTATGACTAGACTATGACTAGACTATGACTAGACTATGACTAGACTATGACTAGACTATGACTAGACTATGACTAGACTATGACTAGACTATGACTAGACTATGACTAGACTATGACTAGACTATGACTAGACTATGACTAGACTATGACTAGACTATGACTAGACTATGACTAGACTATGACTAGACTATGACTAGACTATGACTAGACTATGACTAGACTATGACTAGACTATGACTAGACTATGACTAGACTATGACTAGACTATGACTAGACTATGACTAGACTATGACTAGACTATGACTAGACTATGACTAGACTATGACTAGACTATGACTAGACTATGACTAGACTATGACTAGACTATGACTAGACTATGACTAGACTATGACTAGACTATGACTAGACTATGACTAGACTATGACTAGACTATGACTAGACTATGACTAGACTATGACTAGACTATGACTAGACTATGACTAGACTATGACTAGACTATGACTAGACTATGACTAGACTATGACTAGACTATGACTAGACTATGACTAGACTATGACTAGACTATGACTAGACTATGACTAGACTATGACTAGATTATGACTAGATACGACGACTATAAGTAGGATATGAATAGACTTTGACTTGACTTCAGTGACCAGACTATGCTACGACTGGACTCTTTTTAAACTATGTCTTGACTATGAATAGACTATGTCTAGTCTATGACTTAAGTATCAAGAAACTTTTAGTAGACTATGACCTGACTATGTTTGGGCTATGATTGGCTATATGTGCCTAGAGTACAGCTTTACTAAGGCTAGGCTATGGCTGGACTTTTGTTAAACTATGATTTCAATATGTCTAGAATATTACTAGACTATCACTGAACTACATATAGGCTATGACTATATTATCACTAGGAATGGACTTTGACTATATTAATACTAGACTGTGACTTGATTATAACTATTCAATGATCAGAGGTAGAACGATGTAATAAGAAGCAATGAAAATAAACTAAAGAAATTGTAGCATACTTTATGGCTTTCAGTAATGTTAATGATTGTCTTGGGTGTGCAGGTATTTGGTTTTAAATTGCAATTAAATATTTATATTTTTGTTTATTAATTATTTTGTTAAGTTTTTTGTTTATATTTTATTTTATTTTTTAAATTAAGAGATTATTATATTTTAAATAAAAAATAATAAGTATTTTACTGTGAGTAATTTTTTAATTATAATTTTTTGAGTTTGCTTTACATTCTTCTATCATATTTTTTGACTTGGTTCGGAGAGTTTTAAAGAGAATAACGAATTCTTAGCAAACGCAAGCATACTTCTAAACTTAATATAATAATAAGATAAAAAACATAAAAAATTTTAGTTGCCTTAAAGTATGCTTTTGATTAATTGTTTATTATATATTATGAAAAAAAAAATGGTTTTATTAAAAACATAAATTCTGTCACTGATGGTTTGTAAGTGAAGTAGTTTTTAATGCGTAACAATATAATTAGTTCGCTATTTTTATAAAAAAGGTAATAATATGCATTAATAAATTATTATTGTTTAGAGTTAAGCATTGACTGCTCCATAAAGTATACTTTACTTATGACAAATTAGTTTTTTATTGCCTGCACTAAAGGGCGGCCGAATAAATATTATATCATTTCAATTAATTGCTATGTTAAAAGTGTTAAAAGAACTTTAAACCTCAATAAATATTCATTAGTAAATGTACTTTTTACAAAACTTGCAATTAAAGCTTATTTTTATTTAATGTAAAAATTACATAAAAAATATTTATATGTAGATGCCTTTAACACTACAAATATATTATTTATGCCTTGATTCCTTTCATTTATATATTTTTTTTTAATATTTTATTATGTTGAGAGCCATAAAAATATAATACGCTATAATAAAGTTTTGTAATAAAATACTTATAAATTGCTAGCATAACTTAAGGCGCCCTTTATAATATATGAATTAAAAAAAAAACTCATAAAATCTTAAAAAAAACTAAAAGTACTCCAGTGTGAATTTATTTTAAGGTACTTTTAACAAAGCACTATGGGACAGAATCAAAGTATTTTAAAAATTATTCTTACATTTCTCAACGGCTAGACTGCTTGACATACAAATTTACACTTTAGCCTGAGTCCTCTAACATCAAAAATATATTTTTTGTGACTTGATTGTTGTAATTTATATTTTTGCGAATTTTATTTTATTACCAAAAACAAACATGATACAGTATAATACAGTTTTGTTATAAAATACTTATAGACTAGAGGGTGATCCATTTCGACGTCCTTTTTGCAATAGGTTTTTTTTTGACAGATCACGTGTGAGTCATGTCATGCTGTCGTGTTATTTTTGTTTAGTATTGTTTGCCATTTTAAATGGAAAGACCTACATCTGAATCGCTTCGCTCTATGGGCTCTTGAAAAGTTCCAAGAAGATCCGACGTTTTCGGTGCAAATTTTGTTTAGCGATGAGGCCCATTTCTGGCTCAATGGGTATGTAAACAAACAAAATTGCCGCATTTGGGACGAAGAGCAATCTGAAGAGATTCAAGAGCTGCCACTTCATCCAGAAAAAAACAACGGTTTGGTGGTGGTATTTGTGGGCCGGTGGAATTATCGGTCCATATTTCTTTTAAAATGATGGCGGTGTGAACGTAACCGTCAATGGCGACCATTATCGTGCCATGATAACCGATTAACTGATGCCTGATATTGAACCTTGTGATCTCGGCGACGTTTGGACGGCGCCACTTCCTACAGATCGCATCAATCAATGGATTTATTGAGAGAACATTTCGGTGAGCACATAATTTCAAGTTTTGGGCCGATCAATTGGCCACCAAGATCGTATGATAGCACACCGTTAGACTTTTTCCTGTGGGGATATGTAGAGTCTAAAGTTTATGCGGACAAACCCGTTTCGATTCAGGCCTTGGAGAAAAACATCACGCGTGTCATTCGCCAGTTACCAGTGGAAATGCTCGAACGAGTCATAGAAAATTGGACTCAAGGGATAGACCATCTGCGACGTAGCAACGATGATAGACATAATCTTCAAAAACTAAATGCCAAAGAATGTACTTTCAAATGATAATAGAAATTCTCTATTAAATTTGAATTTTCTGTGTTTTTTTCTTTAAAAAAGTAGGGAACCTCGAAAGGGATCACCCCTGATAATGGCGCATTTAAAAACCTATAAATTATAAAGAAAAACTCATAAAATATTAGTTTAAAGTGCTTTTAACAATGCACAGTGGCGCAGAATCAAAGTATTTCATAAGATGCTTAACAAATACATTTATTTTTTTTGGTTAAGTTAGGGCTTTAAGAAATTTTGTTTAAAACAAGATTTTAAATTTAACATGGCCGAGGTGACTTTATTCCAGAGATTGTAATGATTATGAGTTTTATTTTAAAACTTGGGTTTTAATGATTATTTCTTGATTTTTATTTTCTACTCAAAGAATAAAAATTATTCTCTGAGCTTTATTTAATGCTTAGAACATAACGATTATGTATTAAGTTTTATTTTCTGCTTTGGGAATAAAAATTATTCTCCGAGTTTTATTTTCTGCTCAGAGAATAAAAATTATTGTCTGAGTTTTATTCTTTGCTCGCCATTTAATGATTGATGTTTAATGATGTTTAATGCTCGCCATTTAATGATTGATGTTTAAGTTTTATTTTCTGATTGAAGAATAAAAATTACTTTCTGGGTTTTATATTTCACTTAGAAATTAAGGATTATTTTCAAAGTTTTATATTTCGCTTAGAAAATAATAATTATTTCTTGAGTTTTATTTTTTACTTAAAAATAAAAATTATTTCTTTCTTTTGTTAATTTGGACATATGTAAGTATATAAATAGTACTTTGTGGAACTTTTTTACTGAAACACATATCTCACTGAAACCCTATCTCAAATAACGATACTAATATTATTTCTATGTGTTTCAGTAAAAAAGTTCCAAAAAAGTACCAAAGTACACGTTTTATCCCCCAAATATTGAAATGAAGAAAAAGTACCAAACACTAGTTTGATACTTTTACTATATCAAAAGAATGCCAACTAAACTAATTTCTATGTTTTTAGTAAAAAAGTTCCACAAAGTACTATTTATATACTTACATATGTCCAAATTAACAAAAGAAAGAAATAATTTTTATTTTTAAGTAAAAAATAAAACTCAAGAAATAATTATTATTTTCTAAGCGAAATATAAAACTTTGAAAATAATCCTTAATTTCTAAGTGAAATATAAAACTCAGAAAGTAATTTTTATTCTTCAATCGGAAAATAAAACTTAAACATCAATCATTAAATGGCGAGCAAAGAATAAAACTCAGACAATAATTTTTATTCTCTGAGCAGAAAATAAAACTCGGAGAATAATTTTTATTTTCCCAGCGAAAAATAAAACTCAACAACTAATCATTGATGTCTGAGGAAAAAATAGAACTCGAAAAATAATTTTTATTTTTGATTTTTTTCAATAAAACTTAAAAAATAAAAATCATTGGCGGAACGGACAGTCCCCTTAAAGACGATTGCAATGGTGTACTCCTTGTACATGTAACATATCCCTAACATAATGATTTTTTTCTTTTAAAATGTGATGGATAATCATTATTTGCGATCCCTGCTTTATTCGAGAAAGTTATGGAAAGTTACTGATGAAAACCTAAATATCTTGTGCCACCTAGATTTAGATACGTCTATACTAAGCCCTTATAAAACTTTATGATAAGCTCACTAACCGTCTAAAGATGACAATTTTATTTCCAAAAAATATTGTCAGTCTTCACCACTGTACGTGATGATAGCTAATATACATACCTAAATATATTTATTGTATCTTGTAAATGAAAATAATTTCGTTAGATGGTGATATTTCCTACACAAACAACTTTTAACTGTTAAAGTTTATGGCATACTTATTTAAAAGTTATTGATTAAAAAGTACAACATACTTTTAGGTAGCGAACAGAAAACGTAACACCAACGTTGCTATAACTTTAATTGAAAAACTAAGTAAAATGTTAAATTGTAAATGCTAAGTTACTCGCAATATGTACATACATACATACATACATACATACATACATACATACATACATACATACATACATACATACATACATACATACATACATACATACATACATACATACATACATACATACATACATTCTAATAAACATATAAAAGACCATCGTTATAAAACAATAATTTAAAAGTAAAGTATACTTTTAGGAATTTAATTTATTTACTTAAACATATAATTGCTTCTAAAACTTTTTTTGTAAAGAAGTTCATTGAAATTTAATGCCAAACTAATGCAGTTAATATACAAAAGAATGTCAAGTTATGGAAAACAAAGTCCACTGGGAACGCGTAGGATGTTATCTATACATATGTATGTATGTAATGTAGGGGGAATATCGAAGCAGACCACTTCTATAATGGGTCCCCTTACGACCCCCTTCCGTCCTCTATGATTACAGGCAACTGAAATGTAATTTACGACAACATACTTACATTGAGTCATGTGCTACAACCAGCCCTTAATCTTGACTTTAGTGATTTTAGACTGTCGACTGGTAACTGTCGGCCTTCTTTCTCATCACGCAGTCTCTAGTAATTGCTAGCATTTGTTCAAGGTTCAAGTCCCCCATGGTATCCACAAGTCGTCCTGAGTCTTATGCTAGCCAGTGCTGGACATTCACACACAATGTGCGCTGCCATATCAGCCTCTTTCCTTTCCCCGTCTCCTCTTCTGCCTGTGCCTCTCATTTTTAGGCATGAGCTGTAGAGACTCCGACTCGACGTTGAAGGAACGTTTTGAGGTGTCTGTTTTCGAAAAGGATTTGCCTAAGCCCACAGGGACAGGTGCGTCCAATTCATCCACATTTATCTCCATAGCCGCAGGAGTATCTTCATAGACTGACCAGTCCACCCCTTGCGGAGATTCTTTGTCATTCTCTTTCGATATCTTCCCATGGTCAGTGGCAACTGGAGATCCTAAAGTGATTAACCTCTCCACCTCTAACGAGGCTTTCTTGTCCATCCCTACCGAAATATCCCGGTTCAACGCCATAAGAGAACCTTTAAAGATTAACCTGTTCACCCCTGGCGAGGCGTTCCTGTCCATTCCTTCTGAAGTCTTCCCTAGGCCGTTATTGGAGAAAACGTTTTCCACCCACACAGAGCTCCTTATGCGTGGGTAAGTCTACATTGAAACTGGAGGTCGACTGGTATCCAGAATTCGCATACTAAAGGCCAAGCACGCTCTTGACCACGCAGCCATGGCGTATGCTGTTCTATACATGGATTAGGGGAGCTGCTAACGACTAGTCCTCTTTAACCACTAACTAACCATTCAGGTTTTCGGCACAGCTACCAACCACCTTAACCTTACAAGTGGGATTTACAGAAAGTATATATCTAAGAGTCTTAAGATTTGGTGTGGACTACTTTGAAAGCAAAATCAAACAAAATATTGTCAGAACGCACACAACGTGTGTGGGCACAGCTAGTACTTAATATAACTTATTTATAAACCAAAAAACATTATTCTCTTTCAAGATTTCTAGCTAATTGCAAAACTAATATTGTTGATATTATGGAAAAGTTTTATTAAACAATTCATTCATTTCCATTTAATTTTTAACTTATATCGTCTGCACCTAAAGCTTGATTTGTTGTTATTTTATGCCAATGAGAAAATGTTAGTTACAAAATATTTGTTTTTGTTTTTTCCTGCAGCAACAAATATTAACATAACTTTGCTTTTAGTGAAACACATTTAGCCAATTGAAATAACAGCAAATCATTAGGAGCTACTTATTAGTTTTTATGTTGCATATTTTTAGGAGAGAAGGAAAAAGTTAAAAAATCTTAAAAAAAAAGTTTTTAAACTTTGTTTGTTTTCGCGTTGTGGCTCTTTAAAATAACTTAAAATCAGAGATGCACAGATGCACACACAAACAATTGTTTGTAAGCTCGACATGTTCTCTTTAGTTTAGTCGTTCAACAGACGTTGGTGAATGCACATGTTAGCGGATGCCTATGAATCTTTTTTTCAATTTTTATTCAGTTACAGTGGTCAATGTAAGTAAACATGGAATTAAAAAATTATTTTATGATGAACAATGCTTTTGGAAATGTTCAATGTCTTTTATGTCATCGAACATTTAAAAGCTATAGAGAAAATGTTATTAAAAGGCATTATGAATCTTTCCATTCTGACATAAATAAATATAATGATGACGAGAAAAAAGAGCTTTTTAATAGATCTAAAAAAATATTTTTAGAAAAATTAAGGCGATGGCTAGAATTGGAAGAAACCAATGAAAACAAGTAAAAGTGCTATATTCGGCCGTGCCGAATCTTCTATACCCTTCACCACGGTGATTTTATTTATACAGACATGTACAGCATTATATTGTTGACTCTTTATTTAAATAAAATCGTATAAGAAAAAATCATTATTCATGAGTTAAAGAAATAGAAGACAAATGAAAACAAATTCCGTTGGCTACAATTGTCACCGTGTTGTCAGCTACTTAATGATATTGAAGCCGACGCTACATCGTAAACTCTGACATTGTTGTAGAAATACTTATTTTGCTTTTATAAAATTAAATAACTTTTTCAAAAACTTATAAATATCTCCTCCAAAACTTTTTGTTTGTATGTGAATTTGTAATTTACAATAATAATGTAATTTGTGACATTTTCTTTTGTTGAATAAAATAGAAATTGGCCTAAGTTGACGACATCCACAACGGTGGTCGTGTAGCCATGTAGCTATACTGTCTTCAAAAAAAAAAAAAAAACGTTTACCTATAAACGTGTGTATTTTATTTTTGGCAGTTTTTACCCGGTATACTGATGATGTCTATGTGTTTAATGAACCTAGGTTTTAAACAAAGATCTCATCTATTTTAAATCAATCGCATTTAAAAAAAAATCAAACGCATTTAAAAAAATATGTTACTCTATATACACACATACATACATATGTATATTCTTAATATTAAATATATGTTATGTTACAGACATGATTTTCATTTTCAAAGAAATATTGAAATTGTTGTTTTAATTTTTCGAAAATTGTGTGTAAAAATTTTTTGTAAAAATATTTTTTTAAAAATTTTTTGTAAAATTTTATTCGAAAATTTTTTCTGTAAAATATCTTTTTGAAAATGCTTTGTAAATTTTTTTGTAAATATTTTTGAAAAAAATTAAAAAATTTTTTTTAAAAATTTTTTTTAAAAAATTTTTTTAAAAATTTTTTTTTAAAAATTTGATTGAAATTTTTTTGTTAAATTTTGGACCTTTCTCCAATCTATTGAGTTAGAATGGTCAGACTAAAGCAAAAAGAAATCCTTACAAAAAAAAAAAAATTTCATCATATTGACACATGGGGGGCCCTTTTAACTGCTCCTATTTGTCAGTGGGTACCCTGTGGGTCCATTGGCTACCTCTATGCGTATTGCTTCCTATTAAGGTCTCTAATACAAATCAAAGCAGAAAAACCCTACCAATCTAAAAACAAACAAAAATCGCCCCTCGCAGGGGGTTATTGATCCCCCGAGATCTGTATGCACTCCTTGCGATCTACCTGTCACACTCTAATATTTATTTGACAAAAAAAGGCAAAACAGAATCATTAAAGCCGAAAAAATTTAAAAAAAAACGTAAAAAAAAAACGTAAAAAATATAGGTGGGCGTGGTTTTTGGCCCGTAGCCTCCAAAGGAATGATCCGATGTTGCTGAATTGCAATACCAAAATTTTCGAAACTATGCCTGACAGATTGGTGTGCTTAAATTTTTTGTATCTCTTTTGATGCCTTGGAAAATGACATTACCACACTAACACGGACAGACGGACAGACGGACAGACAGACGGACAGACGGACATCGCTTAATCAACTTCTCTATGTATAAGGATCCAGAATATATATACTTTATGGGGTCGGAAATGAATATTGTAGAAATTACACACGGAATGACAAACTTATATATACCCTTTCCACCTGTGGTGAAGGGTATAATGAAAAAGATTTTAATTTAAGAGGAAAAATTCCAAGTATGGTGGTTCTAGATATTGTCGGGCAAGGCAGACCTTTTACTGATGGAATTTTTATTAAAGAATTATTAAGTAAAATGTAAATGTAGTGTAAAGTAAAAATGAAGATTGCGGATCGAATAATCAATAAAATTCGAGGGGGGGGGGGGGGGGGGGGGGGAAATCATTCGCTTACGCATAGAAATTTGTTATCCTTCCTAAAATCCAAAAATGCTTTATACCATAATTTAAAAATGCTTACCGAGGTTCGGTGGCTAAGTAGAGGACAGACTGTTTAATTTAAGAAAAGAAGTTCTTGAGTTAATGGAGATGGAAAAAATTGATAAATGCTTATCAGAGTATCTTAAAAACGATCACTTTATTTCTGATTTAGCATTTTTATCAAATACCACTGATTTACTTAATGATTTTAATTTAGAATTACAAGGCAAAGAAAAAATATAAACGATATGTCCATAAAAATTTTCAATTTCAAAACTAAATTATATTTGTTGTTATCACAAATTAAGTTAGGCGATTTCAGAGACATTCGGAAAACTTCCCTAATTATGAACCAGCAGAGAAAGGTTAGAACCCTTGATTATATTATGATATTCGAAACCTTTTTTTTAATTTTGAAGATAGGTTTCAGTTGAGAATTATTGTTGACATTAGTAAATATGAATACAAAATACAAATATAACTTATTGCGAACTTCAGCTGGAGGCTACCGAAAGGAGGAAAAAGGAAATTTATTTGCTGCACATTTGAAAAAGGTTTTTACCCCAAATATATCGACTGATATAGTTGAGTTGCCAGTTCTCGAGGCTAGTGCTGCAGTACCGATAAGATTTGAATTTGATGATCTTGAAAAGGCAATAACGGATTTGAACACCAAAAAAGCCCCTGGCGTTGATAAAACCAGTAACAAGATGTTAATTGAGTTGCCCCGTGTAGCTTGCAGAATCGTTCTTTTTATTTTTAATGCCATTTTACGTTTTGAGTACTTTCCCACAGATTGGAAGGTGTCCTTGGTTACCATGATTCCTAAACCAGGAAAAGACCACACAAAAATTGAATCATACAGACCTATAAGCCTTTTGTCATATTTGACAAAAAGCTGTTTGAAGGGTGTTAATAACTAAGCTTAACCCTATTCTAAGAAACAAAGGATGTATTCCAAACCATCAATTCGGCTTCAGGAAAAAACATAGTACGATCGAACAAACTCACAGGTTAGTCAATGTTGTTAAGAAGACATTTGCAGAGAGAAAATACTGCTCTGCGCTTTTCATCGACGTTTCTCAAGCATTTGATAAGGTATGGCATGAAGGCCTAATATATAAGCTAAAACTGAACTTGCCCGTAAACCTATATAAGCTGCTAGATAGTTATTTAATTGAACGAAAATTTATTGTAAAAGAAGGAGATTTTTTGAGCTCACCCCAGCCAATCGAAGCCGGAGTTCCCCAAGGTAGTATATTGGGGCCCTTTTTATACTTATTGTATAATTCAGACATGCCAACTAGTAACCGAGTTCACACATCGACATTTGCTGACGACACAGCTTTTTTGAGCATTCACGAAAGACCCGAAGTAGCATCACGATATTTACAAGACCACATATCCAATTTAGAAAAATGGTTGAAGAAATGGAGAATAAAAGTGAATGAACAAAAATGTACTCACATAACTTTCACACTGCGCAGAAAATCTTGTCCCCCTATTCGGATAAATAACCAAACGATACCTCAGCTTTCAGACGTCAAATATCTCGGCATACATCTTGACCGGCGCCTTACATGGAAACGGCACATAGAAACAAAGTTAACACAAATGAAGTTGAAAGCAGTCCAACTAAACTGGCTAATTGGCAGAAATTCTACTCTAGCTTTAGACTGCAAACTTTATTATACAAGTCAATTCTAAAACCAATATGGTGTTATGGCATTCAATTTTGGGGCACTGCCTCAGCTACCAACGTAGAAAAAATTCAAAGGCGCCAAAATAAGATTCTTCGTATAATTACCTCTGCTCCTTGGTATATAAAAAAACTCGAACATCCATAAAGATCTAAACGTGCCATCTGTTAAAGCAGAAATAGCGAAACTTGCCATAAGGTATTTAAAGAAGCTTGAAACTCATCCGAATCCACTGGCCCGTAACATACTAACTGAACCTGGTTACATTCGACTAAGAAGGAGGGACACTGCTTCTCTCATCCGTACATCAGAGGGATAACCCACAAATTACAGTAACCGTGAAACATACGTTTTTTTTTTGTCCAGCACTGGTTGGACTTAACAAGTATATTTTTAGACTTAAGATATGAGTAATTATTGATAGTTCAATTATATTGAAGATACAATAAATAAAAATTGCGAAAAAAAAATATTACGTAGCGAGTTAAAAGCTCTACCGGAAATAGGCAGGGTATTATTTTAAAAAACTTTGGATAACTTGGCCTATCCTGAACTCAAAAAAAAAAAAAAAAAAAAAATCTTTAAAAATTCTTTAATTTTTCCCGTCCACATACTTATGTGAACAAATTTTTTCGGACTTAAAATTCATTTATACTAAACAACATAATACGACTTTGAAAAATATATTTTTTTCCTTTACGAAACTGTCATAACAGCATTAACGAAGACAATTTCCTTTGATTTAATTTTTCAACGAAAAACTTTGCGGTTACTTTTGCTTATCACGGTATTTTAAAATTGCTCTCAAATTCTTACCAATACTAGTACAAAATAAATTTGAGCATCACTGCTTAAAATGCATGTCAGAGTTCTCAGTCTATAAATATAAATTTTTTTAATTGTCTCTTAGGATAAACTTTTATATCAAAATTGCAGAAGGTTGCAGCATCACATAAGCATATGTCGAAAACGGTTATTTCGATTTGTTTAATTCGAAAATTCCAAAAATCTAGATACAAATTATTTTCAAGTCTTACATAAATAATTTTTCAATCTGCTTAAAATTTTTAAAAGAAAAAAATATGTTTTATGTAAAAAAATATTATTTATGTAAAAAATATTTTTTACATAAAAAATATTTAAAAAATAAAAAATATTTTTACATAAAAAATATTTTTATGTATAAAATATTTTTTAAAAAATATTTTTACATAAAAAATATTTTTATGTATAAAATATTTTTTAAAAAATATTTTTTACATAAAAAATATTTTTTTTACTTAAAAAATATTTTTTACATAAAAAATATTTTTTACATAAAAAATATTTTTTACATAAAAAATATTTTTTTACATAAAAAATATTTTTTAAAAAATATTTTATATATTTTATACATAAAAATATTTTTTTACATAAAAAATATTTTTTTTACATAAAAAATATTTTTTACATAAAAAATATTTTTTAAAAAATATTTTATACATAAAAATATATTTTATGTAAAAATATTTTTTATTTTTTATGTAAAAAATATTTTTTATGAAAAAAAAAATATTTTTATGTAAAAAAAAATATTTTTATTAAAAAAAATATTTTTAATGCAAAATCTAACAATTTCTATTTCAAAAAATCAAAAGAAAAACTTTTAACGGTATGTATACCGTTCTTACTCTATAGGAATAAAAACAAATATCTTGCAAAAAAAGTTTCTCAATAAATTGTTTTTCGCGTACGCTATGTGGCACCATGGCTGCCGAAAGCACATATCTGAAATACTAGAACCTTCCCCTTGAGACACAAAAAAAAAAAAAATAGTTAGTTTGTATCATAATGCTTACGATAACACATTTACAAGTTGGAATCATCATTAAGCAACATTAAACAACAATCACTTATTCTGTACTCGTTGTACGGCCGGCATCTTTCTGAGGGTACCATGTATGGGAGGTACGACGCCTACTTTTAACATCTTGCTTGACTATGTACATTAATAAGGGGGTTCATTGTATAGAGTTTGAACGTCTTAGGTGTGATAGTATCTTAGGTACAAGATAATAGCTTCTCACTTTATATGGGAGGTACCACGCCCATATTTCCATTCTGAACTAGTATTCGCCAGACTATGGAAATAAATAAAGAGGGTTAATTGTACTAAAATTCTATACTCTTTATACCCGTATTATAGTTTTATGGTATACGATTATGTTTTTCACTATGTATGGAAGAAGTACCACGCCCACTTTTGCAATCCAGCCAGTTTATTGCTCGACTATGCACATAAATAAGCGGATTATTCTTACAAAATTTCAGCACTCTTAATGTAATACATTACCCAGGTTTATAATAATAGCTGCTCACTTTATGTGGTAGATGCCACGCCCATTGTTCCGAATCGGACTGGTACCTCGTACACTGTCCAAATAAATAAAGGGGTTATTTGTAAGACTGTACTCTACCTGTTCTAGTTCTCTAGATACCTGATAATAATTTTTAACTTTGTATGGGAGTTACCACGCCCACTTTGCCATTCCAGCCAGGTTATAGCTCTCTATCACGCCTATCTCTATAATCCGTTTCGTCTTCTACTAGACTATGCATATACATAAAGAAGTTATTTGGACGAAATTTCTAGACTCTACTTGATCTCGCTTTTCAGTTACACGATAATAATTTTTCACTTTTTACGGGAATACCACGCCCACTGTGCCAATCCACCCAGACTTGCCTATGTACATTAATAAGGGGTTTTTTTTAAATTTCAAGCACTTTACGTATGGCAGTTAGCTGGGTATGCGATAATAGTTTTATATGAGGGATGCCACGCCCATTTTTATAATCCAATATGGTATCTGATGTACTTCGCAAATAAATAAAAGGGCTGGTTGTGCAAAACCTCAAGACGCTACCTGTACCAGGTCTCTAGGTACACGATAACTATTTATGGGAAGTATCACGCCCACTGCGCCAATCCAGCCAGTGTTTGGCTCATCTATGCACTATTGTAAGGGGTTATTAATATAAATTTCAACACTCTACGTGTCACAGTTCGTTAGGTATGCAGTAATAGTTTTTCACTTTATATGGGAGGTGCCACGCCTATTTTTCAATCCGATATGATATATGATGGACTTTGCAAATAAATAAAAAAGCCTGTTGAATCAATGTTTTTTTAGTTCTCTAGGTACACATTAATATTTTTTCACTTTTTATGGGAAGTACCACGCCCACTGTGCCAATACAGCCATTGTTTGGCTCAACTAGGCTCATTCATGAGAGGTTATTTATAGAAATATCAATACTTTACGTGTTGCAGTTCGTTAGGTAGGCTATAATAGTTTTTTTCTTTATATGAGAGGTGCCACGCCCATTGCTCTAATCCAGTATTATGTGTTTTGCTAGACTGTCCGTATTAACAACAGGGTTTTTTGTACACAGTTTCAATGCTTTACCTATACATATATTTAATAATATATATTTTTTTTTGTGTGCCACGCCCATACAAATATTAAAAAAAATATCAACAAATATACCAATATAAAAAGAAACAAATATACCAACAAACACAGTTGATATTTATATAGGCGACTAGCTGTGCCCATAAGCGTTGTGTGCGTTCTGACAATTTTTTTTGCGTTTTTGCTCTAAAAGTAAGCCACACCAAATTTATTACTTTTACATATTTACTTTATATAAAGGTACCCATCCCTGGATAAATTTCTAAATTTTATATAAAATTCTAAAATTCTAAAAATTATTGTAAAGCTCTGTAAAAAATGTTTAATAGAAATTTTATTCAATTGACTCTTTGGAAGTAAGTAGTACATATTTTGTGATTATTTTAAAACAGCGCCATCTATTGCGCAACCGTGTTTAAAATATACCGCTTTAAAATCATTTATTCATTATTTTAAAACCGCGCCATCTGTTGAGCAACCGTGTTTAAAATATCCTGCTTTCCATTCATATTTTGTCATTATTTTAACACATTATTGTAATTAGAAGATGCCTTAAAGTATGCAGTACCTTCAAATGGGTGAAAATTTCTTGGAAATAAAATATTTTTGCAGAAAGGATCGTATCCTATATTGGAATCAGAATACTAAGGTACCTCCTCACAAAGTTTTAATTGCTTTGATTAAAGAAAGCTATAACCATGCCAGGTGCTTTGCCCTTCATAAGGGAAATCTTTCTGATCCGTTTATGGTGAAAAGCGGATTGCGCCAGGGTTGCATATTGTCACCTCTTTTATTTCTAGTGGTTATGGAAGATGTTCTCAATGATATTGAAAATAAAAGACAGGGAACACAATGGCAAATCAACAATCGTTACCTTAATTACCTGGCTTACGCAGACGATATCTGCTTACTTTCACACAAACTTATTGATCTTAAGCAAACAACTACAAAACTTCAAGAAAAGCTTCAATACACAGGTCTAAAAATAAATGCAGCCAAAACAAAAACACTAAGTATCGATACAACAACAGTTCCAATGACCATCAACAACCAAACATTTGACACAACTGACCAATTTTGCTATTTAGGATGCGTGATTACTGCAAGAGGGGGCCGAACTCGATGTAGCCGCAAGAATAAACAAGACCAGGTCATCTTTTGGCATACTAGTCCCAATCTGGCAAAATAATAAAACAGGCCAAACCACAAAGCTGAGAATTTTCGAAGCAAGTGTTAAGTCGGTGCTCCTTTATGGCTGTACAACCTGGAAGGTTACAAATGACATAACAACCGCTGCTTACGAAGAATGTTACGAATCTTTTGGCCTAGAACGATAACACAGTGCAACACGGAAAAAAATAACCATATATGGACACCACTACGTGATAAAAGACCAAAAAAAAAAAAACATCCCTGTCTCCCAGTTTTGCCCAAAGTCGTCCAGGTTTTTTTTATGGGCCCTCAAAGATGTGGGGCCTCGATGTCATTTTTGCAAAAAAATGATCATTTACTCAAGCTCATATTTTGCAAACCGTTTGGAATTTTGATATACTCTCTGAGGCAAAGTTGTAGCTCTTGTCATAAAGAACAAAAATTGTGAACATATAAAATCAAAAAACTTCATCTTCAAGGTCAAAATCGCAAAAAACTTTAAAAAATTCAATTTTTTTTTACCTTTTTTCCCCTGTTCAGGTCCACAGGTAGCAAACCGCAAAAGTGAGAAATTTTTTGCGGCTACCTAAGCGCTACCTAAACGGTGTTAAGGATCATTCCTGGGAAGTTCATATGTTCTAGAAAGTTGTTAATTGAGATCTTAGGTTCATTTTTGTAGTTGATTGTTTCCTTGAATTTTGAACGGTTTGCTACCTATGGACCTGAACAGGGGAAAAAACCTGGAGGACTTTGGGCAAAACTCGGAGACAGGGGTCTTTTCTTTTTGGTCTTTTATCACGTAGTGGTGTAAGTATATGAGTATTTTGCCATGACTTAAAAAATTACACAGTGTGTAACAAATGCTGAGTTGCTAGCAAAAACAAACCAAATGGAAGTAGCAACCGAGATACGTAAACGAAAGTGGCAGTGGATAGGACATATTCTCCGTCGAGACGACAACAATTTATCTAAACAATCACTTAGATGGAACCCATTTCGACAAAAAGGTAGATAAATTGGCAGGCCTCGCACAACATGGAGACGTTCAACGCAATCCGAAATAAACCAACTGGGTATACATATCTTGGAACGAACTTAGGTCTATTTCTCAAAACCGGGTTAGATGGAGAACAGCTGTTATTGCTCCAGTGGGAGTTAGAGGAATAAATATATAGCGATAAATTTAATATTAGTATATTTTTGTATTTGCTGCTAATCGTCTTTTTGTTTCATTTATTTCAAGAATAATTTATATTTGGCTCTATTTGTCGTTATTATCAACATCGCTATCATGTTTTTTTGTGGCTTGTATAAATATTGGTATTTCAGACAAGAACTTTTATAATAAATTACTTTATATAACATTTTTTTTTCTTCTCTGCTATAAAAACTGTGGCCATATGTTGAGAGCTGAAGTTTTCTTGTTCTATTTTTTTTCTCCAGTTTGTCCAACTTTTGCTATCTCAGTGAGAAAAGTTTTTTTTTTTTATTTTTCTTTTTATATGCACGCATCCCCTTCAAAGTTGTTACAAGTTTACAAATTGCTATGAATGTTTGTGTTTAATGGCCATTTTACTATTAAATAAATACAGACTTAAACTTCAATATGACCTGAAAGAATTTAATGTATGAAAGGTTAAACAATAGATATTTGCTTCAATGAATTGGAGTAGTTTTTTATATATAAAAATAATAAGTTTTTTAAATAAATTTAAAATAAAAGTTCGTATGGTATCACAAGATATCCTGCGAATAAAACAAAGTTTCAGTTCAGCTACAGGCAAGCAGAGAAATTTAACTCTACAAATTTGATGTTTTGTTAAAACTTTAATTTTTAACGGAGGCTCGATTATTCATTTATTATATAATTATATTAAAAAAAATATTATTTAATTATTACAAAAAAAAAAAAATTGTTTCTCCAATTAAAGGTTTTAATTAGTTGTAAATTCTAGTTTAATTAATTTTTTAATTGATTCAAATATATATTTGTTTAAAATAGAACAAAAAAAATCTTAAACAAAAAATTGAATCAATTAATTATTTAATAAAACTTTTATTGATTAATGTAGGGAAAATATCGAAGCACACCACTTCCATAATGGGTCCCGTTTCGACCCCCTACCGTTCTCTATGATTACAGGCAACCGAAATGTAATTTACGGCAACCTACTTACATTGACGCACGACCTACAACCAGCCTTTAATCTTGACATAAGTGATTTCAGACTGTCGACTGGCAAATGTCGGCCTTCTTTCTCATCACGCAGTCTCTAATAATTGCTAGCATTTGCTTAAGGCTCAGGTCCCCTATGGCATCCACATTTAACAGGCTTCTGCCAGTGGTCTTAAGTCTTCTGGTAGCCAGTATTGGATATTCACACACAATGTGCACTGCCGTCTCAGCCTCTTTCCTTTTCCCGTCTCCTCTTCTGCCTCTCACCATTAGTCATGAGCTGTAGAGACTACGACTCGACGTTGAAGGAATCTTTTTAGGTGCCTGCTTCCGAGCTTAGGATTTACCTAAGCCCACATGACCAGGTGTGTCCAATTCATCCCCGTTTACCTCCATAGCCGCAGGAGTATCTTCATAGACTGACCAGTCAACCCCTTGCGAGGTTTCTTTGTCATTCTATTTCGATATCTTCCTTTGGTCCGTGACAAATGGAGTAGCTAAAGGGATTAACCTCTCCACCTTTAGCGAGGCTTCCTTGTCCATCCCTAACGAAATATCCCGGTTCAACGCCATAGGAGAACCTTTAAACATTAACTTGTTCACCCCTTGCGAGGCGTTCCTGTCCATCCCTTCTGAATTCTTCCCTTAGGCCATATTTGGAGAAAACGATGTCCACCCACACAGAGCTCCTTATGCGTGCGTAAGTCTACATCGACTGCTATCCAGTTTTTGCAATCTCCTCTTCCGGGCACAGTTTGAAGGCATCATCTTTTCCGATTGTCGTGATACTTGAAGTTTCCATGATCTAGATTTACTGCCGTGAGGCTCATTGAGTAGCATTAGAGCCTCCACCTCTGCACTGAGGCTTAGCGCTAGGTTTTTTTTATTACCACTATCTGCAAAGCTTCTAGATTGTCTGCAAGAAACACTCAGAGTCCCTGGGAGGAATTTAACGCGCAGCGGTCTGATTGATAGACTAGCGTACTACCAATCAGTCCATGGAGGCACTAAACTGTAGATTTTGGTCCACAAAAAATCCCAGCAGATATCCAATGCCTATGGATATCTATTTTTACTGATGTTTCTCTTATGGACAGTAGAGCAGGAGTAGGCATATAGTTAACTGAGCTGAATCTGTTCTGTAGCCTGCGTTTGGGGGGTTCCTCTTCGTTAACTAGGTGGAATTGCTTGCATGCATTAGATCACCTACTGGAAAGTAGGGAGGTGTATGGTAGCAAAGTTCTTATTGCACTTGACAACCAGTCGGTTATAAAACGCATAAGGCAGGTGCACGAGTACTCTATTCTAGTGATAGAATGTGTCTTAAAAGTTAACAGATGTTCCTCGGTTAATAAGGTAATATTGATGTGGCGTAAAGGACACACAAGCACATCTGGGTATGAGCGCAGATCAACTAGCAAAAAAGGGAATCTGCTGTGAATTTCTCTCAACCAGAGTATCACTGGGTAATGGCCTAATATGAGCAAAGGTCCTACAATGGCTGAACTTCCTAAACCTGAAAAGGTGGAGGGATGCTACTACATGTAGACAGGCTCGAATGGTGCTCAAAGATAGCTTTGACAGTAAGGCCAGTTTAGATAAAATAGAGGTATTTTAAGCTGAATAACTGCATTAGTGACAGGTCATAAAAACTTCAAGTATCATCTAGCTAAGATACAAATTTAAGAAGATGATACATGGAGATTGTCAGTTTTGAGAACATATACGTCTCGATTCTATGTATGAGAGGTATGTATGGGAGGATAAAGAAAAAATTTAGACATGATGCTGACACAATGTGAAGTAACGCATTGATATCTATACAGACGAAATGCAGGAAAGAGGTAATGGAGAACGACATAAGCCGTTAGGTATTAGTTAGTCTGAACAGAAAATGTATGTAGGTATCATAACAGGACATAATTATCTCAGATATTTCTTGTACAAGATTCGACTTTGTGATGATGACATCTGCTCATGTTGTGGTGAAGAAGAGAAAAACACATTCCACACTCTTTGTCAGTGCCCTGCATTATCACACAGTCGTAATATATTTGGCTCTTTTTTCTTTCATAATATATGGAGGACTTGAATGATGTAACGGGACTACGGGTTGATTATAATGGAGCTATGGACAGTGGAACATATAAGAGGAGTCATTGTGATCAATCTTGTGATTCTACACACATATAATTATGTGTGATCCTCTCTAACCTAACCTAATTTAACCTATGCCTCGAAGACGCTGAGACGGTAGCGCACATTGTGTGTGAATGAATGTGAAGTACTGGCTATCATAAGACTTAGGACCACGGGCAGAAGCTTTTTACATGTGGATGCACATAAGTCGGTGAAAGTAAGTTTGCCGTAAATTGCAAGTCGCTTTCCTATAATTATTGAGGCCATAAGAGGGTTGAAAATGGTGCCCTTTTAAGAAGTGGTCCACTTCGCTATTCCCCCCCACATTAATATAGAATATCATCATCTTTGCTAGTTTGTCTGCTGTGTACGTATGTGACCTTTAATCCACATTAACATTAACTTATTTATCGCCTCACTTTCGCATTCAAGCACTAGTTTGAAATACACGTTCATCTGTCTCATGCTTTTGATAACAGAATGGTTGTCGAGTTCAATGAGAATTTTTCATTTTTACACGCGGCATTCCAATTCGTGATCCAATACATGCAGTAACTGAAACAATACTACCTGGTAAAAGGATTCGTACTATCCCAGATCTTGAAGGGATGTTTTAAGGTGCCTGCTTTCGAAAATGATTTACCTAAGACCACAAGACCAGAGGCGTTCAATTCATCCACATTTACCTCCCTAGCCTCAGCAGAATCTTTACCAACCTTTCCGAGGTTTCCTCGTCTTTCTCTTCTGATAGCAACCGGAGTGCCTGAAGGTATTAAAATTCAGCTCTAAAGAGGCTTTCTTGTCCTTCCCTATCGGAATGTCACAGTTCAATACCTTAGGAGAATCTTGACTTGTCCATCGATTTCCCAGCATTCCTGTCATCCCTTCTGTAATCTTCCCTTAGCCAGTTAAGATCGGATTTTCTTGAGAGATTAACCCTTTTGACTCTTGCGAGGCTTCCTGTTCTATACCTTTCGGATACCCACGGTTATGTTTTTTTTATTTTTTTTATTTTTTTAAGCTTAACTGGGGAGACAAGTAATTCCTGCTCCACCGTACATGAGAAAACCCGCAGATTAAGATTCTGATGTCACTTCCTATTCACTCATTGTGTATGGAGAGTTCGATCTAGGGTTTCGCATAATTTTCCTCTTCTACTTAGCTTTGTGAAGATGCTTGAAAGACTGCTGATAAGAAATTAAAAACCACTGAGAAATTATTATTAGCAATAGATCAGCTTTCATGACGAGCTGTAGACATTGAGAGAAAAACTGATATTTCTTAAGTTAAAAAGGACCTGCAATAAAAATTGTATACTGTGTCAGCAATCACTTGGCAATCACCTTTTGCATAAACTAAAAGACTTTGTTTTTAAAGACTTTTCTTTCAATTCTAAATTCAGTAAATCAATTGTGGCGCCTAAAAACTGTTCACAACAGAGCAAGAATTTTTATAGCAAAATTCAGTCCGTTATTAGTGGTGTGTGTAAGAGGTGTAAGTCTTTGCATGATTGGAATTTTATGTTAACAATAAATCATTAAAATCTATCGAAAATTCTACGATATCGAAAACCATAATTCCATTCTATTAAACCCTTAAAATATATTTTAAAAACCACTTAATACAAATAAGCCTCAAAGTATTGCTTTAGTAATCAAGTTAAAAGTATTTAAATAAAATTGTGTAAAATTTAAAAAGCTTAAAGAATGCAAAAGATAATACAACTATGAAATAGTTAAACCTCCCTGCTAATACATTTCAGTTTAACTTTTATTCTTTAATTTTTGCCATCTTTATGTTGTGTTTATCTCAATAGTCTTAAACCCTTAAAGTATGCTAATTAAGTAACACATTGCTGAAGATAAATCTAAAAGTCTTTTAGTGTTTCTAACGAACATTTTTATAATTTCTATTTAACGTGCTCGTCTTAAGGCATTATAACTTTTGCTGCTGGCACGTGTCCTCTATGCCTTGTAAAATTAAGAGAACAGAAAAAAATCATAATATACTTTTAGGATGTTAATGAAAAATTGTGGTTTCTTAAAAGTAGATAATAGAATTGCATAAGAAGATTGTGAAACATTTCATATTCGTGGCAATAAGAAAGTTAATGAAAACTTGTGGTTTTTAATAACGAAAAATTTCTAGGCAAAAAAAAAAGCATTCAGGTTTTCTTCTTGAAAATGCCAAGAGTTATAAAAATTTGCTTTAACTTTTCAAAAGATTTTAAATCTTTCTAAGTATACATATTTGCAAGAAATTTATATTTCTCTTTTTTTTCATGGGAATTAAATCGCGAAAAAAAAAGTTTTTACAGCCCAAAGATTTTTTAAGTAGTTTTGCAGAAGTTTTAAGATAAGGCATACAGCAAGAGCAAACTTAGTAAAAGAACTGCCAGATATATAAAGTTCTCTGTATATAAAAATATATAAGGCTGTGCGTTTCGTTTGTTTGTTTAAAACCTTTAGCAGTCTTTTTAATTTGACCAATTTTTGCATACAAGCTGTCAGGAAGCATTAATAGCTTTACGTATTTTTATTACTTAAAGTGGGCGTGGTAAAACCTTAAAAAATTTGTTTTTTATAAAAGTCGTTTTAGAAAAATAAAAGCAAAACACTCACTTCATACCTTCTGCTTTTGGAACGTGGTTTAGGACCAGTAAAATTATTTAAATCAGCACCTGTAAGTATGCAACATTTTAATAGTAAAATACAACCAGCATGGGCATGGTAAAACCTTTAAAAATTTGATTTTTTATACTTAAAGTGGGCGTGGTAAAACCTTTAAAAATTATATTTTTATAAACTTGTTTTCAGCAGGCTAAAAAACAAAACAAACACTTCTTGATACCTTCTCCTATTCAAAATTCGTTCAAGACCACTAAAATTATTTAAATCAGCACCTGTAAGTATGCAACATTTTAATAGTAAAATACAACCAGCATGGGCATGGTAAAACCTTTAAAATTTTTTTTTTTTATAAACATGTAAAAGTAAAAAAAAACATGTGTATTTTTATACTTAAAGTGGGCGTGGTAAAACCTTTAGAAATTATATTTTTATAAACTTGTTATCATGAAGCTAAAAAACAAAACACACACTTCTTGATACCTTCTCCTTTTCGAAGATGGTTTAAGATCACTAAAATTATTAAAATCGGCCCCTGTAAGTATGCAATATTTAAGTATGTAGATACAACAAGCGTGGACGTGGTAAAACCTTTAAAAATTATATTTTTATAAACATGTAAAACTAGCAAAAACCCACACTTTTAGTGTCACACAAGCTGCCAGGAAAAACTAATAGCTTTGTGTATTTTAATACTTAAAGAGGGCGTGGTAAAACCTTTAAAAAACAAATGGCACACTACACTTGATACCTTCTCTTCTATTCAAAGTTCGTTTAAGACCACTGAAATTATTTAAATCAACTCCTGTATGTATGCAATATTTGAATAGATAAATAAAACTAGCGGTGGGCGTGGTAAAACCCTTAAGAATTATATTTTTATAAACATGTAAATGTAAAACAATACAAAATTTTATTGTCATATTTGTATATATGTATTTTTATACTTAAAGTGGGCGTGGTAAAACCTTTAAAAATTATATTTTTATAAACCTGTTTTCAGCAGGCTAAAAAACAAAACACACACTTCTTGATACCTTCTCCTATTCAAAGTTCGTTTAAGACCACTAAAATTATTTAAATAAACTCCTGTAAGTATGCAACATTTAAATAGTTAAATACTACCAGCCTTTTAAAATGGCTTCTTTGAATAAAAAAAGTTATTGCGGTTTCATTTTAATGTACTAAAAAAGAAAGCGCTTAACAAGAATTATTTTGTGGTAATAATAATGTAAAACGTTGAACCTCCTTAATATATGCAAACAAATTTTTATGGTTTTGGGTTTAGATTTTATGTAGTTAAACAATTTTCAAGTAATTCTCTTAAAATAGTGTTTACATATTAAAATACTTCAAAGAACAAGCAAATTTGTAAAATTTAATAGAGCAAGACCGTTTGCTTAAGTACTCAGTTCATAAAATCCTTAAAGTATGCTACAACTAACACATTAATATGGAGATGGTAAAGAAAATGAAATACAAACTTATTTTTATTTTTTTTTCTTATTTTTATTCATTTGGTTGTATGATTTTAAATGTTAGAAAAATTTTGCTACTGGTATGTTATTTCCAATTATTTTTATCTTGAAAATAAAAAAAATTGTGGTTTATAAAAAGATAAATTTTTCTTTGTATAAAAAGTTGCAAGTGTGTTTAAAATACTAGAAACAGAGAAAAGAAAATAAATACAAATTTGTGGTTTTTGTTTTTATAAAAATGTAACATTTGTAGAAATATTGGGAATGTAATATTGAAATAGAGTTTTGTTGAGATTCAGAACTATACAAAATATAAATAATATAAAGATAATTTTTTTGTAAAAATTTTGTAGAAATTTTTTGTAAAAGTTTTATCGAAAATATTTGGTAAAAATTTTATCGAAATTTTTTTGTAAAAATTTCATCGAAAATTTGTGTAACTATTCATCGAAAATTTTTCGTAACTATTCATCGAAAATATCTAATATTATTTGTAAAAATTTTATCGAAAAATTTTTGTAAAAATCGAAATGTTTTTAAAACTTTTATCGAAAATATTTTATAAAAATTTTATCGAAAATTTTTTGTAAAAATTTTATCTAAAATTTTTAGTAAAAATTTTATCTAAAATTTTTAGTAAAAATTTTATCTAAAATTTTTTGTAAAAATTTTATTGAAGTTTTTTTGTGAAATTTTTATCGATAAGTTTTTTGTAAAAATTTTATCGAAAATTTTTTGTAAAATTTTTATCGATAATTTTTTGTAAAAAATTTATCGATAATTTTTTGTAAAAATTTTATCGAAAATTTTTTGTAAAAATATTATCGAAATTTTTTTTAAAATTTTATCAAAAATTTTATCAAAAATTTTTCGTAAAAATTTTATCTAAAATTTTTTGTAATATTTTTATCGATAATTTTTTTGTAAAAATTTTATTGAAAATTTTTTGTAAAAATTTGATTGAAAATTTTTTGTAAAAATTTGATTGAAAATTTTATGTAAAAATTTTATCAAACATTTTTGTAAAAATTATATCAAAAATTTTTTATGAAATTTTATTTTGTGAAATTTTATGGAAAATTTTTTGTAAATAATTATTTTACCGAAATTTTTTTTTAAAAATTTAATCGAAAATTTTTTGTTAAAATTTTTTTGAAAATTTTTTGTAAAAATTTTTTTGTAAATAATTATTTTATCAAAAATTTTATAGAAAATTTTTTGTAAAAATTTTATAGAAAATTTTTTGTAAAAATTTTATAGAAAATTTTTTGTAAAAATTTTATAGAAAATTTTTTGTAAAAATTTTATAGAAAATTTTTTGTAAAAATTTTATAGAAAATTTTTTGTAAAAATTTTATAGAAAATTTTTTGTAAAAATTTTATAGAAAATTTTTTGTAAAAATTTTATAGAAAATTTTTTGTAAAAATTTTATAGAAAATTTTTTGTAAAAATTTTATAGAAAATTTTTTGTAAAAATTTTATAGAAAATTTTTTGTAAAAATTTTATAGAAAATTTTTTGTAAAAATTTTATAGAAAATTTTTTGTAAAAATTTTATAGAAAATTTTTTGTAAAAATTTTATAGAAAATTTTTTGTAAAAATTTTATAGAAAATTTTTTGTAAAAATTTTATAGAAAATTTTTTGTAAAAATTTTATAGAAAATTTTTTGTAAAAATTTTATAGAAAATTTTTTGTAAAAATTTTATAGAAAATTTTTTGTAAAAATTTTATAGAAAATTTTTTGTAAAAATTTTATAGAAAATTTTTTGTAAAAATTTTATAGAAAATTTTTTGTAAAAATTTTATAGAAAATTTTTTGTAAAAATTTTATAGAAAATTTTTTGTAAAAATTTTATAGAAAATTTTTTGTAAAAATTTTATAGAAAATTTTTTGTAAAAATTTTATAGAAAATTTTTTGTAAAAATTTTATAGAAAATTTTTTGTAAAAATTTTATAGAAAATTTTTTGTAAAAATTTTATAGAAAATTTTTTGTAAAAATTTTATAGAAAATTTTTTGTAAAAATTTTATAGAAAATTTTTTGTAAAAATTTTATAGAAAATTTTTTGTAAAAATTTTATAGAAAATTTTTTGTAAAAATTTTATAGAAAATTTTTTGTAAAAATTTTATAGAAAATTTTTTGTAAAAATTTTATAGAAAATTTTTTGTAAAAATTTTATAGAAAATTTTTTGTAAAAATTTTATAGAAAATTTTTTGTAAAAATTTTATAGAAAATTTTTTGTAAAAATTTTATAGAAAATTTTTTGTAAAAATTTTATAGAAAATTTTTTGTAAAAATTTTATAGAAAATTTTTTGTAAAAATTTTATAGAAAATTTTTTGTAAAAATTTTATAGAAAATTTTTTGTAAAAATTTTATAGAAAATTTTTTGTAAAAATTTTATAGAAAATTTTTTGTAAAAATTTTATAGAAAATTTTTTGTAAAAATTTTATAGAAAATTTTTTGTAAAAATTTTATAGAAAATTTTTTGTAAAAATTTTATAGAAAATTTTTTGTAAAAATTGTAACAAAAATTTTTTGTAAAAATTTTATCGAAAATTTTTTGTAAAAATTTTATCGAAAATTTTTTGTAAGAATTTTATTGAAAATTTTTTGTAAAAATTTTATTGAAAATTTTTTTGAAAAAATTTTATCGAAAGTTTTTTGTAAAAATTTTATCGAAACTTTTTTTATAAAAATTATCAAAACTTTTTGTAATATTTTATAGAATTTTTTTTTGTAAATATGTACTTATCAAAAGATTTTGTAAAAATTTTTTTGAAATTTTTTATCTAAAATTTTATTGAAAATTTTTTGTATAGATTTTATTGAAATTTTTTTGCTTAAATTGTATCGAAAATATTTTCTAAAACTGGTATGGAAATTTTTATGTAAAATTTGGGACCTTCTTTATTGCTTTAGAATGGTCAGACTAAAGCACATTTGGGAGGGTCATATTGACCCTCCAATGTGTCTATTGACTGATCCTGGTTCCCAGTGGCCACCACCCTGTATGACTATCGGCTACCTCTAGTGTACAGCTTTCTATAATGGACTTTAAAATAAATCAAAGCAGAAAAACCCTACCAGGGGATTGTTGATCCCCTGATATATGTATGCACTCCGTGCAATCTTCTGATCGCGGTCTTATATTTATTTAACAAAAAAAAAAACAAAAGAGAATCATTACAACCGACAAAAAATAAAACAAAAACAACGTGACAAAATGTAGGTGGGCGTGGTTTTTTGCCCACCGCCTCGAATGGAATGGTCTGATGTTGCTAAGTTCCATTAGAGAAATTTTAGAAACTATGCCTGTCAGATTGGTCACCTTAAATTTTCTGTATCTCTTCTGGTACTATGGCAAAGTTGATTTCAACCCGAACACAGACAGACAGATGGACGAGAAGATGGACATCGCTTAATCAACTTCTCTATGTATAAGGATCCGGAATATATATATATACTTTATGGGGTCGGAAATTAATCTTGTAGAAATTACACAAGATATGACGAACTTGTATATACAATTTTCCACCTTTGGTGAAGGGTATAAAAATAACTATTTTTTAAATAGCACTGTTGTTGCCGTGTTTCAAGGTTTCTGTCCTCTTATAAGCGATATTTTGAAAAATATTACGGTGTCCGGTTATGGAAATGGATCTACAAAACTTGGCCGGTTATTAGGGGTTTCCGGTTTTAGGAGGTGTCCGTTATATAAGGTTTCACTGTTTACGCGTAGTTTTATAGCCTTAAAGAAAATTTCTAACTTAAATTATTTTAAATGGACCGGTGTCTTTTATTTTTTATCTTTGATTATAGGAGTGTGATTTCTTGAAAATGATTTCTATAAATACTTTTCTTTAAATCACAAAAATTCGAGAATAAAGGCTGGTGGTAGCTCGTAATGAAGTAAGGTTGCCGTAAATTACAAATCGGTTGCCTATAATTATTGAGGACGGAAGGTGGTCGAAAATGAACCCATTAAGAAAGTGGTCTGCTTCGATATCCCCCTACGTTATTATCTTTAAAAGCTTTAGTTGCATGGTTCATGTATCAACTAAGAGGTTTTTGTCTTCACTAGCTAGATGTTAACTGTACTACTATTTGGTGCATTTGCCAAGAGTTTTGGTTTTAACGCGTAACGAAATTTTCGTGTCTCCTGATTTTGCTTTGGTAAATAAATTTATCAATTTTGTGATTATTTGGTTATTTTAAATAGCTGCCGTGCCATCGGTTAGCAAGAAAAAAAAAAAAATGTCCTGCTTAAAAATTAAATCTGACTCTTACTAGAGGGTAATCTACACAGAAAAAAAAATATTTGCACCAATTAAAGGTTTTATTTGGATTTAATTTAATTAAATAATTAATTACTTAATTATTTGTTTAATTATAAATTTTTTTTGCTCTGTTTTAAACAAATATATATTTGAAACAATTAACAAATTAATTGAATTTTAATTCAAAACTAATTAAAACCTTTAATTGGTGCAAAAATATTTTTTCTGTGTACGAGATAAAAAGATTTAATGTTTATATTCATAAAAATATTTTTGAATTATAAAAGTTTTATGGAAAAAAAATCGTAGGGCAGTTTGTCTTCTAATATTTTTTTTAATATGTCCTTAAATCAAACACGTTCGAATAAATAATTTTAAGAAGGTTTTTATGTTTTTTTTTAAACACTGTTCGCTTTTTTCTTTTTCCTTCCACATTGTTTTTGTTCTCATAACTTTAACAAAATAACTTTTTTCACCAAGTAGCAAAAAAGAAGAAAACTTTTTTATTTCCTTCATAAGAACTTTGGGTTTTTTTTTGCTTTAAATTGTAAAAAACTGTAGCTTTCATGAGATATATTTCAATTTCAACACTACATTTTCTTTATTCAAGGCTGCAGAGCAGCAAGAAATAAAACTTAAGAAAATTGTGGCAACCACATAATTCTTTTTTATTTACTTGGAAATTTATACCTCATTAATAAAGAAGGATATTTTGAAAAGAAAAACAAGAAGACAAAAAAAAAAAAAAAAAAAAAAACAACAAACAAATTGACTAATCAAAATATAAAGCAAAGTTGTGGTAAGAAACAGGATTTATATTAAAAAACACATTATAAACCCACTTTAAAAATTTCCATATTTATTAAAACCAAATGATTCCAGGATTCATAGAGTGTTTAAAATAAATTTTGAATTCTTCAAATTTAAGTACAAAATTAGGCCACAAAAGAAATGTAAAAGTTTTTAAAAGTACATCAGAATTAATATTACTCATACGTCCTGAAACATTTATAACATATTTTCAGTATAAACGAGTTTTTTCGATTTTGAAGAACTTTTTTCTATTATAAATTTCTAACTAAAAGGCAGAAACAGACCTATTGTCCTTACTTTCTTCCTTTCTTTAACAAATAATGTAATTAAGGAAACATCTTAATTACATTATTTGTTTCTTTAAACTTCTTGAAGAAAAAAAAGCATTTAAAAATAATTTAATTAAAACATTTAGTATTAAATAATTAAAGACTCTTCAATTCTTTTATTTCATTTCCATTAGAATTCTAGTTCGAAATGAAGTTTATAAAATTGAGGTTAAGTGGTATATGTATGACCTTTATACGATTAAGTACAATTAGAAATTTAAAACAATAAAATTTTAACGGTTCCCAAAGGAAACATTACACTCGCACATAAAAATGTTCTTAACATGAATGACTAGACTATGACTAGACTATGACTAGACTATGACTAGGCTATGACTAGACTATGACTAGACTATGACTAGACTATGACTAGACTATGACTAGACTATGACTAGACTATAACTATGACTAGACTATAACTATGACTAGACTATAACTATGACTAGACTATAACTATGACTAGACTATAACTATGACTAGACTATAACTATGACTAGACTATGACTAGACTATGACTACACTATGACTATGACTAGACTATGACTAGACTATGACTAGACTATGACTAGACTATGACTATGACTAGACTATGACTAGACTATGACTAGACTATGACTAGACTATGACTAGACTATGACTAGACTATGACTAGACTATGACTAGACTATGACTAGACTATGACTAGACTATGACTAGACTATGACTAGACTATGACTAGACTATGACTAGACTATGACTAGACTATGACTACACTATGACTACACTATGACTACACTATGACTAGACTATGACTAGACTATGACTAGACTATGACTAGACTATGACTAGACTATGACTAGACTATGACTAGACTATGACTAGACTATGACTAGACTATGACTAGACTATGACTAGACTATGACTATGACTAGACTATGACTAGACTATGACTAGACTATGACTAGACTATGACTAGACTATGACTAGACTATGACTAGACTATGACTAGACTATGACTAGACTATGACTAGACTATGACTAGACTATGACTAGACTATGACTAGACTATGACTAGACTATGACTAGACTATGACTAGACTATGACTAGACTATGACTAGACTATGACTAGACTATGACTAGACTATGACTAGACTATGACTAGACTATGACTAGACTATGACTAGACTATGACTAGACTATGACTAGACTATGACTAGACTATGACTAGACTATGACTAGACTATGACTAGACTATGACTAGACTATGACTAGACTATGACTAGACTATGACTAGACTATGACTAGACTATGACTAGACTATGACTAGACTATGACTAGACTATGACTAGACTATGACTAGACTATGACTAGACTATGACTAGACTATGACTAGAATATGACTAGACTATGACTAGACTATGGCTAGAGTATGACTAGATTATGACTAGACTATGACTAGACGATGACCAGACTATGACCAGACTATGACCAGACTATGACCAGACTATGACCAGACTATGACCAGACTATGACCAGACTATGACCAGACCATGACCAGACTATGACTATGACAACTCTATGGCTAGACTATGACTAGACTATAATTGCCAATTACCCCAGTTATATTTGAAATATTTGTTCAGTGAAAGAAAACTTTTTTCCTTTTCATCCTTCGAAATGAAGTTTATAAAATTGAGGTTAAGTGGTATATGTATGACCTTTATACGATTAAGTACAATTAGAAATTTAAAACAATAAAATTTTAACGGTTCCCAAAGGAAACATTACACTCGCACATAAAAATGTTCTTAACATGAATGACTAGACTATGACTAGACTATGACTAGACTATGACTAGGCTATGACTAGACTATGACTAGACTATGACTGGACTATGACTAGACTATGACTAGACTATAACTATGACTAGACTATAACTATGACTAGACTATAACTATGACTAGACTATAACTATGACTAGACTATAACTATAACTATGACTAGACTATAACTATGACTAGACTATAACTATGACTAGACTATAACTATGACTAGACTATAACTATGACTAGACTATAACTATGACTAGACTATGACTATAACTATGACTAGACTATGACTAGACTATGACTAGACTATGACTATGACTAGACTATGACTAGACTATGACTAGACTATGACTAGACTATGACTAGACTATGACTAGACTATAACTATGACTAGCCTATAACTATGACTAGACTAGACTATAACTATGACTAGACTATAACTATGACTAGACTATAACTATGACTAGACTATGACTATAACTATGACTAGACTATGACTATGACTAGACTATGACTAGACTATGACTAGACTATGACTAGACTATGACTAGACTATGACTAGACTATGACTAGACTATGACTAGACTATGACTAGACTATGACTAGACTATGACTAGACTATGACTAGACTATGACTAGACTATGACTAGACTATGACTAGACTATGACTAGACTATGACTAGACTATGACTAGACTATGACTAGACTATGACTAGACTATGACTAGACTATGACTAGACTATGACTAGACTATGACTAGACTATGACTAGACTATGACTAGACTATGACTAGACTATGACTAGACTATGACTAGACTATGACTAGACTATGACTAGACTATGACTTGAATATGACTAGACTATGACTAGACTATGACTAGACTATGGCTAGAGTATGACTTGATTATGACTAGACGATGACCAGACTATGACCAGACTATGACCAGACTATGACCAGACTATGACCAGACTATGACCAGACCATGACCAGACTATGACTATGACAACTCTATGGCTAGACTATGACTAGACTATAATTGCCAATTACCCCAGTTATATTTGAAATATTTGTTCAGTGAAAGAAAACTTTTTAACCGACTTCAAAAAAAGAAGGAGGTTATCAATTCGTCTGAATGTTGCTTTTTTTTTTTTTTTATGTTTGTGCCCGCAGAACTCAGTCATTTCTGAACCGATTTTAAAAATTTTGCACTATTAGAAAGGTTATGGCTACAGATTGGTCCCATTTTAAAAGAAGTTCAAAAGTTTAAGAATTAAAGGGTGTCCCCATACAACATACATGTTTTTTACGTGTATTATGAACTTTATAGGTCACCAATTTAAAATTAAAAAAAAGTGCGTATCACAGTAGCTCCCAACAAAAAAAAGTAATTAAAAAATAAAATTAAAAATTAAAGGGTGACCCCATAGGTGACTTAATTTCACCTTTATTCTCTTATCTTTTGAACCGTTATAGACAAACACTTGAAAGTTGCACAGAATGTTCGTTACTATGTCTGTTATAATAAGTATAAATATTTAAAATTAGAAATTAAAGGGTGTCCCATTAGTTGGTTTATTTTGATATATATATGGCCAAACTTTTGAACCTTTATAGACAGACAGTTGAAATTTACAAAGTACTTGTATTGCTAAGTCCGCTAAAATAACAAGTGTAAAAAATGAATTTGGAAATTAAAGGGTGTCCCAATAGTTAATGTAAAAGTAATATATATGGCCAAACTTTTCAACTGTTATAGATAGACAGTTGAAGTTTACAAAGAACCTATATTGCTTAGTCCGCTATTAAAACAAGTATAAAACTTGGATCTATAAATTAAAGGGTGTCCCCATTATTGATGTTATTTGACCATTATGTCCTCATCTTTGGAACCGTTATAGACAAACACTTGAAAAATAGACAGAATGTTCACTACTATGTCTGGTATAACAACAAGTATAAATATTTAAAATTGGAAATTAAAGGGTGTCCCAATAGTTAACGTAAAAGTAATATATATGGCCAAACTTTTCAACTGTTATATATAGACAGTTGAAATTTACAAAGAACCTATATTGCTTAGTCCGCTATTAAAACAAGTATAAAACTTGGATCTATAAATTAAAGGGTGTCCCCATTATTAATGTTATTTGACCATTACGTCCTCATCTTTGGAACCGTTATAGACAAACACTTGAAAAATAGACAAAATGTTCACTACTATGTCTCGAATAACAACAAGTATAAATATTTAAAATTGGAAATTATAGGGTGTCCCAATAGTTGATGTAATTTGATATATATGGACACAAAGTTAAAATTTAAAAAGAATCTGTATTACAAAGCGTTCTTTAAATAGTATTTATATTAAAATTTGAATTTAAAGGGTGTCCCAATAGGTGACGTCATTTGATATATATGACCCTATCTTTTAAACAGTTATTGATAAACACTTAACAATTAGACAGAATGTCCATTACTATATCTGTTATAATAAGTATAATTATTTAAAATTATAAATTACAGGGTGTCGCAATAGTTTATGTAATTTGATGTATATGACCAAACTTTTAAACCGTTACAGACAGAAGGTTGAAATTTACAACGAACCTGTATTGCTACGACCGCTATAACTAGTATAAAATTTGAATTCGGAAATTACAGGGTGTCGCAATAGTTACCGTCTTAAAGAAACATGCTTTTAAGTTTGTCTGTTTTGAAGTCGGTTTTTTTTGCAAGAATTATTTCCTTTACATCCTTAAATCAAAAAAAAAAAAATAAATTTATTTTTGATATAAAAAAAAAAATTTAAATTAAAAGCAACGTCTCGCATAAAAGTAATTGTTAACATTTTAATTGCAGTGAATTTTCGCTTACTTAGCTTAATGAATAAAAAAATTCCTAAAACAAGACTTTATGCCTTTATGGATGCCGTAATAAAGATTTTTATATTATTTTTCATAATAAAAGAATTTGTATTAGAAGTTGCAAAAATATGAAGCACTACTATACTCACACTAATTTTTCGCACCGTCTTTCTACTATCATTGCGTATATTGATGGTAACACAAACATTTTCACCATGTGTATACCACGACTTATCCAGACTGGCACGCAAACCCACACGACCGTCTTGCAAAAGGAATGGCTTATCCACAGCACCCTGAGGCCCACCACTCAAGTTAGTAGCACAAACACTATCGTACTGGTAAAAGCGATAGAAAAAAAGAAATATAAAAGAATAAAATGAAATTAGTTTTATTTATTATAAACTAACGCAGCGAAAGTAATGTTAAATAGAAAACGAATGGTTTTTTTTTAACAAATAAAAACTTAACAAATTTATTTTATCATGGCATTTAAGTGTGTTTTCTGTGGCTTTCTTGTTTTGTGTTTAAAACGCGTGTTAACCACAATTAAAGCGTGATATTTTAGCTTTAATTTATAGTAACAAGATAAACATTTAATAGCATATTATAAAATTTATGGTCTTTTTTCATCGTAAACTTAAGTATTAATATTAATCATACGCATAGTGGGACAAATAGCTAATATTTGAAATAATAAATAATAAAGGGAGTTTTTTATTTTGTTGGTTACTATTTTCGATTTAACTATTTTTTACCTTAAATTTATACATACACACCTCTTGAAAGGATTTACTATAATTGTGAAACGTATCGTTGGGACATTTTTCCACCTCACTTTTACTGCGACCAAAACGGTTGCTAAAACGAAATGTCTTGGGCGATAATCGCAACTTGGGAAAAGACTCGCCTCGTTCCGATTTACGACCTTTGGCATGCAAAACCGATTCCGCATTGGCATTTTCATGCAAATGATGTTGATGTTGCGGCTGCTGTTGCTGTTGCAGCTGATGAGCCGCAGTATCGCAGTGACCTTCACTTATAGTTGTATTAGCACTTAAAGAGGAAGTAATGGTAGGCTTTGCATTAGTGTTGCTTGTGGTCATGGCAATGGCTGGTGCTGGCGGTGAGTTAACCGGATTATTTACTAAGGCGGCAAAATTTTCTGGACCACCTATGCCATGATTGAAAACATCAGTACGATAAATAACTCGGATACCCATTTTTACAGAAGCGCGGCGATGGAATTTTTCATCGGATTTGTCGGCTAATATGATAAAACAGAAAAAAATAGTTATAATTTTAGGTATTTAAAGTGCTGAGATTTTTCTTGTCTTTCTGGGGTTTGGTTTCAATAGAAAGTTTTGTATAAAAATCATTTTTAAAACTTTATTTTTATTTGTGTTAATCCTCTTTGAACAACTTTTTTTATTTTTTTTAATATATTTTTATGTTTTTGTTTTGTTTTTTTTGTTTCTTTTTAAATGTAGCTGAAAAAATATTATATAAGTCTGCAATAAGCTTTCCCTGGCAAATCCCTTAATATTCTTCAGCCTGATGGTTGATGGTTGTGTACATGGTAAAGGACCACAGGCTATTTTAAACACAATACTTTTCGTAAAAATCCCACAAACTACCGCAGAACTGCATGCACAATTAGAGAGTATTTTTAGGTTGCAGTATAAAATGTTCATAAGGGATCAAGTTTTTAATTGATGTAAAAAATATTTTAAATATTATTTCAAGGTATTTCCTACTTTGAGTTTTTACTTAGTGTTTTATTTAGTGTTTAAAAGTCCTCACAAAGGTAGAATCATACAGACCTATAAGCCTTTTATCAAACATATCAAAGCTGTTTGAAAAATATTAATAATTAAGTTGAACCCAATTCTCCGCGCGAAAGGATGTATGCCGAACCATCAATTTGGCTTCAGAAAACAACACAGTACGATCGAAATTTCTCAAGCATTCGACAAGGTATGGCGCGAAGGTCTTATGTACAAGTTAAAGCTGAACTTGCTCAAAAACTTCTAAAAGCTCATACAAAATTATTTAACTGATCAAAAGTTTATACTAAAAGAAGGGGATTTCTTTCTCATTAAAGCCAGAGTTCCACAGTAGTAGTAGTATTTTGTAACCCCTATTATACTTGCTGTACACATCCGATATGTCAACTAGCAATCAAGTGCACACATCAACATTTGCTGATGACACAGTTTTTTTAAGTGTTCATGAAAGCGCCCAAGTAGCATCACAACATTTACAAGATGACATAATAAAGATGGAAAAATGGTTGAAGAAATGGAGTACAAAAATCCACTCATATAACTTTCACACTGCTTAGGGACTCATGCCCCCCCTATTCGCATAAATAACCAAATGATTCCTCAGCTTTCAGACGTCAAATACCTCGGTATACATCTTGATCGGCGCCTTACTTAGAAAAGCCACATAGAATCCAAGTTAACACAAATGAAGTTAAAAGCAGTCCAACTAAACTGGCTTATAGGCAGAAATTCTACTCTCATCTTAGATTGCAAACTTCTAATGTACAGATGTGGCCAAGATTTGCGTCGCTACCTAGCCGTGGGCCCTTATTCGATGGGTCTTACTAACAAGTGAAATAAAGATGTAGACTAGCGCCCCCACTGTGTAGTAACGGCGCACCCTACGATAACGTGCACTGTTTAAGAGGCACGATATACGAATTTCTAGGTGTGTAGCACAGATTATGGGAAAACTTAAAAAAATGAATTTTTCAGAAGTAGGATTAGTTCTGCTAAGGGGAACTTTTTTCTCCTTGGTCCTATTTTTCTTATTTTATAGCTTTTAACAGCCTATGAGCAAAAGAGATATTTCTGCGCTGTTTCATTAATCTAGCGGCCCTCAGTAAATTTTCAGAGCTAATATAAGCTAAAAAAAAGTAAGTTCCGGCTAGATTGGACAAATACCCGTATGTGCAGCGTTCCTTAGGTGACGATGACGCAATTTGACTGATTTTGCTTCACCCAAAAAGTGCTCAACAAGTCTAAGGAAGTTTTCACTTCCAATATATGAATTGAGTAACTTTTTTAATGTGAGTATATTTGCTCTCCAATCGACTGCCATAAGCCAGCTTTTTAGCAGGGTTAATATTTAAAGAGAGCTAGCCGCTTCTGCCATCAAATAGAAGTCTTACATCTAACTGTGCACTCAAGAATTTTCTTATACCTGTGAGTCGATGACAATTATCCAAAAAGATGGCTAGTGATTGCCTGTGTTTGATGAGGTTTTTTAGAGGAGCTTGGAATTCCTTGATATTAAAACGGATATTAAAGCTATGAAATATCATTGATGGATTTGTGACTTTCTATGCTTGTGGTGGTAGCCTGTTAGCCTTGCTATTCAGGCCTTTGATTATCATGAATCCATATCATTTTGTATTTTTAAATGGGAACTTATAATTTCCTTATTTAAACTAAAAAAACCACTATGTCAGTTGATTTATTTTTAAATTTATGATTTTTTATTTTTTATTAAATACAAATACTCAACTCTTTAATTTTTGCAAAGAGGAGAATCCTGCTAATACAGACCAGAAACACAAATTTGCCACATGTTCATAGTTTTAACACAACTAAAGCATACGTACCTATGAAACAGCGCACATCATAGCTGGTGCCAATCGGAGCACCATAGTAACGTTTGGCTGGCACCAATTGTACACTGGGTGGTGCCTGAGCTGTTAAAGTTAAAGTGAAAGGATGAGCTCCTTCACCTAAACGTTTTAAAAGAGCTTCCTAAAGAAAGAAAATACAAGAAAAATGAAACAAGAAAATTCAATTTAAATGTTTCTTTAAATCATTAAAAAAAATACAAAAATAAAAAAAGCAATATTTATTTTCAATCTTACCTGCAAAGGACTTAACGACTCTTTAGACGGTTCTTCATTTCGGGGCCATATCTGATGCAATGACATTACGGCTTCATTGCAAAATCTTAAGCCCATCACTTCCTCATCCTCACGTCCATAACTTGATAAATCAAAGCACAGGAAATGAAAACAAAATAGAAGAACGAAAGAAAGGAAACATTATTAAAGGCAAAAGGTTAAAGGGAAAACCTGCTCTCTTGCCATCATATATTTTATTAATGTTTCTTGCTTTTACTGCAAGTTAAAATAACGAGAAAGTACGAGAGCGGTTTGAAAATTCCTTGCAAAAAAATTTAAAAAAATTATAAAATAAATCTCATATTTTGCAAACCGTTTGAAAATCAAAAAAACTTCATCTTCAAGGTCAAAATCGCAAAAACCTTTAAAAAATTAAATTTTTTTTACCTTTTTTCCCCTGTTCAGGTCCATAGGTAGCAAACCGTTCAAAATTTAAGGAAACAATCAACTACAAAAATGAACCTTGCTACGTATGGACCTGAACAGGGGAAAAAAGGTAAAAAAGATTTAATTTTTTAAAGTTTTTGCGATTTTGACCTTGAAGATGAAGTTTTTTTGATTTTATATGTTAACAATTTTTGTTCTTTATGACAAGAGCTACAAATTTGCCTCAGAGAATATATCAAAATTTCAAACGGTTTGCAAAATATGAGCCTGAGTAAATGATCATTTTTTGCAAAAATGACATCGAGGCCTCACATCTTTGAGGGCCCATAAAAAAAAAAACCTGCAGGACTTTGGGAAAAACTGGGAGACAGGGGTCTTTTTTTTGGTTTTTTATAACGTAGTGGTGTCCGTATATGGTTATTTTGCCATGACTTTAAAAATTACACAGTGTGTAATACTACTTACACCACCTCATAGTGGTGGCCTATAACAGGCTATAATAGATATTATCTTTGCTACCTATCGATCTCTAGTTTTCATTTATTTTTTTTTTCTTTTTTACATTGACTTACCTACGCTCTAGGCGCAGGTTATATTTTCTGCACATCTGGAATTTGAATAAATCTATAAATCTAAATAAAATCAAACAGATCCATGAGTATACAGCAGCAATGGACAAGGAAGCCTCTCAAGAGGTGTTTCTGCCATCTATAAACTATTTATTTATTTATTTATATTATACACTATGGCTGTTTTTTCTGGGGGCCTCCCTCGTATCAGTTTAAGAGTCAACGAAAAAAATCAATAATTTAGTTTGACCATGTAACAAAATGTATGTATGTACGAGTATGTATGTATTATGTGTGACAGTGTCTCAGTATGGAAATATTTATTTGTGTTTGTGTTTGTGTAAGTAAGTACTTGATGTTAAACTAACAAGGAATTTGATTAGTTTTTGATAAGTCGAGAGTACGAGTTTGAGTGTTATTGCTCTTGATATTTGTGGCAAAAATATTTGAAATCATTGGCATTTGCTTTGAGCATTGGGCAAACATCAATTAACTAAGACAATGTGTTTAGATGTAAATGAAAATATTTAAATGTTTTGTTTAATGTTTTTTTTTACTAAGCAAATCGTAAAAGAAGAATAACTCGTTTTGTAGGAAAAAAATAAAGTTGATAATGATGGTTAAAATAAATATAACCAAAGCATTTGAGCTGTCATTATTCCTATTAAAAAAAAATAAGAAAATAGTTTCCCTAGAAGTTACATTTTCTACTAATAAGAGAACCCTCTACAATATGGCTTAAGAAAGTTACTTCGTGTAGCAGAAACAAAGCCATTTAAATCTAACTCAACAGAAATATATAGGTATATAATGGTTATCAAAAAAATGTATTTCTGCACCAATTAAAGTTCTTAATTAGCTTCATATACAAATTCAATCAAATTTTTAATTAATTTGATTATATACTTAACTACTATTTTTATTTAAAAAAAAATTTATCAATTAAAAATTTAATTAAAGTTGTTTCTAAAACTAATTAAAAACTTGAATTCGTGCACATATTTGTTTTCTGTCTTAGAACTCTATCTTTAATATAAAATTCTCTTGAAACTTGACTTCAAATTTCATCTGTATTCTCTTGAAACTTTATTTCGAATTTCAAAAAAACTACATAAATTTGGTTAAAACTCACTGCTTTACTATCATTTATAATTTGGTGATCATTTTGAAAAAAAAATTATTTTTCGAACATTAATTTTTTGCGAAGTTATAAATTTCGAAAATTCGAACTTATAGACTTAAGTTTGAATGAATTTTCGACATTTTTATAAAACTTAAAACTAAGATAAAAAATAGAAAAATTTTACAATATAAGAAAAAAAATTAATTTTCGAACATTCATTTTTTGGAAGTATTTATATAAAAGAACTAATCCTCAAACGGTAACTTTTTCATAATTATACATTTTTTTTAATTTTTTATCTTAGTTTCAAGTTTTACAAAAATTTTGAAAATTCGAACTGAAGTTGAATATAAATTTCTTTTTTATTTCAAATTTAAAAAATAAAAAATTTGGTTATAATTCGTGGTTTTACTATCACTTATAATTTGGTGATCATTTAAAAAAAAAAAGTTATAAATATCTAAAATTACAACTTATAGGCTTAAGTTTGAATTTTCGAAATTTATAAAATTAAAAACTAAGATAATAAATAGAAAAATCTTACAATTTCAGAAAAAAATTAATTTTCGAACATTAATATATTTCGAACATTCATTTTTTGGAAGTATTTATATAAAAAAACTAATCCCCAAATGGTAGCTTTTTCATAATTATATTTTTTAAATTTTTTATCTTAGTTTCAAATTTTACAAAAATGTCGAAAACTCAAACTGAAGTTGAATATAAATTTCATTTTTATTTTGAATTAAAAAAAAAAAAACTAAAAAAAGTTTAGTTAAAACCCGTTGTTTTGCTATCACTTATAATTTGGTGATCATTTTGAAAAAAAAAAAAAATTTTTTTCGAACATTAATTTTTTTCGAAGTAATAAATATCGAAAATTCAAACTCATAGACTTAAGTTAACATTTTTGAAATTTGTAAAACTTAAAACAAAGATAATAAATAGAAAAATTTTACAATTTCAGAAAAAAAAATATTTTTCGAACATTATTATTTTGCGAATATTCGAACATTAATTTTTTGGAAGTATTTATATAAAAAACCTGATCCTCCAACGATAACTTTTTCATAAAAAAATTTGGTTAAAACTCGTTGTTTTACTATCATATAATTTGGTAATCATTTTGAAAAAAAAATTTTTTTTCGAACATTATTTTTTTTCGAAGTAATAAATATCTAAAATTAAAAATATCTAAAATTAAAAAGTTTGAATTTTAAAAATTTTTGCAAACCTTGTTACTAGGATTAAAAATAGAGAAATTTGACAATTTCAGTAAAAAAAATAATTTTCGAACATTAATAAAAAAAAAAAATTAATATTTTTCGAGCATTAATTTTTTGGAAGTACTTATATAAAAAATAATTTTCGATTGGTAACTTTTTTATAATTATATTTTTTATCTTAGTTTCAAGTTTTACAACAATTTCAAAAATTCGAACTAAAGTCAAATTTAAATTTATTGTTGCAGTTATTGCGGATTTTTAAGAAAAATAAAATATTTGCGTTATTTTTTCTTTGAAATACACACTTATAATGTGTATAATGTGTCTATATAAAATTCGTTCATATGCTGTGAATTTAGATTTTCGAAAATTTTCCAAAATGTCGAAAATTTAAACTGAAGTTGAATTTAAATTTATTGTTGCAGTTATTGTTTTTATTTTTTCTTTGAAATAAACACTTACATAATGTGTCTGTATAAAATTCCGTCATTTGCTGTGTTTTTAGATTTTCGAAAATTTACAAAAATGTCGGAAATTTATAAAATTCGTTCATTTGCTGTGACTTGAGATTTTCAAAAATTTACAAAATTTCTTATTGTAGTTAGTGCTGATTTTTAAGAAAATTAAAATATTTTGTTTATTTTTTGTTCGAAATACACATTTACATATTGCGCATGTATAAAATTCGTTCATTTGCTATGACTTGAGATCTTCGAAAAATTACAAAATTGTCGAAAATTCGAACTAAAGTTAAATTTAAATTTCTTTTTGCAGTTATTGCTGAATTAAAAAAAAAATTATTTTTTCTTATTACATATTGATTGGCCTGTTTAAAACTCTGTCATTTGCTGTGACTTTGGATTTTTGAAAATTAAAACTTTTTTCAAATAAAAAAAAAAAAACAAAAAAAAAACAAATAAAAAACAATATTTTTTTAATTATTTAAAAATTTGTCATTTGAGGCCAAACATAAAATATTCTTAACATGTTCACACAATCGAACTTAAGTTCGACTTAAAAAATTTGCAATTATATTTTTATTTATTATAAATTATTTTTGTGTAATAAAACAATTTTCCACTTTTAATTATTAAGTTCTTTTATAAACTCGTTTTGTTAATACAAAAATAATAATAGAAAAACCATAATAAAGCTACTGTAATTTGTCATCATTTTCAGGTGGCAGGTGTCTTCGTTTTTGACCTCGTGACACTTTATATTGTTGTGATCTTTATATCAGTTGCTCTCATTTTGTCATTAATGGCAACTTATCAAATTCTGTCATCAATGACAATGACATATAGGCATACAATAAATGACAAATATATATCAATTTAATGACACGATGTCATCAATATAATAATTATTTGATATTCAATAAACGAATTTGTTTTTTACTTTTGTTTTTAACAGAATTAAAACTTAGGACTAGAAAACTTAGCCTGCCTAGTAGAGAGGTTTTCTTAAGGTCTTTCTAAGGCTTTTTATAACAACTCTGCAATTGTAAGCTGTGTTTATTTTTAGGACATTGTTGCAGCGCCTTTGCTGTAAAGCAGGAGGATTAATTTGAAGCTGATATAATCACTTCATGAATTATTTTACGTCGAGGATAATGTATTGCTGATACTGACAAAGAAGGACGCTGTAATACAAGCTTCTATACGTTTATGTACAAAAACAAATTCATATTGTTATTTGGCAATGGCTGGGATACGAACTCAATACTTAGTAGCCAACGTGCTAACCAACTAAACTACAGCACTGCCCTCCCTTATTTGGCACTTCACTCTTATAGTTTTTACAATTACGTCACAGATAATGACTAAGTGTCATCGATAAGACAACGAGGTATGATTCTGGTGCATGTGTACTGTTACGATGCTTTTTTTAAATGTGTCTAGGTTTTATTACATAAGTGTTTTGTCATAATAACAATAATGATGAATTTATATCAAAGTAATTTATTTTTATAAATTTTATAAAAATTATTTTAAAATGAAAACGTAAATAAATTAATTAAATTTAAAATAAATTAAAATACTAACAGAAATTTCGTCTTTTATCTTGAATACATATTTAACCTATTACTAATAATATAAAGGGTGTTTTTTATAGAGGTATAGAACTTTAAGTTGCAATAAAACAACGATGGATTATTCGATTGACATGAATTTTATTTATCCGAAAGATAATCTTGTGGCATTACATTTTAAGTATGATTTCTGGCATATGACCGGCACGGCTGGCGCGGATGTAGTCCAATCTGGACGTCCAATTTTCGATGACTTTCTCCAACATTTGTAGCCGTATATAGGCAATAACACGGCGAATGTTGTCTTCCAAATGGTGAAGCGTTTGTGGCATATCCACATAGACCAATGACTTTACATAGCCCCACAGAAAGTAGTCTAGCGGTGTTAAATCACAAGATCTTGGAGGCCAATTCCCAGGTCCAAAACGTGAAGTTAGGCGGTCACAAAACGTGTCTTTCAATAAATCTATTGTGGCACGAGCTATGTGACAACTTGCACCGTCTTGTTGAAACCAAATCTCCTGGATATCATGGTTATTCAATTCAGGGTAGAAAAAGTTAGTAATCATGGCTCTATACCGATCACCATTGACTGTAACGTTCTGGCCACCATTGTTTCTGAAAACGTACGGACCAATGATTCCATCAGCCCATAAAGCGCACCAAACAGTCAGTTTTTCTGGATGTAACGGTGTTTCGAAATTTAATTGAGGATTACCTTCACTGCAAATGCGGCAGTTTTGTTTGTTGACGTAGCCATTTAAGCAGAAGTGTGCTTCATCGCTAAAAAAAATTCGCTTATGAAAATCGGGAACAACGGTAATCTCGTTTTGGGCCCATTCGATGAATCTACGCCTTACTGTTCAGGCGTCAGTCTACTCATGATGAATTGCCAAACCAAACTGAGAATAAATCACTTGACAGCTGTTAAATCGGTCGCCATCTTGAAAAGTAATGCCAACTTAAAGTTCTATACCTCTATAAAAAACAGCCTTTACAATATATGGATTCTTATTGATGACATTAAAGTCGAAATGGATGACATTAGAGTCATAATACTGATGACACCTTAATTATGACAAAATTCTATGGCCTTTGTAATTATATTAAAGCCAGTTTTTACCTTGTTGATAACATTTGTCCTAGCATTGATGTCATAATTCTGAAGTTATAACGTCATGAATCCAAAAATGAATTTTTCTATCAGTATATCTATACCTTTCAACAAACCTTCAAGTATCGTGTGTACAACAAGTACTTCAACAATTACAACCACATACATATTTATTTTTTTATTGTCAATAAATACTTACCGAAATGTTAGTGTCAATTGTGCATAGACACGATATCCCTGTATGGCCTTCGGATCAACAAATACAATGCCACGCAATGTAGAAGGACTGCTGCCAGACAATGTTATCTCACGTGATGGCAAATACAAAGTCAAAACACAATTGGGTGAAGTTTTCTTATAAACACGTTGGGTGCCATAATCATCTTTGTGAATTGGTCTGAAAAATAATTTTGCCGCCCGAAAAGACAAAAGTTATTAAAGTTTAATAAACATTTATTTGCTGCGGAAGTAGAAGTTACAAAAATACTTATTATTCCTTAAAAAAAAAACTATTATTATTGTTCTTTGTTAACTGTAGTGCTGGTGTAAATTATTGAGTAGTGGGTACCGAGTATAGAGTATGCCTTTTCAGACGATTCGAACTTGGTCTTGTAATTCATTAATTTTTATCAAAAAGAATAAAAGAGTATATTTCTAACATTTAGTTTATTTCGAACCTTTCTAAGCAAAATTTAGTTTATTTCTAAGTTTTCGACGATGTTCGAAAATTCGAAGTTGACTAAAATTAAACGCATAAGTCTTATAATTAAGATCCTATTTATTGTAGAAAGTAAATACTGAGGATATTTTAAATTAAAACGCTAAATTTTAAACATCGAATATAATTATATTCGAAATATGTATTCGAAATTATGCCCATATGCACAAGAAATAAAACTTACATGGCATATATTTTATTTTGTATGAAAACCTAACTTTAAGTAAACTTTATTTATTAAGCATATGGCTTTTAGAATTTAGCTCTAATTTTTACTTGTTGTTTGTATACAAAATTTAAGGTTATATTCGAAAATTTGTATACTTTTCCTTTTCGATTAGAACCATTTATTTTTGTCCATAATTAATTTCGAAAACGAACCTTATGGTGTACTTAATATTAAACATTACTAAGCTATTTTTTTAATGATTATCTTAAAATTTTAAGCATTTTAGGTCATGTTCGAAAATTCGAACTTAATTCTAAAATTTGAAAATCAAGCTCAATATTATTAATTTTAAACGCGTTTTAATATTTTTTTTTTTTGAAATTTAATTTTCAGTATAAATATTATTCGAACTAGATCTTTTAAGCCAGATTGGTTTAATTAAAATTCGAAAATATGTACATAAGTTAAAAAAATATTGGGTTTATGTAAACTTTAAGAATAATATTTTTTTTATAATTTCTGTATATTAATTTTAGTTACAAATTTTTTAAACCAATTAACTCTAGATTAAGTTGGCCTTAAAGGCTTGTAATCGAATTAAATACAAATAAAGAAATAAATAAATTAATTAATTAATAAATAGATAAATAAATAAACAAATAAAAAACTATATAAGAAAATGTTTTTTTATTAATATTTTTAATCTCCTGTAATTGGTTTAATATTTTTGTTAAGGTTTGTAGCATTTTAGGTTATGTTCGAAAATTCGAACTTTATTTCGAAATTACAGAATTAATAAAAACAATGTTTAGTTGAAGAGGGTGTTAATAGAATTTAATTTTTATACGAAATTCGTTCATTTTTAGTACAAAAAAATATTCGAACAAGGTTTTAACTAACTAAGATATAATTTTTGTATTTATTTTTTTAATTTATATTTAGATATTGAGCATCTAAGACAATATTCAAAATATAAAATATAATTTTGATATTTGTATATTAATTTCTATATTAATGTAATAATATCGAGCTAAAATTTAAATTTTACTAACTAAGTTTTCATGTTTAAGAATCACGTTAATTTTAGTACCAAACAAAAAAACATACTTCATCATGCTTCACTGAAGTCCAGTTAAATTAAATAAAACTTTTTTAAATGTTTGGAGTTTTATTTTGTACTCATACTTAGATTTTTAAGCATTTTATGACATTTTCAAATTTTCGAACTTAACTTCGAAATTTAAAAATCGATGTTAAATTCATTTGATTAGACTATGAAACATTTTTCAGTAAATGCAGTCGTATTCGTTTTAGAATATTTTTTAGGTTATATTGGAAAATTCAAATTTTATTTCGAAATTACAAAATCATTAAAAAAAAATTCAGTTAAAGAGCATTTTAATAGAATTTAATTTTTAAAAGCAATTTGTTGATTTTCAGTACAAAAATATATTCGAAGAAGATTTTTTAAAGCCAACTAAGATATAATTTTTATATTTACGGATTTATTTTATATTCTAATTTAATTTCGATATTCGTATATTTATTTCTATATTAATGTAAGAATTATGAACTAAAATTTCAATTTTACTGGCTGTTGTTGTTTTTTAAAAGTATTAAATGTTTAAAAATCCCGTTAATTTTAGTACAAAACAAAAAACTTCATCATGCTTTACTGAAGTCCGGTGAAATTAAATAAAACTTTTTCAAATGTTTGGAGTTTTATTTTATACTCATACTTAGATTTTTAAATATTTTATGATATTTTCAAATTTTCGAACTTAACTTCGAAATTTAAAAATCCATGCTAAATTCATTTGATTAGACTAGATAAGATTAATTTAGAAAAATATGCAACATTTTTCAGTAAATTCAGACGTTTTATGCGTATTCGTTTTAGAATATTCAAACGTATAAAAATTTTATTCGAATTTAAATTTAAAAATTTATTTGAGTTTTTAGCATTTTGGTCACTTTTTAACGTTTAATATTATTATACAAATTCTAAAATTAATAGCATCATTGTAGATGCATTTTAAAAATATTTAAGTATTCTTAATAAAGTCGATTATTTTTAGTTCGAAAAAAAAAACTATTCGAAAACGATTTTTAAGCCAATTAGAAAGTTTATATTAATTTTTGAGGTTCTATTTCGAGTTTACATTTAGATTTTAAGCATTTTGGATATATTCGAATATTCGAACTAAATTTCGAAAATTCGAAAGCAGTGCCATAGTGATAATTATTAAGTGCACAACAAGAATATCTAAAACATTTTTAGGCACTTGTCCTGAATAAAGGTGTATTATATAACCAAACATAAATTTTTGTATATTTTTTAAATTTATCAGTACATACATATGTACCTACATACATATGTATGTAAGTACATACATATATTTCAGTACATTTGTAATATTATTATTCGAACTCAATTTTTAAGTCAGTTATAAGGTTTGTTTTAATTTTAGAGTATTTCAAGCATTTTGGTTATGTTCGAATTTTCGAATTTAATTTCGAAATTTTTAAAAAAGTCCCAAAATGATAAGTTTTAGGTAGAGAACAAGAATATCTAAAACATTTTTAGGTACTTGCCCTGAATAAAAAAAAAATATACATCCAAACATAAACTTTTTAAGTGATTTGTTTTTAGATTTTCCAGTTCATATATTGGCTTATATGTTTGTTCAAAAATAAAACTATTCGAACTTGATTTTTTAAGTCAATTATAAAGTTTATTTTAATCTTGGAGGTATATTTAGGGCTCACATTTAGATTTCAAGCATTTTGGATAAGTTCGAATATTCGAACTTAATTTCGAAATTTTTAAAAAAGTGCTAAAATGATAAGTTTTAATTGCAGAACAAGAATATATCAAACATTTTTAAGTACATGCCCTAAATAAAGGTGTATTACGACATACAAACATGATTTTTTAATTAATTATTTTTTAGATTTTTCAGAAAAATTTAAATTTATTTTAAAGTCGTTATTTTTTTAAACATTCGTAAGTAACAAATTTGTAATATTCCCTAAAAAACCTAAATCTTGTTTACTTACAACTTTTAAGTGTGTGATATAATTTTGTAATTATAAGTTTTGTGCATTTAAAACCTTTTTTTCCAAAAAAAAAAAAAAATATTCTGACTCGTATGCTGTTAACAGCCTGTATTTATTCACTTTATATCAATAATACCTTTCGACAAAATCATTAATTTCACCATTTATCAAATCCAGCATTAATATTTCACTTCGAAAACTGACACACGAAGGACGTGGCAAATAAGCAATAGGCAAATTCAGATACTCTTGCTCCTCACTTGAGCTACTACCAACGACAGCCAGATAATTTAGTTTGGAATAGCTATTACTGGTGTTAATGCTGCTGCTGTTGCTGCTGCCGGTAACGGTTAAATGACATTTAGTATTTGCTGTGATTGTAGGTGTAGCATGTGGTGTCTGAGGCGAATGTTGTTGTGAGGTATTACTGCTACCACCACCACCAACACTTTGACCACCCTTATCATGATGCTGATGTTGATGTTGATGATGATGATGATGATGATGACGTGGTATATTCAACATGACCAAAAATTGTGATAATCTTTTGCCTCTGTGGGTATGTTGTTTGTTTAAATTAAGAAAAGTAAAAGAGATTCAAAATCAATTGTTTTATTTCTTTCACAGACATGTTGAAGTATTGACCCTTTTTCACACAACTGAGTTTTATTGGAAGTGTGATGGTATTATAGGGTTTTTGTTTAATTTTATTATTAATTTCAAAATTTATTTAACCAAATTTTAAGGCATGCTTATATTTGACGCAGTGACTTTAGTTTGTCTTTAATTATAAAGTCACTTAGTTTAGTTTTAATTTTACAAATTGATACGATAGTAAAATTGATAGTAAGAAATTTTAAATACGTAATCTAAAGCCTAGCCTAGGTCTATTTGAGTTGGCTACACAAAACTCTTTATTCGAATTTCCGAAATTCGAAATTCCTAAACAAGAGACCTGCTAATAAGAAGAGAAATGCATTAAATAAAAATTTAGTTTAAAACTTATATATATTGAGTGCCTCGATAGACCGATTGGTAGCTAGCTAGTCTAGCAGTCTGGAGGTTGTGGGTTCGATTCCCACCAAAGACTCTAGGTGTTTTCTGTAGACAAGCAAAAAGCTTCGCAGAGGTAGTGTTGCTTAAAAAAAAGTCTCTTCTGCTGTTAGAGTGAAGACTGGACATTATTTTTATTAAATACAACACTGTTCCTTTCAGCACTTGCAGCTTAAACGTGGCTGTATAAACTCAAATATTAAAGCAAAATTTTAATTGAATAGAAAATTAAATTGCTAAAACACTTATTTTTTACATTTTGTTGGATTTTACTTTAAAAGTAATCCACACCAAATTTTAAGACTCTTACGTATTTACTAAAGGTACCCAGGGATGGGTACCTTTATATAGAAATTATAAATTTCTAAAAATTCATGTAAAGCTCTGTAAGAGGTGTTTAAAATATTTTAATAACAATGTCATTCCACAAACTAAAAAAACAATAAAAATCTTACTCAATTGGCTATTTGTCAGTATGTAATTCATAGCGCCATCTGTTGCGCAACAGTGTTTAAAATATCCCGCTTTCAATTCATATTTTGTAATTTTTTTAAAAAGCGCCATCTGTTGCGCGTTTAATATATTTTGCTATCCATTCATATTTGATCGTTATTTTAAAACAGCGCCATCTGTTGCGCAACCGAGTTTAAAATATCCCGCTTTCGATTCATATTTTGTTATTTTTTTTTAAACGCCATCCGTTGCTCGTTTAAAATATTCCGCTATCAATTCATATTTTATCGTTATTTTAAAACAACGCCATCTGTTGCCCAACCGCGTTTAAAATATCCCGCTTTTAAAAATAAAAGATGCCTTAAAGTACTTTTAAATCGTTAAAAAAAATCGGCGTATTTTCACCACCTTTTTTGCACTTTCTCTTGGAAATAAGGAAAAAAGTATCCTATATTGGAATCAGGATACTAAGGTACCTCCTCATGATTTTTTTTTTTAATCTCTCCAGTAATTGTACGTGATGCGAACACAGGCAGACAGTCTAGGAATGAGTTGCTTTTTTTACCGACTTCAAAAATTCGTCTGAATGTTGCTTTCTTTATATTTGTGCCCGCAGAACTCAGCCATTTCTGAACCGATTTTAAAATTTTTTTCTTTGTTTGAAATGTTATGCTTACAGTTCATTATTTTAAAAATTAAAGGGTGTCCCCATACAACATACATGTTTTTTACGTGTATTAAGAACCGTAAAGAGCACCAATTTAAAATTTAAAAAAATTGCATGTTACTATAGCTCTCAACAATGGAAAGTAATAAAAAAATTAAATTAGAATTTAAAGGGTGACCCCAAAGGTTACGTAATTTGAACTTTATAGGCCTAACTTTTGAACCGTTATAGACAAAACCTTAAAAATTTGTCAAAATGTCGATTACTATGGCCGTTTTAATAAGAAGTATAAATATTCAAAATTATAAATTAAAGGGTGCTCCAATAGTTTATTAAATTTCATGTCTATGGCCATACTTTTAAAAAGTTGTACACTGATCGTTGAAATTTACAAAGAACCTATATTGCTAAGTCCGCTATAACAAAAAGTATAAAATTGAAATGAGTTTGGATATAAAAGGGTGTCCCAATAGTTAATGTAATTGTATGTATGTGACCAAACTTTTGAATTGTTACAGACAGACAGCTGAAATTTAAAAGGAACCTGTATTACTAAGTCCTCTATAATTGGTATATAATTTTAACAGAAATTAAAGGGTGTCCCCATAATTAATGTAATTTGACCTATATGGCCCTATCTTTTGAGCCGTTATAGACAAAGACTTGAAAATTAGGCAGAATTTTCACAACTTTGTCTGGTATACTAAATAGTATAAATATTTAGAATTATGAATTAAAGGGTGTTCCATTTGTTCTGTAATTTGCTTTATATGGGTAAACTTTTGAACTGTTATAGACAGACAGTTGTGAATTTACAAAAAATCGTTGTGCCAAGTCTTCTATAACAAGAGGTCTTTAATTTGAAATTGTAAATTAAAGGGTGTCCCAATACGGGATGCTATTTGATTTATGTTGCCCTATCTTTGAAATTGTTATAGACAGACATTTGATATTTACACAGAATGTATATTATTATGTCTGCTATAGCATCAAGTATAAAGTTGGAAATTAAAGGGTGTACCTGAAGTTAATGATATTTCAGCTATATGAGCTTATCTTTTGAACGCTTATAGATAAACATTTGAAATTTTAACAGAGTGAATATTACTCTGTCCACAATAAAAAGTACGAAAAACCTAAAGGGTGTCCTCATAGCTGACGTAGTTTGAATTATATAGCCTATTTCTTTGAACCGTTATAGATAGAGACTTGTTATTTACACAGATCGTGTATTATTATGTTCACTATAAGAATTATAAAATTGGAAATGATAGGGTGTCCCTATAGTTACTGAAATTTGATGTATGCCTTATCTTTTGAGCCTCGTTTTAGATAGACAACTGAAATTTACACATAATGTGTAATGTATGGTCACTATTAGAACTATAAAAATTTACAATTCTTCCAAAAAAAAACCGACTACAAAACAAATATATGTGCATCAATTCTGAACTAAAAATTTAAAAGAAAGTAATGTGTAAGAAATAGTACTCAAATCAAATACTTTTATACTTGTTGCTCTAACGGACATAGTAATATACGTTCTGTACATTCAAATGTCTATCCATAACGGTTCAGCGGATAAAGCCATATACGACAAATTACGTCAGATTTGAGGACACCCTTTATTTTTTTACACTTATTATTACTGTAATAAAAAGTAACGGTTCCAAAGATATGACCATATAGCTTAAACAATATCACCTAGGGGACACCCTTTAATGTGCAATTTTAAATTAAACGCTTATTTTAAAGGACAGATTCTTTGTAAATTTCTAATGTCTGTCTAAAACGGCTCAAAAGTTTGGCCATATGCATCAATTTACATCAACTATTGGGACACCCTTTAGAATTTTAAATATTTATTAATGTTATTATACGGGACATAATAGTGGAGATTCAGTCTAATTTTCAAGTGTTTGTCTATAACGGTTCAAAAGATAGGGCTAGATAGGTAAAATTATATCAATTATGGGAACACCCTTTAGTTTCCAAATTAAAATTATATACTTGATGTTATAAAGGACTTAGATATACAGGTTCTTTGAATATTTCAACCGTCTCTCTGTTCAAAAGTTTTGCAATATACATCAAATTACGTCAACTATTGGGACACCCTTTAACTTCTACTTATAAATATTTAATTTCTGGTTATAAATATTGGACATTCTGTCCAATTTTCAAGTTATTGTCTACAATTGTTCAAATGGTTCATATATTTAAATTGACGTCACATATGGGGACACCCTTTAATTTTTAAGTTTATTTTTTTATTAATTTCTGTTATTGGCAGCTATAGTAATAAGCAGTTATTTAAAATTTTAAAAGTGTGTCCTTTACGGTTCATAATACACGTAAAAAACACGTATGTTGTATGGGGACACCCTTTAATTTTCAAAATTCTGAACTTCTTTTAAAATGGGACCAATCTGTAAGCATTTCCTTTCTAATAAAAAATTTTTAAAATCGGTTCGAAAATGACTGAGTTCTGAGGGCACAAACATAAAAAAAGCAACATTCAGACGAATTGATAACCTCCTTCTTTTTTTGAAGTCGGTTAAAAATTAAAAAGACGGATGTTGGCAAAAATAGCTTAACTTTAATAGGGAGATGCTCGCATAGTCTTTACTTCTTTTCCTACTAATTTTGACGCATTTTGTTTGCTTTAAATACTAGTTCTTACAGATTACTTCTTACATTTTTAGTTGAGAACTAGTGCCCAACTATCTGTTTTGAAGTCGGTGTTTTTTTTTTGGAAGAATTATTTATTATATGTGACCCGGTGTACGAAAAGGTGGCTTATGACTCCAAAACAAAATTTCGAAAAATTAGCTGTTAAAGATAAACAATGCATTTCGTCAGTTTCTTGGTAGTTTTTCTTTTGCATTATGAACTGTCATGCCCAAAAGGCAACCAAAAAATGCAAAAGAGCATAAATGAGATAAGTTCGTGTGTGTGTGTATATAAAGAGCGTTGTTTTTTTTTTTCAATGCAAAGCACAAACCAGTTTCTGACCCAGCGTTGTCATACAGAAACAATTTTTTGCTCTTATTAACAGTTTTAATTAGTTTCAGATACAAATTTAATTAAATTTTTAATTGATTAAATTAAATAAATAATTAAGATTGAATTAAATAATATTTTAATTAAGTAAATAATTGAATGAAATCAAAAATTAAATTAAAGTTGTATCTGAGACCAATCAAAACCTTTAATTGGTGCAAACAAATTTTTCTGTGCAGGTTTTAGGGGATTTTATCCCCAAAAAAAAATCCCCAAATCGATTTTGACTTACCATAACTTCTGTTCCAATATTTGAATATTTTTAATTTAGGACTTTTTTAATTGTTTAACATCTGCTTAACAAAAATATTCCAGAAATCTGACGTGTGTCACTTGTAAATAATGTCTGTCGAAGAAGAATTTTGCGAGGTTTTTCAAACATATTTCTGTGAAAACGAAGAGAATGATGATGATTTTAACGATGATGTTGATATCAATTACGAGGACGAACTACAAGCATTGTTTCAAGCTGAAGCTCAAATGGAAGTGGATGAAAATATTTTTACAGTGGACTTGTCTATATTACATTTATTACCTTGATTCTGGATTTTCAATAAAATTCTGTTATTCTTTCATTTGTGCTCTTTTTTCTCAACATTTTTAGTACACTTCGCGGCAAGTTAGGACTTTCTAGTTTTCACCACGTGAAAGAGCATCTCAAAAACTATCGAAACCAAAAAAAAAGTGGAAACATTTTTTTTGAGTCATAAGCCACCTTTTCATAGGCCGGGCCACATATGTATAGATTTGTTTAAAATAGTTCCTATAACATTTTATATCTGCATTCTTCTTTTTTTGTAGGTTTAGTAACAACAAAAATCATTAAGTTCAGCCATATTGGTTTATTACAAATATAAATTTCAATATAACTGTACACAGCTGTAAAGTAAATATAAGAGTAGCAGGTTTATTAAACAAATACTAGTAAATATGTAAATAAAAATCTGAAAATCATGCATGTTTCTAAATGTTAAACATGTAATAATAATTTATCATGAAATGAGCTTTTTTTCTTTTTTTTTTTGATGTGGATATAAATTATTTATAAGTATTGCGGCAATATGTAAATATGTAAAATCAAACATAAAATTAAATATGGACAAAACAGTGAAGTATTATAATTAATATTTAATTGCACTTGTAACGTCTAACAAGCAAACAAATCACTTCAAAAATGTTTGTGGAAGACATAAGGGTTTTCAAATAATTTTCTAAAGTATCTCTATGCCAGTATCAAAAATTATTTTTTGCCCAAAAAATATATATTGTATCAATTAAAATTATAAAAATTAAAATTTTCAAACTAATTTTTTTCAAGGATTTATTACACAGTGCAACACGGAAAAAATAACCATATACGGACACCACTACGTGATAAAAGACCAAAAAAAAAAAAAAGACACCTGTCTCCCAGTTTTGCCCAAAGTCCTCCAGGTTTTTTTTTATGGGCCCTCAAAGATGTGGGGCCTCGATGTCATTTTTGCAAAAAATGATCATTTACTCAAGCTCATTTTTTGCAAACCGTTTGGAATTTTGATATATTCTCTGAGGCAAAGTTGTAGCTCTTGTCATAAAGAACAAAAATTGTGAACATATAAAATCAAAAAAAAAAAATTCATCTAATTGAATCTTTGAGCTCCGAACAATTTTTTTTTAACATGATTTTAAAAAATTACTCAGTTCGTAATAATCCTACTGAATGTTTATTGTAGGGTAATTGGTAATTTCATATATAATATTATTGTTTTCGTATTTTACCTCTTTAGTACTTTTTTGTGGGCAATTAAAGAACCAATACTAACTTTTCAATAGCTAGCCGTTTTTAATTCGCTAACTCGTCGGCGTCATTGGATGGTTCAGCGTACTTTTGAAAAACGGTCTTTACACCTGGCAAACATTGAGCCACGAATGGAGCATACATAGGTGCTCTTCTACAACTTATTGTTGTTTGTTTTAATAGTCATAGATTACATTCGAATTCTTCGTCAAATATTCAATATTCGTGCTCCTATCCATAAAGCCAACAGCGATATTTCTTTCGCCCTTATACAATTTTGCGCCCCCTTCAACGTGGCGCCCGGGGCAATCGCCCCGGTCGTCCTGGCCTTGGGGCGGCTCTGTATATTAGTAACAATAAATTTTATTTAAAATAATAACAATTAATTTATTTAAAACAAATTAGAAACCAAAAACAGTTTATGACCGACAAAAAGGTTTTATACTCGTATCTACCTCTGCACGATGAGCAAAAGCAGAAAAAAGTGAAGTTTGAAAAAAATCAACAAAAAAAAGAAATGCCGCAAAAAGGCGAAATGTTTTTTTCTACAGTATAAAAATAGAGATCCTTAATGTTATAGTGATACATAACATTTTTAAGATCGCCATGGCCCTCACTCTCAAAAATATTTTTGACTTTTTTTTACAAAAAAATTAACAAAAAAAATTCTTTTTTTTTCGAAAGAAATTTTTTATTATAAAAATTTAAAATAAAATTTTTCTAAAAATTATTATAAGTAGCTGCTAATATAGCCTTTCACAGAAAAAAGAAATCAACTGAAAAACTCTCTTCGTTTAGCCACAAAAAAATATATAGCAAACCTCTCAAAATCGTAAAAAGTCAATAAAAACACAGTCCTGATTATAGCAGTGCCCCAAAACGACAAATCTCAAGCAAAGGCTTTGAAAATTCACTATACGTAGCAGAATTTTGTTGTCCATCGAGCTGCGTACTGAAATTTTTTACATTTCTCAAAATTAATTTTTGGCCTAATGTCCGGCTAGATTGGCGAAGTACCCCTCTGTACGTTGCACAGTGAGACAGCCCTATAGTAACCGCTGCGGAAAAAATGGTTTTTGGCGTGTCGTCCAATTTGGATGAATTTTTCACAGTATATTAACAGATATATGAGTAACAATTCCCTGAAATTTCAGCCTCATAACTTCATTACTTTTTGCTTACCCCCGGGGGTTCCAATTGTCACTGCAGGAATATGGCAAATGCTTTGACGCGGTTAACTCGGTGAAAATAGGGGTACCAGACGCTAGGGTTCCTAGAGCCTAAATCTGGAAGAAAAGGTCTGTGTGTTAAAACATACGGGCCCTCTTCGAGGCCTGACCAGTGCCTAAAGGACTGGTACCACAGGAATCGGTGGCCCCACAGAGAGCCTATCCTCTCTGTGACCGATTATTGGTGAGGTCCCCTTCGGGGGTACACGTGGTGGTTGTGGTTTAAGATCGATTTATGTAGGCAAGGTGCAAGGTCGATCAAGTGTGCTGTTGCACTCTCAACAGACGGAGTTTGGATAGTCTCCAAACCCCTAAGCAAGAGGTTATAATGTGGATCTAGGCTTGCCTTGGAAAGGCTTGCCATATTATATAAATTGCTACTCATTATGACTGTATCACACACAAATTGCGATTGGTGGCAGTCGTAAAGTGTTGTTATACTACACAATGGGGGCGCTAGTCTACGCCTAAGTTTCACTCGGTGGTAAGACCACCGTGAGGTTAGGCCGAGTAGGCCTAACTCACGTTAATCTTGTTCCACTATTACTTTTTGCTCTAGAACAAATCAAAGCTGAGGTATGCCAACGCTCTTGAAATATGTTAGTGCAATATGTAATATTCAAAAGCTTATTAATAAAAAAAAAAATACATAATAAATATAACTTTAAAGTATTTTTTTAATTAATTTAGTTGTTGTAGAATTAGAGTAGATGAAAAAATAAAAAAAAAAACACAAAAAAAAATTCTTAACAACAGAATTGTGGTGTAAAAATTGAACATTTTGTATTTTCAATTGACTAGGATATATAGAGCAGCCCCTCGCCCTAGGTGCAGACTTATATCAAATGAAAGATTGAAGTCTCAGCTCTCATTTGAAGTAAAGGAAAAATTAAGACTATTGAATGTCAAGCCTCTCCCTATTACTGTTCAAAAGTTAAGCTATTTTCACCAGTATCCGTCTTGTATGGGGACACCATTCAAGCCTCTGTCTATAACGGTTTCAAAGATAGGGGCATACAGATCGAATAACATCACCTATTCGGACACCCTTTAATTTACAATGTTAAATTAAAGACCTGTTGTTATAGAGGACTTGGCCACAAAGATTCTTTGTAAATTTCAACTATCTGTCTATAACGGTTAAAAAGTTTAACCATATATATCAAACTACATGAACTATTGGGATACCCTTTACATTATAATTCCAAATATTTATACTTGTTATCATACCAGAGAAAGTAGTGGATAGCCTGCCTAATTTTCAAGTGTTTGTGTTTAACGGTTCAAAAGATAGGGTCATATAGATCAAATTACGTAATTTATGGGGACACCCTTTAATTTCTAACTTCAAATTGTATACATGCTGTAGTGAAGTTTGCAATACAGGTTCCTTGTAAATTTCAGCTGTCTGTCTCTAACAGTTCAAAAGTTTGGTCACTCACATAGAATTACATTAACTATTGGGACACCCTTTTAGTTCCAAATTTAAAATTTTATACCTTTTGTTATAGCTGACGTAGCACTACAGGTTCTTTGTAAATTTCAGCGGTCTGTGAACAACTATTCAAAAGTTTGGCCATATATATCAAATTAAATGAACTATTGGAGCACCCTTTTTTTAAAATTTTGAATATTTATACATTTTATTATAACGGTCATAGTAATCGACATTCTGTCAAATTTTCAAGGTTTTGTCTATAACGGTTCAAAAGATAGACCCAAATAGGTCAAATTATGTTACCTATGGGGACACCCTTTAAATTTTAATTTTTTTTTATATTATTAATTTCTGTTGTTGGGAGCTATAGCGGCACGCAATTTTTTAAAATTTTAATTTGCTGCCATTTACGGTTCTTAATACACTTAAAAAACATACATGTATGTTGTATGGGGACACCCCTTAATTTTTAATATAATGAACTGTTTTTAAAATGGGACCAACCTGAAAGCATAACCTTTCAAATAAAGAAAAAAAATTTATAATCGGTTCAGAAATGGCTGAGTTCTGCGGTTACATACATAAAAAAAGCAACATTCAGACGAATAGATAACCTCCTTCTTTTTTGAAGTCGGTTAAAAAAGGAAGGAGGTTATCAATTCGTCTGAATGTTGCTTTTTTTATATTTGTGCACGCAGAACTCAGTCATTTCTGGACCGATTTAAAAATTTTTTTTTCTTTATTATAACGGAAATGCTTACAGATTGGTCCCATTTTAAAAGAAGTTCAGAATTTTGAAAATTAAAGGGTGTCCCCATACAAATTACGTGTTTTTTACGTGTATTCTGAACCGTAAAGGGAACCCATTTAAAATTTTAAAAAACTGCATATCACTATAGCTGCCAATAACAGAAATTAATAAAAAAATAAACTTAGAAATTAAAGGGTTTCCCCATATGTGACGTCAATTTAAATATATGCACCATTTGAACCATTATAAACAATCACTTGAAAATTGGACAGAATGTCCAATATTTATAATCAGAAATTAAATATTTATAATTACAAGTTAAAGGGTGTCCCAATAGTTGATATAATTTGATGTATATTGCAAAACTTTAAAACCGTAAAAGAGATACGGTTAAAATTTACAAAGAACCTGTATATCTAAGTCCTTTATAACATCAAGTATATAATTTTAATTTGGAAACTAAAGGGTGTCCCCATAATTGATATAATTTAACCTATCTAGCCCTATCTTTTGAACCGTTATAGACAAACACTTGAAAATTAGACAGAATCTCCACTACTATGTCCCGTATAATAACATTAATAAATATTTAAAATTTTAAAGGGTGTCCCAATAGTTGATGTAAATTGATGCATATGACCAAACTTTTGAACCATTTTAGACAGACATTTGAAATTTACAAAGAATCTGTCCTTTAAAATAAGTGTTTAATTTAAAATTGTACATTAAAGGGTGTCCCCAAGTGATATTGTTTAAGCTATATGGCCATATCTTTGGAACCCTTTACGTTTAATTACTGTGTCAGTAATAATAAGTGTAAAAAAATAAAGGGTGTCCTATATATCTGACGTAATTTGTCGCATATGGCTTTATCTGCTGAACCGTTATGGATAGACATTTGAATGTACAGAACGTATATTACTATGTCCGTTAGAGCATTAAGTATAAAAGTATTTGATTTTAGTACTATTTCTTACAGATTACTGACTTTTAAATTTTTAGTTTAGAATTGATGCACATATTTTTGTTTTGTAGTCGGTTTTTTTTGTGCAAGAATTATTTTTAATTTAAATTGATTGTGCAAGTAGTTGCATGAAACATTTTAATTGATATAAATTACAGTAATACAAAATTTTAAGGTTGTACCTAAAATATTTCAGAAAATATGGCACTTTTTATGTTGAGGTTGTATGTTGGTGGGTGGTGGGGGAAAAAGTGGGCCAAAGTTCAAAATTTTTTTCCGTTAATGTTTGTAACAATATAACATTCAAGTATACCAAAATTGAAGTATTAATTGAAGTATTACGGACAATACGGCATTTTACAAATTTCGATTGTATGGAAGGTGGGCGTAAAAGTGGGCGTATTTTTTTTTTATTTTTTTTTTAAACTGAAATTGTCTCAAAAATAACCTGTGCAAAATTTCAGAGCTCCTTGTATTTAATGCCGGCGTTGTCTCACTGTGCATTGTCTGATCGTTCAATATCATTCTATGGATTTTATAGATTTTTTTCTAGCGTGACGAACTCTGTTGGGTTAGCTGAAATTTTTCTGTCATTTACTGCTGGTACTACTACAATGATCTTATGTTATTTTACGGCCAGAAGTCTTTTATAAATAAAATTTAAAATTTTATTTAAGGTATTCGCAATTTATGGCCAACCGAAAAATGCGATTGCTATTTTTTTATATCCTACATAGCAGGTCATGCAAATTGTAACACAGTCCTCATGTTGCTAATTTTTTATGCATTTGTTATAAACCACACATTTTCTAATTTTGTCATGCAATTTAAATTTCTATTAGTTTTTTATTCTTGGTTTGTGTTTTGGGGCTTGCAAATTACAAACCGCAAATAAATGTTTTAATTAAAGAGAACCGACAATAAACATGGTGATACTTTGTAACTTTAATTTAGCAACTCATATGCGACAAAAAAAATAATATATATATATATATATATAAATGACACCATATGTATTGTTTGTTATCTGGCAAGAGGGTCACTTAAATTACACAGTGCAACACGGAAAAAAATAACCATATACGGACACCACTACGTGATAAAAGACCAAAAAAAAAGCCCCTTTCTCCCAGTTTTGCCCAAGGTCCTCCAGGTTTTTTTTGCAAACCGTTTGAAATTTTGATATACTCTCTGAGGCAAAGTCAAAATCGCAAAAAACTTTAAAAAATTAAATTTTTTTTACCTTTTTTCCCCTGTTCAGGTCCATAGCTAGCAAACCGTTCAAAATTGAAGGAAACAATCAACTACAAAAATGATCCCAAGATCTCAATAAACAACTTTCTAGAACATATGAACTTCCTAGGAATGATTCTTAACACCGTTTAGGTAGCGCTTAGGCAGCCGCAAAAGTGAAAAATTTCCCGAAAATTTTTTAGCTAAAATGATTTCGCGTGCAAAAAAAAAAATGATAAATTTAGCACAAAATAACGTGAGAGGTATTTTTTTATTTTTTTTATTTATTAGATTTCCATATTATCTAAAATAATTAATAAGTTTTTTATTAGGAAAAGGTGAATCAAAAAGTATAAGTTCAATGTCATATAATCGTGAGGAAAGTGTTGGTAAGAAATTCACGATTTAAGTTAAAAGTTGTGATTATTTATATTGGATTTTTTTGACAGGAAATAAAGAGCAAATTAGTCCAGCAAACGAAAAATGCTCTAAATTTAATGATGAAAATAGTGGAAATTCTGATGCACTAGGTATGTGATATATTTAAATTTTTTTATCTTAAGTAATTGATTTTTTAGAAGCATATCCTGGGAGTGACTGCGAATATAACACATCGAATAATTCATCAGCAATAGGTATGTTTATAGATACTTTTTTATATAATTTATATTAAGTATCGTTTCAACTCTTAGAGTCATTTCCCGGCAGTTGCAGCGAATATAATCCGTCAAGTAATTCGTCGGAAACAGAATCAAATCCAGAGTTTAGTCCAATAACACTCCAAAATTAAAAAAGAAAAATTAAATCCGGAATTTGATACACCACCCGAAAACTTTTGCAAAAGACATAGACGACCATCCGAGTGGAATAAAAATATAGCAAAATATTAAAAAAAAACCATGGAAAGGATCATTATAATAAAAAAGGTCAGTTTGTACCAAAGAAAGAGTTAAAACCAGGTTACAAAGAACCTTGTAGAATGAGATTATTCACAAAAGATGTTTAAAGAGAATTTCAAAGAAATAAAGATATATGATGAAACTAGGAAGAGAAGAGAAGAAAAGAAGATAAAATTGTTATTGAAGAAATACCAAAAGCATACATATCCGGATTTCCTATAACGGAAGAAAAAAACGAAAAGATCTTTTATATCTGTGTGATCAAAATTTAACCAAAATTTCTACAGACAACTTAATGGTTTTAATGGAAAAGATATGTAGTCGTGTCAGATAATGACGCCTAAATAATACAATATAGTTTCTACTTATTTAATGTTATACTGAATTAATACTGTTTCTGTTATCTTTATTCTTATAATTATTTTTAAGTAACCTTGAATTTATGTTATAACTCCTTTTTGTTTGAACTGAATTATTATACATATTAATTTTCTTTTTTTGTTTTACGAATAAAATTAATTTACAAAGAAAATAATAGTTTTTTTTTTGTATAACATTTTAACTAAAAATTCGTCTATGTAAGAAAATATAATTTTCTAAAATTTATACAACCAGCTAGATACAATCAAATTTACTTTGTAGATGTCGAGCGGCTCTTGGCTGAGAAAAGAAAAATTAGAAGAGAGTGACAAGCACACAGATCTCCTCAACTCAAATCTAGACTTCAAGATTGCACGAAACGACTAAGACAGCTGCTAGAATCTCGAAGAGTAGCATCTCTGAAAAATTACTTGGAAGACCTCGATGCAACTGCTCAATCAGATTATTCATTATGGCGTGCATGTAGGGACCTTAAAAGACCGGTCGTACGTAAGCCTCCCTTGCGAACTTCTTGTGGAGACAAGGAATGATACCGAAAAAGGCAATTTGTTTGTTGGACATTTGAAGAAGGTTTTCACCCCAAATGTATGTACTGATATAGCTGAGTTACCATCAGTAGAGACTAGTGCCGTAGTACCCCTAAGATTTTAATTTCGCGATATTGAAAGGGCAATAGCAGATTTAAACACCAAAAAAGCCCCTGGCGTTGATAAAACAAGTAACAAGATGTTAGTTGAGTTGCCCCGTATAGGTCGCAGAATTATTCTGTTTGTTTTTAATGCCATCTTACGTCTTGAGTACTTTCCCACAGAGTGGAAGGTCTCTTTGATAACTATGATTCCTAAACCAGGAAAAGACCACACAAAAGTAGAATCATACAGACCTATAAGCCTTTTATCAAACGTGTCAAAGTTGTTTGAGAGAATATTAATAACTAAGCTGAATCCAATTCTTAGCGCGAAAGGATGCATTCCGAACCATCAATTCGGCTTCAGAAAACAACATAGTACGATCGAACAAACACACAGATTAGTAAATGTAATTAAAACGACCTTTGAAGAAAAAAATACTGTTCTGCGCTCTTTATCGACGTTTCTCAAGCATTCGATAAGGTTTGGCACGAAGGCCTAATATTTAAACTAAAGCTGAACTTGCCCGAAAACTTGTATAAGCTCTTAAAAGATTATTTAACGAATCGCAAGTTTTTATTAAAAGAAGGTGACTTTTTAAGCTCGCCACAGCTCATTGATGCCGGAGTTCCCCAAGGTAGTATTTTGGGACCAATTTTATATTTACTGTACACATCAGATATGCCAATTAGCACCCTAGTCCACACATCAACTTTTGCAGATGACACAGCTTTTTTAAGTATTCATGAAAGTGCCCAAGAAGCATCACAACTTTTACAAGACCACATACTCAATTTGGAAAAATGGCTAGAAAAATGGAGAATAAAAGTGAATGAACAAAAATGCACTCACATAACTTTCACACTGCGCAGGGACTCATGCCCTCCTATTCGCATAAATAACCAAATGATACCACAGCTTTCAGATGTTAAATACCTGGGTATACATCTTGACCGTCGCCTTACTTGGAAAAGCCACATTGACTTCAAGTTAACACAAATGAAACTAAAAGCAGTACAACTAAATTGGCTTATTGGCAGAAACTCCACCTTGAGCTTAGATTGTAAACTTCTACTGTACAAGTCGGTCCTCAAACCAATTTGGTGTTATGGGATTCAGTTATGGGGCACTGCCTCAGCTAGCAATGTAGAAAAAATTCAAAGGCGCCAAAATAAGATTTTACGTATTATTACATCTGCTCCCTGGTATATAAAAAATTCGAACATCCACAAAGACCTAAATATGCCATCAGTTAAATCAGAAATAGCGGAACATGCAGACACATATCTAAAGAGGCTTGAATCTCATCCAAACCCTTTGGCGCGTAACATGCTGAATGAACCTGGTTACATTCGACTAAAAAGAAGAGATACTGCTTTTCTTGGCCGTACATTAGAGGGATGACCCGCAAATGATTTCGAAATCCGTGAAACAAATATTATTTTTGTCTAGCACTGGCTGGACTTAAAAAGAATATTTTATTTTAGACTTAAGATACGAGTAATTATTGTTAGTTCAAAAATTATTGAAGATACAATAAATAAATTATGAAAAAAAAAAAAAAAAAAAGAAAATACTATCAAAATTCTACTCAAATTCTACAAAAACAGTGAAAGAACAAATGGCGTATCTTATATAGTTTATGAGATATCGCGTGAAAACTTTGACAGCTCGTAACTCAAAACTCACATTTTCGACTTAGAATGTTATAGAAAGGAGGCCTCGATATATAGATTTAGATATTAAACATGTTATTGTAAGTGTATCAAATATGTAAATAATAAATCTATTAATAAATAATAAATAATAATAATAATAAATAAATAAAAATACTAGGGTGCTCCCTATATGTCGCGAATTTAAGGAATTTGACCTTCTATTCTAAACGTTACAGGCAGACACTTGGTATTTACACAGGGTACTAAGTACTAAGCTGTAGTATAACAAAAAATTAAAGGGTGCCTCATAAGACGTGAAAAAATTAACAACTTGTATTGTTAAAGTTGTACTGAAGATAGTACGGTACAGTACGTGTATGTGGTTCTGACTCGCACTTGCCTGATTGAAATTTCTTTATATTTTTTGATTTGAAAATAAGTTTTCTCCCTTTTCTTTAACACTCTATGCTATTGGCACGTAAAACACGATAAAAACTTAAATAAAACACTTTATTATAACGAAGAGGAATTTGGAATCAAGACGTGTTTCAGACTCCCAAATGAATGTAATGTTCTACAAGCAGAAATATCTGCTATCAAAAAAGCGGCAAACGGCTAAGGTATCACAGAATATCGAAAAGGAATATCTGGTTTTGTACCGACAGTAAAGCTGTCATTATGTCCCTAAAAGGTGTGTTCAGCACATCAAAACTCGTCCTGGAATGCCGGACATCCTTAAATGCGATGGCGGAAAATTCAACGGTCACCCTTAAATGGGTGCGGGGACATGGGACTACCTTAGGCAACAATGTTGCTGACGAACTAGCAAAGAAGGGAACTCTGCTTCATGATGGCGCCATTAACGTCTATTGTGGCATTCCCCTCTCTGCATGCGGGCAACGAATAAACCGTGCTCTTTATGACCTGGCCCAGGCCAGATGGTCCGATGAGTCAACTTGTCTGACGGAAAGGACGATCTGGCCCTTACTAGATCAGAAGAAGACGGATTCATTACTTCGGATGCCGAAAACACAACTGCGTGACTTTATATCTACGGTCACTGGGCATTGTCTATTCGGAGCCCATGCAAGAAGAATGGGCCTCCCTTACAACGACTTTTGCAGAAGCTGCCAAGATGAGGAAGAGGAGGAAACGGTCGTTCACCTCCTCTGCCTATGCCCTGCACTGGAATACCAACGACTTCAAAATCTAGGACAACGGTATTTCGGGAGCCTATCTTGTGTTTCACTACTGGAACCAAGAAGAATTAATTCTTTTCTGAGGAGCTGCGGTTGGTTCTCCAACCCACTCCCACTCGGCGAGGCATGAATACGCTTGTTTGCTGTCTCCGCCAATATGCTATCTATGGCGACCTCTTGACACTTATATTTTTCTTAACTCATCTCTCTCTTTTCTTTACCTCCCCCCCCATCTTACTTTTATTTCTTATTTCTCTCCGCAGGTAACACAAAGGGACCAATACGTGGACCCAAGTGAGCTGTGTACTACAGCTGCCTGCTTAACCTAACCTAACCTAACTTAACGAAGAGAATTTTAGAGTTTATTTTATAAGATCGAAATAACAACAAGTAAAAATATTTAAATTAAAAAAAAAAAAAACGAATATAACAGAAAAGCCAATTTAACCCTTCCTCCTGGTGATAGTGTGATTTTTTATAATCGCAGTAATTGTAAATTTAATGTGGAATTTTTTTATTTAGTCAGATGTCTTTTAGTGACTAAAATTGGCAAGAAAACTGAAAAAAAATAACAAATAATTTTTTTCTTTGGTTGACTATATTTTATGCAAATTTGTCATAGAGTGTCCGTTAAATAAAAACTTGATAAAAAAATATAAAAGTTCCAAGTTATTATCAGACCGCTATCTTTGTGGGTACCTTTTCAAACCGATTGGTTTTTAGAACTGCCTTAATTTTCTTAAGTCTCGTGCTAACAGTAGTAGCTTTTACTCTCGACAGTGGCGATTTTAGGCAGGTCGACAACCTTGTTACTCATCACAGAGGCCTT